>JARHVA010001482.1:2032500-2500000 GCA_037957365.1 Torreya grandis | reverse complement strand
AAATTGCCTAGTCATCCTAATGACCCTTGGTTTTCTCATTTGTATGTAATTATTTCATGATTCCAACTATTGTAGGTGCATTTAAAGAGTTTTATTTTCCTTCCTATATTATTATCATCTATTTTTGCATGTGTGAATAGGAATATATATGAAATATCACCTCATTATGATATAAATACATAAATATCAAGGGTCTGCAAGTGTTATTTCTAAGTATAGTGCTTTTTCTTCCCACAATGTTTTTAGGTTAGAGGTAACATACCTGTGTGATCTCCTCTTTGATCATGATGATGGTCCAAGAAAGTTCAAATTCTTATATAGGTCTTAAGTCTTGGAAAAGGATGAAGTTAAATATGGCTCCATATACATAGTCATGTTTCAATATAATTACAATGTACAAGACTATGCAAGAGGTCTAAAGTAGATTATTGAAAGTGCTCTAGAAGTGTTTAGTTCCATTTGAGGTATTTAAATAACTTTAAAGGCATAAATAAGACCACTTTGATAGTAGTGAGGATACTCTGCATGATCAAACTCAATTTCATGTTTACAAAGTGTAAAGTTGATTATGAACCCAATTACCATAATATCTCTAAATGGATTCTTTGAATATATTATGAGTCATCTTTTTGGAGTTATGTATGTGCTTTTGACAAGTCTAACCAATCCATCCTTGTTACTTGGATTGGGATGCCACCTCCCAAAATGAATAAAGAATTGATAAGTCAAGAAGAGAGAATGGTTGGAGGATTTCAATTTAGTCTAATTTCCACTATGGACACTTAATCAAAGCTATAGTGATTTTAAATAAATGAGCCTAACCTATAAACTCCTATTGCATTGACTGATTAGAGATGGGAACATGACCTATAGACATAAGTAGATTGATGAAATTATGAAATTATCCTAATGATTATAGGAGGAACATAGACATGATTATCAGACAAGAAATGCCTACCTACTGGAGCCTCATAGCTCTTGCTAAGGTAATACCTATAGTCTAGTTGCAGATCTATAATGTATGGATAGAAAAGAGAATGAGGCATGATTCCTAAACATAGGGTGAAGTCATAATTATATTATATCTCTAATTGCTTCAAAAGAGCCAAGGGTGTGAAATACAAAGATTAATCATGGATTTTTACCTATATAAAACCTCTAAATTCTCTC
Organism: Torreya grandis; assembly: GCA_037957365.1. Taxonomy (NCBI): domain Eukaryota; kingdom Viridiplantae; phylum Streptophyta; class Pinopsida; order Cupressales; family Taxaceae; genus Torreya; species Torreya grandis. The sequence goes on along the minus strand of JARHVA010001482.1, from coordinate 2,498,830 downwards.
AAAAAACAACCTACATTCTAACTGTGAATTCATAGTGTATTGATTGTTAGAGACGACCTAGATTATTCATTTAGGATAGATATGATTCATGGATAGCAAATATTATAAATGGATTATAACTTAGAATTTTCACATATTGAACACCTATAGGGGTATCACAATTCCAACATATTTCCACCTACTATTTGACACATCTAGCATACTCAACCTAGCTATCAAGGAGAGATAGTTTGAAGGTTGGTAGTGATTTAAGATGGGTAGACACATTGAGACTATCCCCACACATGGGAAATACACTCATAAATTATTATCATAAGGAAAATGGAAATATATAATTTTTATCAAATAGGATTTTTAACTTAAACAAGTACCTACAGTCAGTTCAAATCTTACAATCGTAGGCCTAGAAAGCTAGTTAAGAGATATTGTGATGTTGAGGGGTCTATAAGAATGATCCAGCTCTAAAATTTGGTATAGATCATCAATATGACATAAATAAAACCCCCAAACAATATTTTAATCTATATATATATATATATATATATATATATATGGGATATGCCCTCTATTTTGTCTCAGATAAAGGGCACACCCAGTCAAGATCACCTTTCAAGTTGAGCACATGAAGAATGGAAAAGTGAATGATAGAGATTTGGATGGTCTTTATATATTGTCTAGGGTTTATTTGAAGATGGATAAATATGGATAATTCTCTACATTGAGCATGAACATTTGCAGATGGGTCACACGTCCAAATACTCAGTCTAGGTCTTTAGGCCTAGAGATAATCCTATACCCTAAGGAGTGTTAACCTCATATATGACCATGAGAACTCTATAAACATTTTTAATAAATTTATGGGGAAGTTTAAGACATGTTGAATTCATTAGTTTGAATAGAATTATCCCTGGGTGGTCATTTGGGCATAATTCTTTGACAAACCTACTCATAAAGCATGAGAGAGCTTGAATGGCAAAGTTTAAATAATCACAATTGCATAGATACCAAGCATGAGGCCTCAATCAGTTAGGGAGGGTTGAAGGGGGTCCTATACCTCAAATTTCTATAATTTGTTCATTTTGGAACACAAATATCTACTAAGAGGTTGGGTGAATCAGTAGTTTAAATAAAATTATTCCTTAAACACTTTTAATGTAAATATGCAGAGATCACATAGATACAAATATACATAACACCATATGTACATTGAAAAACCATTATGGGAAAAACCACAGTGAGAATAGTTATTAGAATCTACTATTCTAATCTATCCTCACAGTCAAATCTCACTAATTATAAAATTAAAGGTCACCAACCCTAAGGAGACACCAATCCCCTGATTTAAGAGCACCCACTCTAAGGAAGCACCTACTCCCTAACTGAGCACCAACTCAGATTTTTTGATGGCACCTACCTATCAGATCTATTATGGAGTTATAATTCTAAATTATAAAATTGATTCATAAATGAATCCAGTTCTTTGTTACAAACTTATTCTATAATTGTTCATTCTCTACTTTGCATCTCTCTTCTTCTCTATCTCTATGCCTCTTAATTCAACTCTGTTTAATACTTTGTCAACACTTTGTGTATTTCCTAGATGATGTATATATGCATTGATCTAGGTCTCACATCTTCTCTATGTTTTCACTTGGTTGTTAACACGTCATGTTCCTACAAGTTTCCCACTTCTTAAATTCATGCACTACCACAATAATTCTTTGTCTTTTACTATATGTAGCGTACATCAGGATCTAATTTTGATGCACATGCCATATTACATAATTTAGATCGATCATAGTGATCTTTATAATTTTCTATCTTATAATGCATCTTTATTGTAGGTTCCATCACTTGACCATTGGGATGAAAATATATTAAAATAATGACGATTAATCTTAAGTTTCACACCATGATTTGATGATCATCATTCAAATATCTCAACTTTAAAATGCAACCATTGGATCCATCTCTAACAAAATCACACACTCTATTATATATTTGAAGTCTTACAAACTCTAATGTCTCAATATTTAAAACACTTTTATTTATCTTTTGATCTGAGCTCTCACATATTGTTAGATCTTCAAAAGTAGCATAGACTTTACCTTTGTCTATCATTCAACATCAGACACTTTGACCTCTTTAAATCCTTATGCTCCATTTATCTTCATTACATGATCATGCACTTACCATTAGATCCTCTAACAGAGTAATATGCTCATTGGTTCTCTATCTGACAAGATCCCATGAATGTGACACTTGGCACCTTCATGTGCCTTCTACACATTATTGTCAGTACCTATGTTTATGGCACTTGGCACTCTCATGTGCCTTCTGTACATTATAAATCCCCATAATTTTGACACTTGGCACTAACACATGCCTTATGAGCACTTTACTATTAGTCCCCATGCTTATGACACTTAACACTTGTGCATTCCTTTTACACATTATTAGTTTCTATGCTTGTGACACTTGGCACTAACACATTCACTCTTAGGTACCTTTGGCATATTGACTTTACTTTGCATCATTGGATCTTCATTATATGACTTAGTGCTAGCCATTTATCAAGATTGGAAAAGTCTTAAGTTGAGGACTTAGGAAATATTAAAGTATTTGATCATTATTGCAAGCCAGTAATTATTAGGTTAAATGATTTCACAATGATAAGAAATGATTAAGTTATAACTTAAGTGACCAATTCCCATGAATTCCATGACTAAAAACCTTAAGATTTTACTGAGAAACCCTAGTGATTATTGAGAGCAAAGATAAATCATTTCTAGGCAAAATTATCATCATCTAAACTTGCAGACCATATATATGAGATTCTATTGAAAAATCCATAATGGATCTTCTATAAATTTCTTTGAAAACATCCATAAATAGTATCTATAAAATCATGACAACTTTTTATGATAATATTTCAACCTATGCAATTGTAAAACATGCTCTTCTCTCCATCAATATTATCTATGACTAATTCTCTCGACATCAATGACATTCATAGTGCTAACTATCTCCTTTTTGTCATCAATGACTATAATATTGCCAAAAATCTTCCCCTTTTCCATTGATGGCAAAATAAATGCTTCAATCTTGTAATACATGTTTTGCTCCTCCAGTATTGACTATACTTGCATTAACTTCTGATGAACATGAGCTGAAGTTGTTCATACCAAAATTTCTCCCCCTTAGGCAATAAAACATCTGCCCAAACACACCTTTGGATGCATGTTATCCTCCTTTGATAAACATATATCTTTTATAGAGAGCATTTTCATGTTTTCTAAACCTTTGACATCAATGGCAAAGGGACTCCAACTTTCTCACTATTTATCCAAATTGTTCTTCCCCTTTATCATATAAATGAGTTTGTCCAATAATATAAAACCATCAACTCATTATAAATTTGAAAAAATATACATACCTTATTTTCCTTTTCTCTCTTCTTCCAAGGCTTAAAAAAGTTTTTTTGATCCTCCCCCTAGACTCATTCCCTATTACTAGGATCTAGTCGTGTGATGTAGGAACCACCACTCCCAATTTTTGTCTCAAATACTCAAATTGTTCCTTGGGAAGAAGTTTGGTGAATATATTTATAACTTGATCCTGTGTTGGCACATATTCCACTGTGACCTCTTTATTTTTAACCTTTTCTCTTAAGAAGTGATACTTGATTAATATGTGCTTAGTTCTAAAATGCATCACTAGATTCTTTTATATATTAATAACACTTAAATTGTCATAAATAATAGATATAGGTGATTTTTATTCTACCTTGATGTCTTTGAGTGTTTGCTTCATCCATAAGACTTGAGTGAAACATGCCACTACTACAAATACTCTATTTCTATTATAGAAAGAGTAACTAACTCTTTCTTTTTGCTCAACCATGAAACAAGTTATCTGGTCTCTATGCAGTTAGGTATTAAAAAATACCTATCATTGATCTATACAAAGTTTGATTTGTATCAATGGACTCATCCTCTTTTCTCAACATATAACCAATTATCATTGGAGTACCTACTGGTTTGATATCTTCCATTCCAAACTTTTTGAGCATTTCCTTAGCATACTTAGTTCGAGATATAAATATCCCTTCATTAGTTTGTACTATTTATAGACCAAGGAAGAAAGAAATTTTTCCCAGCATAGACATCTTGAACTCACTTTTCATTTATCTAGTAAATTCCTTGCACATTATGCTATTTCTACCACCAAAAATGATATCATCTACATATACAAAAACAAATAACATATGCTCACCTTCTGATTTGGAGTGCAAATTGTTATCTACATATCCTTTATTCAATCCTTGTTATTGTAGGTACTAGTTTAATCTTGAGTACCATGCTTTAGGTGCCTATTTTAGACCATACAAATCTTCCTTTAGTCTTTAAACATAATCTTTTTCTTCTGATAGCTAAAAACCTTCAATTTGTTCTATGTAAACTTCCCCTTCTAGGTTACCATTCAAGAAAGTAGAATTAACATCCATTTTATAGACTTTGAATTTATTATAAATATAGAATGCTGAAAAAATTCTTATGGCTTACAATCTAGCAACGGGAGAAAATGTTTCCTCAAAATCTATGCCTTCAACTTATGCATATCCTTTGCATACTAATCTGGCCTTATTCCTTATAACAGTTCCATCCTCATTGATTTTGTTTTTAAAGACCCACTTTTTACATATTACATTCTTTTTTGAAGGTATTGAAACTAATTCCAAAGTTTTGTTATTTTCAATTTGGCTTAGTTATTCTTCCATGGCTTTTAGATAATTCTCATCCTTTCTATAATCAACATAGTTCTTAGGCTCAATTTTAGATATTAGAGAAAAAATTACTTACTCCTTGTCTAAACTCCTTGATTTTTATTGCCAATGATCTAATCTATAGGATGATCTTTTTGAACAAATCTTTTAGGTGAATTTTGATTTACTTCCTCAAGATCTTCATTAGATACTTCCTATTTAGACTCTGATTCTTCTTCACAGATGTCTCTGTTAGCTTCAACATGTTTCAAGCCTTCATCAACCTTGACATTGATACTCTCTACAATATTGTGTAGCCTTTTTTTGTAACATATGTAGGATTTGATTTGTGTGGAATAACAAATAAATATTATTTCACCACATATTAATTCAAAGCTTGCCAACTTATCTTTTTTCTTTCTGATGTAACATTTGTTGTCAAACACTCTAAAGTACTTAATAGAGGTAGGTTCTCCATACCATAGTTCATAGGGGGTTTTGTCACTATTTACCCTTAGTTGAACTCTATCCAAGATATATACTTATATTTATACTACTTCTCTTTAGTATCCATCAATTAACTTAGACTCCTTTTACATTTTTTTTGCCATCTCCTTGACTTTTTTGTTCTTTCTTTCAATAACTCCGTCCTATTATGGAGTCTTTACTAAAAAGTAATGAATTTTGATTCCATGCTTCACATAGTAATCTACGAACTAATTTGAGGTAAATTATCCACCTCTATTAGATCTTAAGCATTTTATTTTTCATCCAATCTCATTCTCCACCATGGCCCTAAAGATCTTGAATCTCTCAAATTCCTAAGACTTATCCTTTAAGAAGGTTACCTATTTCATTTTTGAGTAATCATTTACTAGTATCATGAAGTATCTTTCTCCTTCGGATCCTCTTGTCTTAGTAAGACCGTAAAGATTAGTATGAAATAACTCTAAAGTCTTTATAAATACATACTCCTTTGTTTGACATTTGACTATTGTTTGCTTGCCTTATTTGCATTCCTTACAAGTAGTGTCTACAGGTATGGTTATCTTAGGCATATGTATAACACATGTATTTGAGCTCACTTTTCTAGGTTATCAAAGTTAATATGACCCATTATTCTATGTCATAACTAACTCTCATCAATATTTCCTATTAGGTAGATATTACCATTCAATTCACTTACATTATAGATATTACTTTTAGTTCTTTTCCCTTTTGTAGCAAATCTTCTAGATCTACTTATTTTATAGCCTTTTGCATTAAATGTGACCTTATATTCATTGTCACACATTTGGTTGAAACTTAACAGATTATGTTTCAATACATCAACATAAATGACATCATGTGTAGGCAATTTTACACCTATGTTAAAGGTTCCTTTACCATGGATCTTTACTAAAGTAATATTTTCTAAGCTAAAAGATCCTTCCTTATATTTGCTTATTTTGATGACCTTTATCTTGTGACAAGTCGTGTGTTTTAAGAAACCACTATCTATTACCCATAAATTTCCTTGACATGGAGTGTATTTTGAGAAACCATAGATTATGCAAAATTTTGAAATTTTACTTTGCACACATCCTTAGGTTTCTTGTTTGTCTTATTTTTCTCATTTTATATATTTTTGAACCTTTGTTCACATTGGGAGGCATGTTTTTCTTTTCACTTTGCATCTTTAGTGTTTTTGATAAGTTAAGGCAGAAAACCAGGGGCCGAACCCTTCAAAAAGTAAAAAGACAAGAAGGCAATCAAACAAAATATTCCTTCAGAGAGACAACGGCACTAGATGAGAACCAACAGACACAAAAATAAGAAAAACAAGAAACAAAAATACCAGAGTCAGAGGGGTCTCTACTTACATAACCATTTATTTGAGAAGATCATTAAGTTTCTCGATATTCTTCGCATTGTCAATAGACCCAATATTACCCACTTATTTTAGCATAGACATGTTTAGGAGAATTGTATTCCAAAGTCCCTTGGTGAAATTCTGCTCCAGCTTCTGAATACGATCCTTTAGGGCCCCAATTTTAGATTTCCAATCAGTCTCATTCTCAATTTCCTTGCCAACTTCCTCAACATACATTTTCCCCTTATTTTTAGTAGTTTCCATAGTGTTAGCACCATGCTTCTTGGTAACCTCAAAATCCCTAGTCTCCTGCTTCCCTCTAGTGTCCTCAATTTCCTTGCCAGCTTCCTTGACATAATTTTCATCTTTAGTGTTACAATGTTTGTTCTATATTGTTTAGCTATGTGACCAAAATTACTGAAATTATAGCTTATTACATTTGTATCTAACAAGGGGAAAGTAAATTTTTGCTTACAAATTTTATTTTCCTTTTATGTAAAACTCTACAATCACTACTGTTATGACCAACTGATTATAGGTATAACAATAACCATAGAAAAATGAGGAATACCTAATCATAACATTTCTTTGTGCAAGATAAGGAGGTCTTCTTAACTATGGTTTATTTAAGTCTCTCACCCTTATGTAACCATCTACATCATCTACATTTGTCTTCTACATCTCCTTTAAGTTTATTTATATTGACTCATTGTTATTCTTATTTTATTTAAGCTTCTTTTATCCTTCAAATTTCTTCATATCAGTAGTTTTTATGTTTGTCTCTATATCTCTAGAGGCATTATTGCAAGATTTTTCATTCTTTATTCCTGATTCTCCTTTTACTTTTAAGTTTACATATAATTTTGTAGATGTAATGGTTATGGTACTTTTCCCTTTTTAAAAACCAAGACTAGTTATTTCTTTTGATGGCTTTTGAGAGTTGATTAACACATCAAGAATTTTTGAACCTCTTATCAGCTTCAAGCTTTTGTCCATTTGTTCTTTAGATTTTTCAAGTTCTTTCCTCAAATTCACTATCTCTACTTCTAACTTCATGTATTCATCAAATTTATACTATAGTTTACATTTGACTACATATTCTATTATTTTAGGCTCTTCATCTTGTGTCTTAAGGATAACTACCATCTGATCATATTTTCAAGACTTTTTGATACCTTTTCAATATCTTTTTGTGCTTGCTTCTTCTAATTTGAGTTCTCTTTTCTTATCTTTTCAATTTAATCTAGAGCACAAATGAGTTCAAAATTTAGATCCACTTCTCCTTCCTCTTCATCAGAGTCTTCAACTTATTATTTTTCTTGATCCACAGAAGTTGATTCTAATGTCATGAATATGGATTCATTTTCCCCAGCCACAAAGGCACAATCATGGTCATCATCTGAGCTATCACACTCATCTAATGAATCATTGTATTCTTTTATGTACAAACCATTCTTATTTTTGAATATGTTCCTCTTCTTAAAGTAGTAGGGTTTCATCTTTTTACTTTCCTCTTGTTGCTCATCATTATCCTTTTTATTATAAGGACATTTAGTATAAAAATATCCTACTTTACCATAATCAAAGAATTTGAAGGGTAAATTACCTTTGTAGTTTCTAGAACCTCTTCTTAATTTTCTAAAAAAGTTGGCTTCTTATTCATTAGTCTCTTCAGATTTGGATGTACGTACTTATACTTTTACTTATTTAGATACTTTGAATGCAACTTCTCTCTTGAAAGCATATGCTTCTCCCATTCTCATCTCATAGGTTGTGAAGGTTCCATGCAACTCATCTAAATTTATCTTATCTAGATCTCTTTCTTCCTCTATTACAAAGATTTTAGATTCATACCTAGATGGTAGAGATCTTAGGACCTTTTTGACAATGATTGAATATTTCATCTCTTCTCTAATACCTATAATTGCATTGACTATTTCATATACTCTTAGGAAGTAGTCTATAATTTTCTCTTCTTCATTCATTTTAATAATTTCAAACTTGCCTTTGTATGTGTGTAGCCTGGCTTGCTTTACCCTTCATCACCTTCACAGATTCTCTTTAACTTGTTGCATATATTATGTGCAGTTTGATAGTGCATGACTTTAACAAACATTAAGTTAGACATTACACAAAGGACAACATTCTTTGCCTTGACATTGCTCTCAAATTTATTCTTTGTAGCCTAGTCAGTAGGATTTATAGTAGGAGCTATATATCCATTTATAATAGACATCCATACATCAAACCCTAATGAAGATAAATATTCTTCCATTCTAGTTATCCAAAATGAATATTTTGATTTATCAAATAGAGGTGATTTTTTTGAGGAAGAGCCTTCTTGACTAGCCATTTGTGTTCACCATCCAATATCTACCTAAGTTAATTAAGCTTCTTCTAGGGAGCCTAGCTCTGATACCAATTATTGGAACACAACTATCTATTGAGGGGGGGAAGTGAATCATTATACTGAATAAAATTAGTCCTTTAACACTTTAAATGTAAATACACAAAGATCACACACATATAAATAAACATAACACCATATGTACGTGGAAAACCCAATATGGGAAAAACCATGATGAGAATAGCTACTAAAATCTATTTTTCTAATCTAGCCTCACAGTCAAACCTCATTGGTTAAACATTTTAAGGGTACCAACTCTAAGGAGATACCAATGCTTTGATTTAAGATCACCTACTCTAAGGAAGCACCTACTCCCTAATTGTGAAATAATGAGCAAGAGATACATAGGATCCACAGGCAAGAGATACACAGGATCCACAGGATCAATCTAGGAGAAAGAACCCACAACAAATAACCTGCAAATAATATCAGAGAATAAAATAAATTTCTCACACCTAAAAAATAGGTGATAATCCACAAAATTATCTCTATTCTCTCATTAATCTCTCATTGATTTCTCATATATTGTAAAGTATATATAATACAAATAGTTTGTTTCACGACAACAAACTATTTGTAGTGATTAGAAAATAGAGAAAACAAACTATTTGTTTTCTCATACTACAAACAAATATATTGTTGAGAGATTCTCAACAATAAAATAAATTAACTGAGGTAAATAAAATTAACCCTCGGTAATAAATAAATTACCCTAGTAAACCTAGGTAAGCTTAAATATGCATTATTCTAAGACCCTCCCTTAAGCGAAACATAGGGAGAATGACAAACAAAGATGGGTCCCGAATACTAGGCCTGATAAGGTACCCATGTACAAACCAATTAAAATATATTAAAAATAAAGGAAGGAAGGACTTCATGGGAAATCCCCCCCAACGACAACTTCCTTCACCCCAAGCATTACTCGCAACTGAAGATAATGAAGAGAAGCCAAAATTTTAGTGAAGATGTTTGCAATTTGCTCAGCTATAGGCACAAACTCCAAAGAAAGAAATCCATTCTGAATAAGATGTTGAAAGAAGTGCATGTGAATCTTAATGTGTTTTGTCCGTTGATGCTCAACAAGATTGTGTGAAATAGCAATCGCACTTTGGTTGTCACACCAAAGAGTAGTACGACCCTGCTATGTGAAGCCAAACTCTCCAAGCAAGTTTTAAAGCCAAAGTGTCTCCTGACTAGCTTTTATAGCACCTCGATACTCAGCCTCAATAGAGGACAATGCAATAGCAATTTGCTTTTTGCATGCCCAAGAAACTAGACCTGAACCAAGTGTGAAAGAAAATCCACAAGTGGACTTGTGAGTGTCAACATCACCAGCCCAATCAGTCAATGTATCTAACAAGCTCTGTAGAAATATTTGGTGTGTAATGTATACCAAAGTGAGTGGTGCCCTGAATGTAGCACAAAATATGTTTGGCTACTTTCCAATGACTCTCATGAGGCTCATGTGAGAATTGAGAGACAAGGTTCACATCAAATGTGATGTCAGGATGGGTATGAGTCAGGAATAAAAGACTACCTACAAGTTGCCTATACAAAGTGGAATCAACAAGAGGAGTCGTACAAGTGGTAGACAACACAATACCTAACTAATATGGAGTGGGTGCAAGCTTACAATCAACCATGCCAAATCAATGAAGAAGATCTATCACATACTTTTGTTGTCCAATAGAGATGCCCTCAGAAGACTGAAAAACTTGAAGACCAAAAAATAATGTAGAAGTCCCAAATTTGTCATATCAAACCTATCTACCAACTTGTCCTTGATGTCATGTATCAAGGAATCTGAACTGCCAGTGAAGATGAGATCATCAACATACAAAATCAAAATGACAAGCTCCTCACCTTGCTTTAGTATTTATACATTATGATTTGACTCACAATGAATAAACCAAAACTCAAAAGAAAACTATCCATCTTCTTGTACCAAGCTCTAGGTACTTGTTTGAAGCCATAAAGAGAATGACGGAGTCTACAAACCAATGATGAGTCCTCCACAAATCTTGGAGGCTGATCCATATAGATCTCCTCATGGATATCACCATGCAAGAAAGCACTCTTCACATCCATCTAAAAAACTGACCAAGAATGTGAAGCATCAAGAGAGAGTACAAGCTGAATAGAATCCATCTTAGCTACAGGGGCAAAGGTCTCAGAGTAATCAACCCCTTCAACCTGTGAAAAACCTTTAGCTACTAATCTAGCTTTGTACTTATCTACTGATCCATCTACAGCATATTTGGTCCTATAGACCCATTTACATTTTATAAGTTTTCTTCCCTTAGGAAGAGGGACAAGATCCCAAGTATCATTCTTCATCAATGAAGAATACTCATTATACATAGTAATATCCCACTCGAGTATACCAATAGCCTCAGAAAACAACACTGGATCATTTGTACAAGCTTGTCCCAAAAGATCAACACCAGATGTCTGTGAGTGAGTGTGACAAGAATCAGATAGATCACCAATAAAAGAACTAGCTGCCTATAGAGTGTTCTTTGCCCACTTGGGCAAAGGTGGTGAAGAAGATGGTTGTGGTGGCTGAACAAGTGCAACATCATCATCAACAACAATAGAAATAAAATCCTCACTATCCTCAATAGAAGAAGGAGGGGGAGAAGAAGAACTATATGTACACTCATGTGGAGTGGGTAGCTCATCAACCTGAACATCCCGTCGAAACAACACATCATGTGTGATAGGATCAAAAAGATGGTAGGCTTTTACATCTTCACAATAACCAACAAAAATGAGTGGTTGGCTTTTCTTCTCCAATGCTTTACATTTGTCATCAGGAATGAATGCCCATGCTTGACTCCCAAAGATACGAAAATATGAAATATCAGGCTTGATCCCAGACCAAGCTTCTTCTGGTGTCATATTTTGCACAACTTTGTTAGGTATACGGTTTTGAATCTAGTTTGCACAATTTATAGCTTCAGCCCAATATTGTGACCCAAATTTTTAGAGTGAATCATATAATTAGCCATCTCTTTCAATGTTTGATTCTTTCTCTCTGCTACACCATTTTGTTGAGGAGTGTGTGGTACAGTGAACTGGTGCTGTATCCCATGCTCAATAAAAAAATCATAGAAAGCATTATTGTCATTTCCCCCCCCCCATTTTTAGTGCATATCTTCTTAAGAGGAAGAGATTATTATTTTTCAACAAAGGCTTTGAAAGCCTTAAAAGTCTCAAAAACTTCACTTTTTAACTTGATAAAATATACCCAAGTTTTACGAGTGAATTCATCAATGAATGTGAGTGCATATTTAGCCCATGAAAAAGAACGGGTTGGAAAAGTCATCAAATAACTATGAACCAACTCTAAGGGTGCATTTGCATGTGTGGCCTTACCAACTAGAAATGGATCCTAGTGTTGTTTACCAACTAGACAACTAGGACACACCCCATCAATACATGAGACCTTAGGAAGGCCTTTTACAAGATGTTTTGTACTCATTTATTGCATATATCCATAACTCAAATGTCTCAATCTCTCATGCCACAATTTTTTGAGATTATTACCATGTGCTATAAGTGAAGAACCAGAAGACATAAAAGACTCAAACTTATGAAAAGTATAGAGTCTTGCAGTATGGTCTGATGTACCTATAGCAACTATCTCACTAGGATCATTACATTCTCTTATTACAACATCATATGAAATCAACTCCACAATTGTACTAGTACCAAAATTACATATTTGATATACAGAGAGAATATTAGAAGAGATTTGGGGTACAAGTAATACATTGTTAAAACATCCATCTTGTTTATCAACAGTACTAGATCCCAAAACTTCAATCTGTGAGGAGTTACCCATAACAATATGTGATGTACTACTATCTATAAGAGAAGACAATAGATCCTTAGAATGTGTGAGATGGTCAGAAGCACCTGAGTCAAAAATCCACTGGTCATGACATGAAGATATAGCTCTGGATGAAAGTGCTTTCCCTTTTCCTACAGGAGAAGTAGAAGGAGATGGAGATGGAATGGAAATTTTGTGTTGTCTTACCACTACCTCTAATGCTTCCATCTTCTTAAAACATCTACTTTCATCATGATTAGGACCACCACAAAAATTACATGGACCAAATGTTTTCTTCTTTTGCTTAAAGGACTTTTTGGTCTTAGTAGATTTAGAATGATGAGGTGTTTGGGTGGTGGACTCTGGAGAGTTATTTGAAGGTGCTTTCTTTTGTTTAGATTTAGGTGAAGGTTTTCCTTTAGAAGAATTAGCAACTAGAGCATGATTAGGACTAGGTAGAGCATCTAAGGCCATTAATTTTGTTTGCTCCCTAGTCAATCTTTCACAAAAAACTTCAAAGGAAGGACATTTGAATTCATCACCTAATGTATCCATCATAGTATAAAAATTAGAGGAAAAAACACTATATGGTCCTTTAAACTTTGAAAAAATCATGAAAATGCACTCTTGATCACTTTTATCCTTGTCACCAGCTTTCAACTGTGACCTTATAAATTTGAAGTTTGCCAAGAATTCATCTATTGAAGGGAAATTTGATGGAGAGAGAGTAATCAATTCTACATCTAATTGCAAAATTTTAAACTCATTAACTTTGCCAAATAGGTTTTTAAATTTTTCCCATACCTCTTTTGGCATAGTAGCATCTACAATGTGAAATTGAAGATTATCTGAGATGTTGAGGCAAATCAATCCAAGAGCCTCATCCTACTACAACCATATGCATATTTGTCCTTTTCAGTGGTGAATGTTGTAGGTGTTGTTTCAGAAAAAATTCTCCATAAGCCCTTTGATTGAAGGAGTTGTTTCATTTTCAGCTTCCAAACATGGTAATTTGTAGAATTTAGAGGTTCAAACAATCGAGACTCCATTCCCGAGGAGGATGATGATGTTGACAAGAGCAACCTAAACATTCATTTTTCCTCAAAAAACACCCCTCTCGTTATAATTTAACGTCTCCTGATGAAAAAAAATTAAGCCTTAGCTTATAAAAAATTTTAAAAAAATGGCTTTATGCAAAAAAAAAATTGTAGGGGGATTTGACCCCAAGACTTCCTCCCTAAAAATTTTTAACAAAATATATCTAGCCACTTTAGCAAAGTCAAATTTGTACTTTCAAAGCTAGAGACTTGCATTTAAATCACTAAATTAAAAAAAAAAAAAATAGTATAAAAAAGACAAAAATGACTCACACGTGTGAGATAAAAGCTGAATAATCTTTGGCTTTAATCATAATTGATCTCATGTTCCAGCAAGGCATGGTGATCAAGGAAATTCTAAGGAATTTTGTAAACACTGGCTAATGAAAAAACACCTCTCAACAATTCAGAATTTGTTCCACAAAATGTACCCAAAGGACTATATGGCCTAGTCCAAATCCATCCTTCTCAGCATGAAATGAAAGCCTTGGAAGTCTTCTATCACATGAAATTTTTAGATTTTTATTTTATCCAGCATAAGGCATTCAAAAAATATAAAACCGTATGGCTATGCAGCAGACAAAAAAACAAATTTTAAATCCATGTTGTAACCTCCCAAAATGATGTACAGCCTAATCCAAATTTATATGAAAATAAATATATAACAGTTAGATTTCATTAACAGGTCTCAGATTACAAAAAATTCAACCGTATGATCTGCCATATCAAAAAAATGGACAGGTACTGCAGTCTGCCAACAGGAACCAGTCAACAAGTTTTTGAAGGAAAGAGCTGTACGGCTTGGTCCAAATGAAAAAATTCAAATTTTAATGGATTCCTAACTTGATTTTATATGCCCCTATGAAAAAAATCTGATTTATGAAATCTTTACGGTCATTTAATGAGCATAAAGTACATAATTTTCCAAAAAAAACTTGTAAATAAGAACCAAAATTTGAGAGAATAAAAAATATCTGTAACACATCAAAAAAATAATGTTTTTGAATGTGTTAACAGATGAAAAATTTTAGGGAAGAGGATCTTCAACTAGAACTCCAAGCTCTGATACCATGAAAGAATGAGCAGGAGATACACAGGATCCACATGATCAATCCAGGAGAAAGAACCCACAACAAATAACCTACAAATAATATCAGAGAATAAAATAAATTTCTCACACCTAAAAAATAGGTGATAATCCACAAAATTTTCTCTATTCTCTTATTAATCTCTCATTGATTTCTCATATATTGTAAAGTATATATAATACAAATAGTTTGTTTCACGACAACAAACTATTTGTAGTGATTAGAAAATAGAGAAAACAAACTATTTGTTTTCTCATAATACGAACAAATATATTGTTGAGAGATTCTCAACAATAAAATAAATTAACCGAGGTAAATAAAATTAACCCTCAGTAATAAATAACTTACCCTATTAAACCTAGGTAAGCTTAAAAATGCATTATTCCAACAAATTGAGCACCAACTCAGATTTTTTTATGAACCCTACCTATCAAATCTATTATGGAGCTAAAACTCTAGATTATAAAATTGATTCATAAATTAATCTAATTCTCTCTTACAAACTTTTTATATAACTACTCATACTTTACTATGCATCTCTCTTCCTCTCTATCTCTCTCCCTCTCAATTCAAAATTGTTCAACACTTTATCAACACTTAGTGTATTTCCTAGATAATGTATATATACATCGATATAGGTCTCACATATTCTCTATATTCACACTTAGTTGTTAACACATCACACTCTTTCAATTTTTATGCTTCTTGAATTCATGCACCACCACCATAATTATTTGTCTTTTACTATATTTAGTATATGTCAAGATCTAGTTTTGATGCACATGATATATTACATAATTTAGAATGATCACAATGATATATATCATTATCTATGTCATATAATACATCTCTCCTATAGGTTTCATCACTTGACCATTGAGATGAACATATCTTTAAATATTGACCATTGATTTTAAGTTTGGTGCCATGATCTGATTATCATCAATCAAATGTATCAAATTTAAAACATAATTGTTGGATCATTTTTTGATAGGCTCATGTGCTCTATTAGATCTTTAAAAGATTATAAACTTTAACATCTCAATATTTAAAGTGCATCCATTAATATTTTGATCTAAGATCTTGCATTCTATTAAATATTCAAAAGTAGAATGAACTTTACCTCTATCTATCATTAAACATCAAAAAATTTGACCTCTTTATCTCCTTATACTCTGTTGATCTTCATTACATGATCATGCACTTACTGTTAGATCCTCTAGTAGACTAATATGCACATTGGTTCTGTATATGATAATCTCCCATGAATGTGACACTTGCCACCCTCACGTGCCTTTTGCACATTGTTATCAGTGCCTACACTTGTGACACTTGGCACTCTCACATGCCTTATTCACATTATCAGTCCTTACACTTGCGATACTTGTCACTAGTGAATGCTTTCTAAGAAATTTAATATCATTACCCATACTTTTGACACTTGGAAATCATGTATTCCTTCTACATATTATCAGTCCTGACACTTATGACACTTAGCACTAGCACATTCACTCTCAGGTACCTTATATATATTGACATTACTATGCATCATTGGATCTTCATTGTATGATTTAGTGCTAGCCATTGATCAAGCTTGGACAAGTCCTAAGTTGAGCACTTAGGAAATATTAAAGTCTTTGATCACTAATCTAATTCAGTAATTTCTAGGTCAAAGGGGTTAGTTTCATAATGACAAAAAGGCTTAAGTTATAACTTAAGTGATTGGTTATTGCCTATATCCAATCAACATGAAAATAGAAAAGCCTATGATTGCCATGAATAAAAATCTTAGGGTTTTACTAAGAAACCCTAGTAATGACTGAGAGCAAGGATAAATCATTTATAAGCTCATTTTTCTTCATTTGAATCTAGATACCATATATATGAGATGCTATTAAAAAACCCATAATGTATCTTCTATTAACTTCTTTGTAAACATCCAAAAATAGTCTTTGTAAAATCATGACAAATTTATATGACAATATTGTAACTTATGATATTATAAAACATGTTATTATATCCATAAATCTTGTCTATCAATTATTATCTTGACATCAATGACATCCATAGTGATAACTATCTCCCTTTTTTCATCAATGACAATCATATTGCCAACAGTTCAAGGGTTGGATGCCAGTTTTTTATGAACAATCCTTAATAGTCCAAACTTCTTGAAACCCTCCCAAAACCCTTATTCAAACTTGGGGAAATATTATTGAATAATTATTCAATAAGGATAAATAACCATGAAAGTATTTGGAAAATGTTTGGAACTTCCTTAGGCTTCTTGACATCCACTTTGGTCATACTATCATCTATATAGAATAGCTTAATATTATGTTTTTTATAAGAATTAAGATGTTTTATAGGTATAGAAAAGGATATTCAAGTAATAAACATTAAAATATATATTTAGGGACCTATTTTAGCTTCTCAAACTCATTTCCTTCCACAATCAATCATGAACACATCTTTGTGAGTCCATTCATTATAGACAATCTAAATAGACAGTGAGAAGGTAAGATGATTGTCAAGTGAGGAAGATGAGAAGTGTTATAAGAGTTTTATTATGGTATATTTTATATAATAAAGTAAAAAGGAGATTAATTTTATTTTCCTAACATATCTTCAATTTATTTCTTTGGACAAATTCAATCCATTTGTATGAGAAGTGTTAGAACTACCTACAATACTAATGATAAATGACTATTGGTAGTGAGTGACAAGTGACAGAGATGAATCCATCAATTAGGGATGAGTTTTTGACATGCACTAACCTATTTTTTACATTCTTACATCATACCATATGTGTCAAGGATCATTATTGTAGTTTCAGATACTCAATTGCACTCATCACCATCATGAAGGTAGTTTCAAGCAAGATAATGAAGAGTCTATGCCAGATTGAGGAAAATGATTTATTTTAAAATGAGACATGTTCATATTAGTTTATTGAATTATTTTACACTTTATTTCATGTCTTTTTAACTATTTTTTATATATTTATATTTGGACTTGTGAGCTTTAAGCTTCACTCCTTTTCTCTCTCCTTCTAAGTTCTATAAATTCAAGCCTTTTTATCCTTTTATGGTATCCACAATTGGTATGGTAAAGACCTGAAATTTTTGACACCAAATTTGCCTTTAAATAGTTTTTATAAGTTTATTTCATCCTATACAATCTATTACTTGAATGTTTTAAGTGGTTTGTGTGTTGACAAGTGATGAAAATCCTCTCCTTGTTTTCCATGTCTACTCTTGCATGTTTGTGTGAACAAGATATTTTATAAGAAGTTTCATAAAGTGTATTATTTGTAAAGTTTGTATTAAAGTGTGAGATTTAATATTAGTGTCTTATATCTAACACTCATTTCACCCTCTTGAATATAGGCATAACAATCTACCTCTATGAGAAATATTTATGCTAGAAGGATATAAGGTTGATTTAGTTTGAGTTGTCTTCTTTCTTTGAGCAGATGTAAGTGTGTTATGTGGAGTTGTCTTGGTGTATCACCTTACTATAAAAGGTTATTCTAAGTACCTTTCTTCACTTTTCACCCCCAATAGTGATTATTTTAGTATAGTGTGATCCTAAGAGATAAATCAAGGGAGTTATCCCTTTCAATCCTATAGATCTATCCCTTGTAGTGGATCATCTATGAAGGGAGATAGTTCCATTTTGTCCTAAAATTGAGAATGTATACTTGACTTATATAGGTTTAAATTTTAGGTGAAAATATTTTTGGAATACCTTGTGGGATATGAAGTCTATGAAGGTTGTTCAAAGTGAATGTTGGATTTGACAATGAAGGGCTGTAATAGTCCACTTCTTGCATCATGCTCTAAAGTTTCAATCTTAGTTATAGATTAGTGCATAATTTTCATGCCTAAGGTAAACAAAAGGTCTCTCACCAAAGTTAGACCTTTTTAATTCTTAGATATTCCTCCATATTCCTATAAATAAAGTAGATTTGAGCATACCCATCCCTATAAAAAGACGTTTTATCTTGCTCACAAGCCCATAAGAAGTTTATTGATTCATCAATTCTTAAAAAATTATAAGGCTACCATGGCAAGAACCCATATTTTTTTTATTTGAATGGCCATATCCCTCTAAATCTTCCTCATTATGATGATATCCCCTTATCTTTCCTCAAAAGTGTTCCATCATAAACCAGTGAGTCTTCCATCACACCCATTGACCATATAAGGAATATTGATAACTTCTACAACATCCACTACATCATAGAGGAGAAAATTTCAATCAGGCTATTGGATATCTCCTTAAAATGAAAGGCTCTTAACTGGTATTGAATATTGGTAGATAGATAAATTACAATTTGGGATGATCTAGGAGATGCATTGAGAAGAAGTTTTGAGGAAAAGAGTGATAACTTTTCACTAACAGAGAAGCTGACTACCATTAAAAGGGCACCTCAATAAGTCATTCAAGAATTAAACACAATATTTTAGAATACATGGGATAATATTCTAATCTTGGTAAGACTAATAGCTCACCATGCCTTCATTTCCTTAAATCATTTGATAGTGGCATTTCCATGTTGATATAATCTATGGGAGATGATACTCTTCCCAATGCCTACGAGGTGGACATTAAGAAAAAGAATTATTTGATTCAATCTATGAATATTTCCTTAAGACCCTGCATGCCTCTTTTTCCTAGCTTGTAAATTCTTACACTTATTTTTACTCCCATTACTACACCTAAAACCAAAGCTGCTACTCATAGTCAACCAAATATACCAAATGACATAGAAAGGATGATAAATTTATAACAAGAGAACCTAAATAAAAATAGGATTATCCAACAACATCAAATCAATCCCTTCCAAGGTCACTATCAACCTAATAAACCTTAACCCAACTATTAAGGTAATAGACCTCCTTTTCAAGGTCATACTCAAGGTCAAGGACAATTGGCCCAATCAAATCCATATGGTGGTTACAATCCAAATACTCACTCTACCTCAAGGACACTAGTGCCTACTCAAAAAAATATTTTCTAAGAGAACAAAAGTCAACCTTAATTGGATCAACCTTATGATCCATATCCTTATGTCAATGAAGCCTTCAACTAAGCCTTCATGGTAAACTTGGGAACTATGCTAGTTATGACTCAAAATGAAGTATCAAATGGAGGAGGAACTAATGGGAAGGGTGCTTAAATCAGGTATATATTAGGTAATTGGTAGAAAGATGATTTGTGTGTCATCACTCATCAAGGACATTCAAGTATAGACACAAGGTTCATAGCTACAAATAAAAGGAGTAAGAGGAAGGTTGTTGAAAATGTCCAATGTGTTTCCAATGGTTCTCTAATGAATCTTTCAATAAATATAAACCAGGTATGTCTAGTGTTGTTATAAGTGCACAAGCAACTAAAAAAGATCAGAATACTAGGAATGTTTTCATGCCTCCAAGTTCTCAAGGTATAGGCAACATGATTGCTTATAGTGGGCAAGCAAGAGTTAATTGTCATTTCACTAACATTATGGATCAAATGAATAGGTCTCAAGTGAGTATATCTATGTGGGATAAATTGGATATACCTAGACAAGTAGACTTACTTCAAGAGGAGATATCCAAGCTTAGTTTGACATCCAAACAAACTAGATAACAAGAGGCATCATTGACAAACACCATGAAGCCAAGTGAATACCAATCAAGTAATGTTGAAAAGGTAAAAAAGCCTCTTATTTTATATGTATCCATCATTATTAGTGATTCTTTGGTAATTGTCTCATTGATATTGGGGATAGTACTTGTGTTATACCTAATATGGTTGCTGATAAACTAAACTTGAAGTATAAACTTATGCCAAAGGAGTGATCTAATTGGATGGGTCAGCTACCAAGACCATTGGTATAGTCATAGGTTTGAAAATCATTATCCATGCTTTTCCCACCTTCACCATTTCTCAAGATGTTGTTGTGGTAGATGTGCCTCCCCATTTTTCCCTTTGTATATCTAGAGAGTTCACTGCTAAGATTGGTGGTTATCTTACTTCAGATTAGTCATACATGGGTTTTAGGACTAGATATGGTGCAAAAGTAAAAATCAAGTCAGATCCTTTTTCTAGTTTTCATGTTGAACCTTATGTGACTTATACCTCTAACATGAATTGAAATGTGATTGAAGAATATTATCACCCTAATGATCAAGAAAATGTAATTCTCTTAGATGGCATATCTAATTTATCTCTTGATGAATAGGGAACTAATCAAGGTGGATTAGTAGATATTAGTCTTGGAACCTACATACTTTATGAGGATCTTGATGGAATACTTGAGGTAGAGCATGATGATATTATAGATAAAATTGCATTGGAAAATTGCCTTAAACATGTGGATGGTGATGTGAGTATCCAATATTTGTCAAGATGTGATATTCTTAATAAGCAATCCTTTCTACCTACTAAATAAGAAAACAATCTTCAACCTGAACATTATAAAGAAATAGAAGAGATGTAACAATAGTTTAATTCCAATGTTCAATAATTTGAAGAGATTATTAATCCTATAACTATTCAAGAAGATTGAAAACTTGATGATGTAGACAATCATGTTCTAAATGAGTATACGGAAGAACTTGATATCTTATTCAAGAAAGAGGCAACCCTAGAAATACACCATGTGATTGATGAGAATAAATAAATGTTGAAGGTCTTATCTAAAGATGAAATACCCTTGGTATAATATGAAATATTTAATGAACATAAAGAAGATAATCTTAATGACTTACAACAAGAAACATGTCATGATTCAAAGATACTTAAGGTTGAGAAACCTTTGATGACTCAAAAGATGAAGATTAAAGAATGTCAATTGAGAATTGTAGAGCCTAGGTAAGTTTCAAAGCCAAAAATACTTCCAAAGGAGATAGAGAGAGTGTTCTTTAGTACCCCAAATGATCAACTTGTAGTTGACAAGAGACCTAAACATGGTAAGTCTCTCGATTACCTACACAAATAAGTATTCACAGATAAACATGCCTCATATGATGGATTGTTTTCTTGGAGTAATAAGGATGTAAGGAACATTGTCTTTGATCTTGGTTGAAATAATGTAAATTATGGTTCTTCACCTCAAGTGTTGATATATTGTACATATTAGGATAGGTGTCTTCCTTTCAATTGGTTTGTGTTTTTCCTAAATGTTTATATGAACACATGTGTGCCTTCTTTCTTGTATTATTACTATTTTTATTGTTGTTTGGTGTGGTTTGATGTCCCTTTGAATGAATTTTATAGTTGAGATTAGTGTATAGGTAACTCCATAACCCAATGGATAGGAAAAGGTTACTGATCTTTAGGTATAGTAGTCTTGCCATGCCTAGGAATTGCCAAACTATTGACCCATTTTGACCCTAGGTCAAAATGGGTCAACCCATATAAATTTAAACTTCCTACAGCATCTTTTTAGGTCTTAAATAGTAACATGGTCATGCCTAAGATCACTTAATATATTTTACACCTTAGTCATTTTGGTCATTTATCTCAATATTTCCTTATGCCACCTTTTTGGTGTTTCTAATGATTTATATGATTTCCACATAAAGAAAAGTATTTAAAAATAGATTAAAACATCCAAGATGTTATTTTATGTGTTAGGAGTTAGTTCGGTAACTAAAAAATGTAGATTAAATATCTAAAGGAAGAGATAATAATAATTTAAGATAGTTAAATGATAATTATACTATCAAGTATAGTCCACTGGTGCAAGGGATATTTAGGAAGATATATATATATGATATAATGGTACATTTACATTTTTGAGAGGTCATAACAAGCTCAAAAATTATATAAACTAGTTTTTATTCTCCATCATTCTCCTAGGCAAGTCAAAATAGGTCAACCAGTTTGCTTTTAGTACAAACAATACAGGAGGAGTTCAAATGAATGCTCTTGGTGGGAGTTATTAGCCTTCATATAATTAATTTTAATAATAATATTTAAATATTTAATGCACTATGATCTAAATCATCACTAAGAATATTGATGACTCAAAGCTGCCTACTGATCACCATGGCCTCTAGTTTTCTCATATGTATGAAATTGTTTGATGATTCCAACTACTATAGGTGCATTTAAAAAGTTTCATTTTCCTTCCTATATTTTTCTCATCTATGTTAGAACATGTGAATAGGAATATATAATCAATATCACTTTATTGTAATAGAAATGCATAAATATCAATTTTCTGCAGGTGGTGTTTCTAGGTATAGTATTTTATCTTCCCACAATGGTTTCAAGTTAGAGGTAGCATACTTATGTGATCTCTTATTTGAGAATTATAATGGTCTAATCAAGTTAAAATTATTATAAATTTATTAAGTATTGAAAAAGGGTGAAGTTGAAGATGGTTTTATATACAAATTCATGTTTCAATACAATGGTAACTTATAGGATTGTACAAGAGGTATGAGGTAGAGTTATATTTAAGGTCTTAAACCAAATATAAAGGCATAAATAAGATCACTATGATAGTAGTGAGGATAATATGCATGGATAGACTCAATTTCATGTTCATAAAGTGAAAAGTTGATTATGAACCCAAATACCTTAATATATATGAATGGATTCTTTGATCATAATATGAGTCATCTTTTGGTAATTGTGTATGTGCTTTGGGAAAGTATAACCACTCCATCCTTATTACTTGGACAAGGATGCCACCTCCCAACATTAAATAATAATTTTTAGGTTAATAAGAGATAATGGTTGGATTATTTTAATTTAGTCAAATTTCCACTCTAGACACTTAATGAAAGATATAGTGCTTTCAAATAAATGAGCTTAACCTGCAAACTCATATTGCATTAACTAAATAGAGATGGGAATATGACATGTATACATGAGTATATTAATCTAACTATGAAATTATCTTAATTAATATAAGAGGAATAAATAAATGATTATTATAAAATAAATGCCTACCTACAGGAACCTCATAGCTCCTCTTAAGGTAATACCTATAGTCTAGTTACATATCTATAGTCTATGGATAGAAAGGAGAATGAGGCATGACTCCAAAACATAGGGTGAATTCCTTCAAGTTGTAATATATATATATAATGGATTTATAATATTCAAGGGTGTGAAAAAAAAATATTATTCCTAGATTGTCACCTATAGAAAACCTCTAACTTTACCCAAACAAACACCTACAGTCTGATTGTGAATTAAAAGTGCATTGATTGTGAGAGACAATAAGTTGGAAGCTTATAGACCTAGATTATTCATTTAGGATAGAGATGATTAGTGGATTTAATATAATATAAATTGATCCTAACTTATTATTCCCACATAGTGAGCACGTACAATGGTCTCATAATTCCTACATATCACCACCTAGAGTTTGACACATAGAAGACTAGTCCTAGCTAGTGAGGAGAGATAGTTTAAAGGTTGGCTGTGATTTTATATGGGTGAACACATTGATACTATCCTCACACTTGGCCAATACACTCCTAAATTATTATAATAGGGAAAATGGAAAGATATACTTTTTATCAAACATGATTTGGAACCTAAACAAACAATTGCAGTTAGTTTAAATCCTACAGTCATAATCTTAGAAAGTTAGTCATGAGATATTATGATGTTGAGGAGTCTATAAGAGTGATATAGATCTGAAATTTGGTGTATATCATTGATATTACCAAAATAATAACCTCATGAAATCCTTCATTCTATACATATAAGGGAGATGCCCACTATTTTATCTTAGATAGAGGGCACTCCTAGTCAAGATCACCTTCCAGGTTTAGCACATGAAGAATGGAGAAGCCAAGGATAGAGCATTGGATGGTATTTATATATTGTTTTGGGTTTGTTTGAAAATGAATAAATATGGATAAGTCCTTGAAGCAAGCATGCACATTCACATGTGTGTACATGTCCAAATACTTAGTATAAGTCTTTAGGCCTAGAACTAAGCCTATACCATAAGGACTATTAACCTCATCTATATGACCATGAGAACTTTACAAAATTTTTGGGAAAATTTAAGGGGAATTTGAATACATTTTGAAGTCATTTTTTGTAGATAATTATCCCAAGGTGGTCATTTGGGCCTAATTCCTTGACAAACCTATTTAGAAAACATGATAGAACTAAAAAGGCAAAGTTTAAACACTAAAAAAATTACAAATACCAAGAATGAGGACTCAATAACCTGGGGAGGGTTGAAGGGGGTAATATACCTTAATTTTGTGGAAATTGTTCAAGGGTTGGATGTTAGGATTTTATGAACAATCCTTAATAATCCAAACTTATTGAAACCCTCCCAAAACCCTTGTTCAAACCCAATTAGGAAAAGATGATTTAAGATACATTCAAGAAGGATGAAACAACTATGAAAGTTATTTGAACATGTTTATAACTTCCTCAGGATTCTTGACATCCACCTTAGTTGTACTATCATCTATACAAAATAGACTAATACAATGTTTTTTTGTAGGAATTAGAATGTTTTTTACTTATAGAGGAGGATATTCAAGTAATAACCATTGAGGTAGGTATTAAGGTACTTATTTTAACCTTTTAAACTCATTTCCTTCCAAAATAATTCTTTAAATCATCTCTATGAGTCCATTCATGGTAGGCAGTCTAAATAGACAGTGAGAAGGCAAGATGACTGTCAAGTGAGGAAGATGAGAAGTGTTCTAAGACATTTATTATGGTATATTTGATAGATAAGAGGAAAAATTTAAAACATATCTTAAATTCATTTATTTGGATAAATTAAATCCATTTCGATGATAAGAGTGAGAACTACCTAGAAGACTAGTGATAAATGACTGTTGGTAGTGAGTGACAAGTGATAGAGATAAATCCATGGGTTAGGGATGAGTTTTTTTAAATGCACTAACCTCTTATTTAACTTCTCATAGCATAACATATGTGTCAAGGATCCCTATTAAGTTTTTAAATACTCAATTTTACTCCTCACCAACATGAAGGTAGATAGGTTAGATTATTTTAAATTATATGTATATGACATTTCCATGATAGATTGAGGAAGATGCTTTATTTGAAGTTGACACATGTTCATATCATTTTATTGGCCTCTTTTACACTTCATTCCATGTATTTTTAATTTGTTTTTATATATTGACATCTGGTCTTATGACCTTTGAGCTTTAATCCTTTTCTCTCTCCTTCTAAGTTCTATAAATTCAAGCCTTTTTAGCATTGTATGGTATGCACAATTGGTATGGTGAAGCCTTGATAATTTTGAAAACATATTTGACTTTGAATAAAATTTTATAAGTTCATTTTTTTATCTAAAATCTATTACTTGAATGTGTTAAGTGGTTTGTGTGTTGACAAGTGATGAAAATGCTCTCCTTGTTTTCCATGCCTACTCTTGCATGTTTGTGTGAACGAGATCTCTTATAACAAGTTTTATAAAGTATAATATTTGTTTATTTTGTCTTGAAGTATGAGATGGAATATTATTGTATTATATATGAACTTATTTTTACCCACCTGATGATAGGCATAACAATCTACCTCTATGATAAATACGTATGCTAGAAGGATATAAGGTTGATTCAGTTTGAGTTGTCTTTTTGCTTTGAGAAGATGTAAGTGTGTTGTGTGGAGTATTATTATTTTATAACCTTAGTATCATAATTTATTTTATGTATATTTCTTCCAATTTCACCCCCAATAGTGATTATCTTAGTATAGTGTGATCATAAGAGACAAATCAAGGGAGCTAGCCCTTTTAATCCTAGAGATCTATCTCTTGTAGTGGCTTGTCTATGAAGGGAGATATTTCCATGTTGTCATAAAATTTAAAAGTTATAATTGACTTGTCTAGGGTGAGATTTTAGTTCAAAACAATACCATGACTACATATCATTTCAACATGTAGAAATTGACATAGACATAGGTGTAACATGTAGAGAACCATGATATAGATAAATCATGATAACATTGTTGTAATACACATAGTATCTTGAATTAAATCAAGAAAATAAATAAAATAGTAAAAAACAAAAAAAAATTATGTCAAAAAAAAATAGACAAAGTATAGAGATAAAAAAATTAGGCAAACAAAACATAAAAAAGTAAGTAAACAAACACACAATAGTAAATTAGTAAATAAATAAAAGTAAGTAAATAAACATTTTTTTGTTTTTATCTTTTTATAGTGAAAACCATTTTATTTTTTAGAGGTGTTGATAATGATATAGATAACCTTATTTTTTACTCAAGCAAGGATATATATCAGGGTGTAGATGTGGGAAGATAGGTCCTAAAAATGGTTATAATGATTTGCCTATGGTATGGTAACGACCTCTAACCAAATTAAGGATAAATGTTTTTTTAGTTTTATCTTATTTTTTTAGATAATTTTAAATAATTCATATTTTTTTTATTTTTATGAGAGTTTTGAGATAACAAATTAAATATTTACATAAGGTAAATCAATTAAAGAATTAGGAATGCAGATGATAAGGGATTATTATATATGGGAGAACATATGTCCAAAGATTTTATGAAGTATAATCATGCACCCAAGTTTCACAAAACCATTATAGTTAGTTACAATGTTACCATGTGTGTTTGGATGTGTAGGCAGGGTAACCAAGATTATTCTGCAACATGGGTCAAAACTTCATTCATATATTCATCAATGACAACCAAATGGGATGCAGGGTGATTTGACAAGGTTAGGATGACCTTGGTGAGATGGGGTTTGTATAAGTGGATAAATGAAGAACAATATGGTATTAATGGATGGTTACCCTAATTAAAATTGTATCTTTTTAAATAATATATACCACACATGGTGCCAAAAAACTAGTTTTCACCATAGTACTTACCCGAAGTGCCATAAGAATGAATTTCACTTTTGGATGGTTTATTTTTCTTTCACTTTAAAAAAATACATGATAATGGAACTATATTCATTTAATCATGAAATTTATTAATATTCATGATGTCATAGGTTCATCTAGATATTCACCCTCTTCAGTTGCTAATTTCTAAGCACTTGATCCATATTTGACTATGATAATATAAGGACCCAACTAATTAGTTTAAAATTATCCTTTTTCTCATGATCAACATTTTTGTTTCTTTGATTCTATTTTAGAATTAGATCTCCAATGTTAAACTACATGACTTTAATTTTATTATTATAATTGTGGTAGATCCAGTTTTGATATGCATGTGGTCTTTTCTCATCTATAAGGCCTAGCTCATGCAACCTTGAGGCTATGTATTCCTCATCATTTATTAGCTCATGAAATCAAATAAATAATGAGGTTAATTCAATCTCAATTGGTAAAATATATTTAATTTTATAAACAAGGGAGTAAGGGGTTTCCCCAACAGGTGTATGCATACTAGTACAATAAGCCCATAAGATAGGATAAAGTTTTAAATGTTGATTTCACCCAGCATGATTGATAACTTATTTGAGTATTTTAATTATGTTATTATTGGATGTGTTTTCTTGGCTATTACCTTATGGATAATATGGGGTGGACCACTTTTATTTCATATAAAATTATTGGAAAATAGATTTTTCCTATTACTTATAAAAGTACTTACCATTATCAAAAATGATATTGGATGGGATACCATTAAAAAAATGATATGATCTAGGATGAAATTATATATGAATTTAAACATTGAAAAAAAATCCATCATAGCCTTTAAAATATAAGCTGTTATGAGGAGTTTGAAATGAAAATCATGTTGGATTAATGATTTCTTATGATTATGGGATAATTTGGGAAACATACTATTGTCAAGTAGGTAGGTTTATATGTATTGGTACCAAGGTGAATTGTGACCAAAAATCTCACAAACCATTTCAAAAATAGCGCTCTCATATTCTAGAATCATTAACTATTCAACCAAGAAGTGACTTTGATTTACATCTAGATGCATGCCAAGAATGAAATTGATTTTGGTCATTGCATCTAGTATTTTTTTATTTTCATGTGTAACTTTCTCAAATTTAATATGTTGGAAGTGTCTAGGGTGGCATGGTATATATTACATATGAATATGGGAACCCCAAATATATTTTTTCAAACTGTCAATCATCCATTTATAGAAAACAAGTTTATCCTCTTTGACTTGATATTCATCATTGACTCATTTGATGATAAGTTGTGAGTCGCCATATACTAGTAAGTGGAAAATAACACATTGTAAAATAATGGATTCATAATAATAAATGTTATTATAGCAAGGAAATCCTATTCTAAATGATTTTATAATGAGATCACCTTGTGGAGAAATAATCAAAATACCTTCCCCCAAGCCATGATTTTTGAAGGAGACATCAAATTATAACTACCATTTTGAATATTCCTATAGATATAGAATGGACTCATCAATTAATTCCATTATAAATGGTTTTTTATTTGTCAAGGGAGCTTATACAAACTAATTTTTAAGAATTTGGCCTTTTATAGCTTTTTGATTTATGTAATCAATGTGAAGTTCACTAAGTAACATATCTCATTTACCCATCCTTATTGTAAGTGTTGAATTGGAAATAAGATACCTATGGGGATCAATTTTGAAAAATTATTAATTTTATTGTTAAGCATATAATATCAAAAAAATTGGGAAGCAAAAAAAATAATAAACATGATTTGTAATTGAGTTCATAATAAACCAAAGTTTAAATTAATTAATAAATTGACTTCTCAGTACTTTTTTCATCATGTTGTGCTAAAAGTGTCCCCAATGCATGTCGTATGGCTAAAATATATAATAATAATAATGGATTCCTTGGAGTAGGTGGCATAAAAACTATAGGGTCAGATAAATATTGTTTGAGATTATCAAATTATCATTGACACTCTTCATTCTATTTAAAGGAATAATTTTTTGTAAGTAGATGTGTAAATGAGTGACATATATCATCAAGTTGGGATATGATTCTTTAGATGGCTAAATATTTCCTTGGAGACTATAAATTTTTTTGAGATTGCTTGGTGGAGGCATATCTCTTATAGCTTTAAATTTTATTGGGTGAAATTATATGACTCTTCATGATACAATGAAACCCAAGATATTTCTTGTTGTGACCCAAAAACACATTTCTATGGATTTAGAAAAACCTTGTATTCTCTCAATATTTCAAATATATTATGTATCATGGTGGGATTTTTCCCCCTTGTTTTAGATTTTAAAAATATATCATCCACATTATCATTTAAAATATAGTGAAGCATATCATGGAAGATGATTGTCATTGCAAGTTGATATGTGGCCCCATAAGATTTAAGACCAAAACACATGAATTGGTAATAAAATTTACCCCAAGCTATAATGAGTGTATTTTTATGTTGGTCTTTGAGTGCAATTTTGACTTGGTTATATCCTGGGGAACAATCTATTAGGGAAAAAATTTCATGACCCACTCCAGAGTCTATAATCGTATTAGTATTTTGGAGTGTAAAGTCATCCTTTGGATATGATTTGTTGATATCCTAAACTTTTGTGCATACCTTAATTCATGTTGGATTTTCTATGACTGAAACTACATTGGAGATCCATTTTGAATAATCAATAGGTATAATGAATCCTACCTCTAACTTTTTTGTAGTAATTCTTTCACAATTAGTAATACCTTAGGATGCATTTTTATTACATTTTTTTATGGATTTAACATCTTCATCTATACAAATGTGATGCACTATAAGTGATCGATCCAATATAGGCATATATGTATATGACCAGGAAAAAATATCCAAAACTTATACGATAAGTATGGTTAAGAGTAACCTCCTTGAAAGAGTGATAGAAGCTATAAGTTTCATAATTTTAGGCTCTTCATATGTGTTAATACTAAAATCTATGGTTTCTTCAGTCAACAATATAGACTCATATTTAAATTGAGTAGGAGGGGCAAGAAGATTAAGGTCCTCATCTATTACTTCTTAATTTAGATTATTTTCCTTTGATTGTTCCTTAGATAAATTTTCATTAGGGTATTGAATTTTTCTAGTATTATGATGATTATCTTTATTATGACCATGGAGTTTTGACTTATCCCCAAAATATGGTAAATTATACAAGTTGATGCTAAATCCTTTTATGTGATCACCTACTAGAATATTAACATCGATTCCTAATAATTTAGTAATTGTTTCAGGTTTTGATGTTTTTAAATTCATAAGAGAAACATACAAGAAATAAATCTATTTGAATAAAATCAATTAATGTTCAAATTATAAAAATTTAATATAATATTTTGCCAATATGTCTCATTTAGGCATGTGTAATAAATAAAAGTACTACGTAACTAAGAGATGAAGAAAAGCATATATTATTTTTTATTCAGTTCTAGACTATGAAAGTGATCAAGAATAGCCACAGGGTTATCTTAAAGATATTAACATTTGTTCACTCTATATTTTAACTATTTTTTACCTATGAATAGTTACATTGACTAGGGATAGTAACATTTATTCTAGTGCCTAATTTTGATGCGAGTATCTAGCCAAGGATATGTATAGGAATGGTTCTAAACATTTGTGAAGGCTACACTATGACCTATCTAACTATTTCCCTTCACTGGATGTGTCTTCTTGTGTGTCAGATCTAGATAATAATCAAAACCTTAGTTCCTTTACATTGTACCTCTTGTGACCTAGTAAAATGGGTTAGTAACATGAGTTGAGTTATATTTATCAACCATATTTTTTGTTAAGTGTTGCCTACATATCTAATAATCCAAAGAGGAACTTAGACTCGCATGTATTTATCCATCCTATGCATGTGTGTGGAATTGAAGTAGTGTAAATATATGTTATTTATCCTATTAATCTTGGTATAAGTGATGCAATAGTATATTTGAAATTTTGAATGCTTGAACCGTTTGATTTAGTATTATAGTGCAATTTGATAGCTTGAAATAAATAGTACTTTCTAATTAGAGAATTGACTTATCAAATTGTTAGGCATGTTAATTATAATATAACCTTTGTTTATATAGGAACCTTTTGATTTTGAATTAAAACCTATTGAAACTTAAAAATATGACCATAGGATGGGGAAAGAGAATTAAAGAAATGGTCACAAAGTGAAAGATATGGAAAAGGATAAAAAGATAATCCTAGACATTTACGTATAAGTTAGACACTAACATCAATTCTAGTGTCTAGGGAAGATGAAAGTGTCCAAGGGATAAAAACATATATAAAATAGGCACAATAGGTAAGGATCATGGGCATACATTAGATGATGATAAACAAACATAGCACAGAGGATCAAGGGGTAGGTAAATCAATTGAAATAAGATGGAACCAAAGAGGTCCATAAGAGACTGCATCACTAAATGTCTAATTCTTAGTGAAAAGGTATATTTAAATAAGGAGACTATAAATATGTGTACTTTTACCAAAATGGGTGTCTACATTTCCCCCATTTAATCTAGTAATGCAAGAAAAACTAGAATTACCTTTAAAGCAAAAGAAAATGCAAAGTGTCATGTGGATAACACACCTTGTCTTCACTTGAGTTTTTTTTTCAATATTTAATTCTGAACATTACCTATATCCAAGAATATGCCACAAAGAAAACCATTAGATATAATCTAAATATAAGTAATAATAAAAGTAGCATGGATAAAATACACCTATGTATGTTTCTTGTAGTAAATGGTTCTAGGGTGATTTAAATTGGAGAAATACACAAGGGGATTACAATATAATTCATATAATGGAAAATAAAATGAGTGAGCCTAAAAGTGGTCAAGTGTGTTTTACCATGGTGGTGGTGTACTTGGAGTAGGGAGAGTTGGGATGTAATCATTCCCCCAACCTAGAATATGAAGAGTGGTGCTTCGACCATCGAGAGTATTATTTCCTAACTAACACAACTCGAGTGTAAAAGATGTATATATGTGTAGCTCGGTGTAGGATGAGTGATGTAATCAATTTAACCCAAAAAATTGATGATATCATATGATTTATTCCCTCTAATCACACCAAAAATAAGAACCAACTGTTATAAATAAGGCTCAATATAATCTATAAAAGTTCAATCAGGGTATTAGTATGTAAAAGTTTATGCTGTGGTAAAATTCCATAAAAGAGTTTTGGAATCTAAAAATGATTTGGGTTTTGAAATATTAGGCACACATTGCATGGAATATACACCTTGGATATGTCTCATACTGAAACTATGTATAAAAAATGGTAGAAATTTATATATTTTTTATACAACTATGAATCTAAATCATAATGTAGACACTAGAACTATGTATGATACATATTAGTGTCATTGCATGTCATAAAACCCTTGAATTATTACCAATTATCCTTATTTACATTTAACTATTATAATTAACTTTACTAATTACCATTTTAAATCTCCCAACCACCAAAATATTCTAATATCTAAAGAAATTCATTAAAATCTAATTTACAAAACCATCCTAATATCCTACCCATTATATAAATCCACATTAACAACTTAATATATTTTATCCCCAACTTATCCTATGGCTAAAACAAATCTATAATGAATTTTAAAAAGATAGTACATAATCGTGAATGATTCCCATGATCAATGGCGATTCCTTAAGTCGCCAATGATTATATATACCTTGGAAAAAATGTTTGAAATACCCATGGAACAACATTGAAAGTCTGATGAAATGCTTTCATAACATAAGACACTCAAGGACTCTATGACATAGATTTTCAATGATTAGCTGATATATCCACAAGTTTTAAATCCTTGGATTTTTCTCTCACAAGACAAAATCTACTATACAAGCCACATCACCATCAAAACATTTTAAAGGTTAGTTTTGTCTTCTTTAAGAATGTAATTCAATTATTTATTTTAGTCTGTATATTTTTATATCCTTATCATGAAACATAGTTTTCCTTTATCACTTATAAAATCCATTTTCTTAGGTTATAATCTGTACTCTTGGGAATTCTTAGCAAAATTAATATTGATTACTATAATCGACATCAATCATGGTAAAATTGAGACCGATCTAGATACTTGATATTGATCTATATCAAAACCCACCATTTTTGAAATGTAAGCCATACTCTATAGATTTATGTTAAATATTTCATCCAATATGTTTATCTATTCTTTAAAAACATGAACATCCATCCTTAGATGACCATCCATGGAGCCTCTTGTGAAATTATCAACATCCATGATTTGAATTATCTCCCAACCTTTTTCATTAATCAAGATGATGTTACATTTGATTTGAGTCTTTGTGCCATAAATTCCACCCCCAATATTGAAGATATCTTAGCACAACTTTAAATCATGTAAGAGGACACTAAAGCTGCATAATCTTTTTAGCTTGATCATTTCACCTATTTTTAACAAAGAAGAAGAATAGGTAGGAACAACCCTATATTTTATTCACATTTTCAATAATCATTTTTAATTTACATTATCATTCTTATCATCTTGATTAATAAATAGGTGGGTTGACATATATGATAGGATGCTTATCACTTCCTATAATTGGTACTTTACCAGACAACCTACCCTACTATCTTATTAATTTATCTTATCAATTTTCTTAATGTGCACAACTTTTCCTTCTTTAACAAAAAAGAGTCATCATGGTCTCTTGATCAATGGTACACAATTTATTTCATAGGTATTCCTTCATCTTAGTTAAATCTCTTTACTTTCATGAGTTTTTATTAGTTCATTTCTATTTAAAAAAATCTAAGAAAAACTACTTAAACATTTTGGCACACTTGGTGGGACCCTTTTTGGGACTAATAATTCTTGTTTTGTTATTTTAGTTATTTATTTTACTCTGCATTTTAATATGAAAAAAATTGTTGTTGTTTTCATTAAAAGAGAATTTTTTTTTTGCTTTCTTTTTTATTTTAAAAGGAATTGAACTCATTTGATTTATTTCTTAAGTAGTGCACATAGCATAATTAGGAGGGTTAATTTACTATCGTAGTGACATTTCTCACTCACACACTATCAAACCATGCAAATATCAAATAAGTAATAAAAATAATCCTACCTGGGTCTACCTACTTGGATTTTGTTTTCCAAGGGGGAAACCAACTTAGTGTTATGGCAAAGTATAAAAAATTGGTTGATGGTATATTAGCTAAGCACCCAACACCCTTATCATTGTGGGATTATGAAGTGAGGGGGTAGGTCCAAATATCAATCCCCATACCATCATGAACTCAAATTTATGCCTCACTTACCTTCATGTATATCAATGATACCATCCTTAAATAGACTTGAAACTAACTTTAGCATACCTCTTATTAGGTCCTTTATAAAACCAAACACCCTATCACATTGATCATAACTTAAATACTTATGCATGCCCAATTGAAATGTGTGCTCTTATCTTCACTAAAAATAGAAAAAGACATGAATTTTTGCTTATTTTGCATTTGTTTTTTTTGTTTTTTTCTTATCACTACATGGTCATAACTCAACAACAATATCAGAAACAAACTCATCCACTACATCATCCTCATCCGTGGAACATAAACCTAGTCCCCCTAGTTCTCATGAGTCTATTGGGGAGGCTATTACACAAGGAGACCCTAACTTTTATAGTATATTGGATAGTAACCAAATATTTCTTAGGCACTATCTTAGTTCATGATCCATATATATTCTTATTTCTCCCCATGCTCATTACTCCTAATTTATGTATGGGATGCCACTAGAAGAACTAGATGGGAACTTTGTAGCCATGATCTCAACCTCTAACCATTACCCACTACCAACACCCATTAATCCTCCTATAATTCAATTTCAACCCTAAATACTAATGTGTCACAACCCATAGTTACTCAATCACCTCCAACATCTATTAATCCTATTATGACCATCTTTTAAACCCAAAATATTACCATATCATGACCCACATCTAATAAAACACCCTATTACTCTCTTAAAATTTTGGTGATCTTGATCCTTAAATATATTCCTCCTATTAAAATAAATGTGAACACAAATCACCATCATCTAAATCAGCCATCATAACCCATTCAACAAGTTCCCCTATGTCAGCCTCTTCAATAATAACTCTTGCCACCATTGTCTATTCACCACCTCACTCCATCATAACCATTTATGAATACCTTCCTCAATTCATCTCAAAATTAAGCCATACCTCCATTATTCCTATAATATGCAACCTCATCTCAATTAATCATTACCACATCGATTGACTATCCTATGTCACAACCCTTTCCCACATCACTTCCATTTTAACAATATTTATAATCAAAGACTCTAGGTGGCATACCTCAGTATAATTCCCAACTTGAACTCATTCATTTTTTCATGAATAGGATGGTAAACCTTGAGGCTTCTACCTCTAGATAGAATAATATTCTTTCATACGAACAAATATGTAATGAACCTATGAATATGGCTATTCTAATTGGAGCCTATTCAACATAATGGGAATTGCCTAAATTCATAAAATTCTATAATAAGGAAGACCCTCAAAAACATATTAAGGATTTACACACACATGATATCTTATAACCCATGATGATGCCCTTCTCTTGAGATCATTCCTTATGTCACTAGTTAGACCAACTTTGGATTGGTATAGCAACACTCCTTAGCATTCTTTATTCTCTTTTGGCCAACTGGCTCAAATATTCCTAGAATATTTCTTGATCAATATCATAAGGAAGATAACTATTACTTATTTGTATTCATTAAACAATTTAAAGATGATTAAATTTTAAAATTTATTCCAAGATGGTGAGGGCTCCTAAACCAATTGCCCTTTTCCCTTCTTCAGCCAGAGTTGATTGAACTATCTACTAAGTCATGTGTGAAACACATTCCATACACACTTCAAGTCCAACCATTTAAAATTTTTGATGAGGCCTTCACCATGGCTCATAAATTAGAAATTTGGGCCCTAGAAGAATGTAAGGTCAAGATATGTAATAATTATTTCAAACTTGATTATTCTAAGGGGTCTAAAAACCCTAAATCAAAAGGCATAACAAATGATGTTGTCCTAAAAAATGCCCTTCCACCAATAATAAACCAACCAAGTCCTCTTGTTTCTCATACACAATCATATAAAACATTAACATAATTTCCACCTAAAAAATATACACCTTTAGGAGAATCTTATGACTTCATCCTTGATAAACTTTAAAACCAACAATTATTAAACTCCCTCTAATCAAGCTTATTGATGACTCTCATCCTAAACTAAAACTAGTACCAAAAAAGTGATTTTTATGCCTACCATGACATACCTAGTCATGAGGTGAATAGATGTTGATACTTCAAGAATTTGGTCCAAAATCTTACTGATCAAAGAAAACTTCAATTACATGATATATCTAATCCCCCAAATTAATCTATTGATCTTTCTAGACAACCATTCCCAAATCACCCACCCACATCATATTTTATACAAGAAAACATTAGAGATCCACAAAATCAAGAAGCCCACATAATTAACAATATTTATGATCAACTTCTACCTAAATAAATCAATAGTTTGCTTGAATCATCTTATAAAATACCAAAAAAATCTAGACCTCCTTATGGGAGATATCCTAGATAAAAAACAAACCAATCAAATTATGTACCACCTAAGCATACCCAAAACCACCTATAAAATTCATAAGATAAGAAAGTTAGCCCACTTAACTAGAAAAAATGCATATGTATTCCAAAAGGCAAGACCCTACAACACCCACTTATAACGCTTGATCTCTATCAACCATCAAAGAACAAAAGTCCTAATTGGGATATCCTCACAACATCCAATACAATTTGAAAAGGAAATATGACAATTCCCTTGGTCCAAACCAAGCCTTGTATATTAGTACCCCATCCTTCATTTAGTCTAATTATCATGATTACATAACCATATTCCAAAAGACCTAATTCATTTCAAAATATTCTTCCCATACTAACAACACCAATACCCCATGTCAACCCATTTATTTATCATCACCCCAAGAACCCATCTAAAAATCTTATCTTCAAAAGCAAGATACCTCCCACTAGGTCCACCTGAATGATCAAAGTGAAACATGAAGGTACAAAACTAAATATGGTCTAAAATATTACCAAATCCTATTAAGACCCATCAATGGGATCCTATACCACTATCCTCGATCAACTCCTACAAGCCTCCTTCATCACATTACCACCAATCAAACCTGTCAATCCTCATATCCAAAAACCAACATGGTATAAGGAGGACAAGGTGTGTACATAATATAGAATACTAGGACATGACACTGAGAGCTAAAATGCCCTCAAAGGTATAATATAATATCTTATATAATAAGACTATTTATTAACAAATAACCTTGTCTTGATCCTCTCCTTGATCAAAAGACAAAAGATAAAACCATCTCAAAATATGATATGATGTGTGCCTTAGATACTTCACAATAAATATCAAAATAAGAAAAAATAAACATGAGTAATGTACCTAACTCTAGCCATGATGAACCCCTTCCAAACATATCCTCCAGTCCTCCAAACAATAATAACCCAATAACTTTTATAGACTATCCATTTATTAAAATAGATATGATACACATAGCCACATGATTACAAACACAAGGCCCTAAAACCCAAAATCCAAAAAAAGTAAAAATATCCATGTCATGGGTTCATATACTATAGAGTCCTTAAACCCATCTACTCTAAAACCAAAAATATCCATCCTAAGGATAATCAAGACTAATTCCTTAGAATTAATACAAATATTAGTCTTGAATTAACTTTAACAAATGCCCATGAAAATGTCCTTATATGAGCTCATCTAAAATTCCACACAACATTAACAAGTTATTATTAAATCACTATAGTCCATTCAAGTACATAGAAATGAACCCAAAACTCTATGATATTTTTTCAGATCCTTATAGTCATCCTCATTCATCACAAAATCTATTATAAAGTACCCCTACTACAACCTAAAGACCAAGATTCACCTCTATTTATCACCACCCACATTAATAAAATTAGGATCAAAGGGTCATGATTATCAATTAGATAGTATAAATATCATCTGATCACATGATTTTAAGCAACTCTAATTAATAAAATTCATTTTAACCCAATCCCTAGCTATCTTATGGGCTTTCAACGATACAATATCCCCTACTTTACGTACTATCATCATCCCTATCCAAGTATGTGCATGTACCCTTAGCTATTATATGAGGTAGAATGGGAATTATAATATAGCTTCTTAATATGGAAATCATGGATCCATGATGTGTGTTTCATCCCTTCCACCTTATATCGATGCCTAAAATATGAGTATCAAGGTAAAATCCATAATGTCCCAAAAGGTACTTATCCATTTAAAGCTTGTATTTTGACCTATCAACCTAATTATGTCTTAATCACATAAAATACATGATATTATCATTAGAAACAAATTAAGCAACACCCACTTCAACAATCCCTTCATCTTTCATCCCTAACAATGATTCCTTTGACTTCATACTCTAATAACTCTCATTAGGGAAATATCAATCATTAATGTTTAACACCCTTCGTACCCCCCAAGAGTATTGGTGCCATGATAAATAGAATTTCTATCATCCTAACCTTGGAAAAGTAACCCCCTTTGGTCCTCCTCATCTTTTTACCCTTTTAATTTATAGAGGGATCAATCAATCCCCTTCATACCATGATGATCAACCTCAAACAAAACCATTTCCTCTTATTTGTATTTCCTTAACAAGCCACACTTTGCTTAGACTTATCTAAAATTTCATGCTTGGAAATTATTTGGCATAGGAAATTATGAACATTACCACATGAGGTTACACTATTTGATCTCAGGAAACCTCATGAAAAACATGGCTTTGGTTTCAAAAATCCTTGGGAAGTTTCTCATATTACCCATACTGACATTAATGATTCACAATCACCATCCAATACCCTTTCAAATATAAATGAAGATAAATCAACATCCCCACATAACTCTGCTTTAGAGATTGATGAATTCATTTCCATCATACCTAATTTTTATCAACATTGTAAACCTATGATCCCTCACATATCAAAGCAATGGAAAAACTAGGTCTATCCACCTAGCTTTCCTCGACATGATAAAGAAGGATTATCCTTCAATTCACATTCTTCAGTTTCAAGATGATGACTCTATCTTAACTTATTTAGGGTTAGTATACGCTCACCTATAAAATATCACTTTCACTTATAACTCCTAGTATTTTTAAAGAGGCCACCCTTGATATAAATATAGGGACACGAGAAGTCCTACAAAATATCAAGGTTAGTCAATCCTTGCATTCCAAGAGAATCATGACTTCAATACATTCATAGATAACCATAGCCAAGCTTTTTCTTGGTCTTAAAATTATATTCTAGGCATTAACCCCACTATAGTTGTCCATAAAATTATCACCATCCATGATGCCAAACTAGTAAAATAAAACTCTAAAAGATACACCCTCACGTATCACTCATGGTCCATTAAGAACTGTAACATCTTCCATCCATAAAATTCATTAAAAATATTTATTACCCTTAATGGGTGTATAAAATTTTACCTATATTATATCCATCAACTTCATTCAATCTATTGATTACCCTTAATGCATGATAAAAGGAGGTATCTCTATGTTTGTGAATACCATGGCAAGTGCAAAAATGTTGTCCTTTTACATTTTAAAATCAATGTGGTGGATAATGTGAATTAGGAGATAGTGGTATCATTATTTTATCCAATAAAGTTCACAATATATCATGTGGTCTAGCCCACTACCAATCAAACTGAAGAGGTTATCTTTTGGTAGTGGTATATGGTCTAACTTTGGGAGATACTCTGTAAGCATGTTCATTTCATTTGTTTAATAACTTTATTGTTTGTTTTATGACATATGTGGTTGATTTGATAGAATTTTTTTGAAGTGATTCAAGATTTTTTTAAACTTTTTTATTTGATTTAGAAATAATATTGTTACCATTTTTGGGTTTTAATGGAGAGATAGGCAACTTGGTTATTGTATTCATTAAAGCACACACATATTTGTGTACATCCAAATATAATATATTGAATGAAGTAAATGGTTTATGTAATTATCTTTATTTGAGTGGATAAAAAACACCTCTACTAAATATTAATTGCATTTTTAAATATGATGGTGTATAGTATAAATAATACAAAACATCCTTAAATCAAAAAACATAATCTTGTATAGGCTCATTTTCTATTTATGTCAATGTTTGAAAATGTTAAAATGGTAATTTAGATAAGGTATAAAGATGAAAATGTGATATAAATACATCTTCAATGTGTTTTAAATTTGATAATGAACCATTTGTCAAAGTTTAAAACTAATCAAGAACCCCTTGGGTTAAGCTAAGATGAAAATATGTTAAGAGTAAGCTTAAATTTTGGGCCCAATGTTCAAAAGAGTGTATATATATTTTTAAATGAATAACAAGATCCCCTTGACCATAAAAGGATGATAATTTATGCATAATGAATTTTTAAGGATAAATATATTCAAACACATTTCTAGAAATAGGTTGCTTTGTTAATTTATTTTTCTCAACAATAATTTCCTGAGAATAAATTTTTAATTTACGAGTGTTGACTTGTTATAAATATCTAATGGTAGTCATAATAGATAACATATCATTAGATGAAGTTGAGGATTTTTATAGTGGTTTTATAATACAATTAATATGAAACATAGGAATGCTAAACTCTTTATCATCTACTAAAATAGGTGCCTTACATGATTTTTTAATATTCGGTAAAGGCACACCCATGTCAAAAGATGTAAATATATATTGTTGAATAGAAAAAAAGGTTAATATTATTATCATTTCAATGTGTTATATGTTTTAAATTTCATGACATAATATAGGATTAGGATAAATAATTTCACTTTTAAAAACACTCTCCTTTTGAGAAGAAGATGCAATGGAGAAAGGGAAATAAACATTTCCTATTCTATGTACCTCATGAAAAGATGAAACAATGTCACCTTAAATTTCAGTTTTACTTTCACATCTAAGAAAAAGAGTTTTAAATAAATAAATATTAATTTTTACTTGTGGTACATGATTTTTATGTGAAAAAGGAACATTGACATAAATATCATTTGCATCCTTGTTATTTTTCTTAGGAAAGTATTTCATTAGGAAACCTTTTGGAAATATGTTTTATTTTTGCTTGGATTTTCATATTTTGATCTTAGCAAAAGATACCTAAAATATACTTGGGACTTTTATTGTGTCCCTAAGCAATTAATTATTTTTATTTGTTTCTTTATGATTTTCATATGTAATCTCATTTTTTTCATCATTCAAAACAATGGGAGATATGGGACATGCATAGTGTTCATCACAAATTAGAGGCAAAGAAGAAAGTTGACTATTTTGATTTGAATCATGAAAAGAAGGAATGGAATTTTAAAAATTAGTATTATTTGGGGAAGGAGACACAAACTTGATTTTGTCAATATTTTCATTATGAGAGATAGAGGATAATTCAACTCCTCTGACATTTTCAACATTGGAAAGGGGAGAATCACACACACTTATTGAAATAACTAAAGAGGGTATAGATGTAATATTTTGATTTTAAACATTAGGAATGGTATCATCTTTCTAATTGGTTATCTCTTAATTATCATAAAATAGAGGAATAGGAGAGGTATCATAACCAAGAGGCATTTCATCACATTCATAACCAAGAGTAGAAACATCATGATCAAAAATTTACTCATGTATACTCACATTCTCATCATTGCATTTTCAATATCATAGTTTTAATAAAAAGAGGATTTATCCATTTTTTATATCCTAAAAGATATTTATATGCAATACATTTTTTAGGAGGTGGATTAAATAAATGATCGTAATTAAGATTTTGTGGTTAGCCTTCTAGTAAGGACTCCATAAGGGCTATAAGGTTTAAGATGAATACCAAGCACACAACCACTAGGAAAAAAAAATAATTTAACTAAGAATTCCTAAGTTATTATCATATAAGTAAGAGAAAAATCATATCAAAATAAAAAATAAAAAAAATCTAAAATGAAATTTTGAAGTAGGTGAAAACCCTAATATGCAAACTAGGCTTTTGGTTCAACAGAGGATGGGTTCACTAAATTTTTTAATGATTTTGGATTCATAAGAGAAACATACAAGCAGTAAATTTATTTAAATGCAATCAATTAATGTTCATATTTTAGTAATGTAGTTCAATATTTTTATAATATGTCTCATTTAGGCATGTACAATAAATATAGTAAGTACTAAGTAACCAAGGGATAAAAGAGAGCATATCATATTTGTTATTATATTCTAAACTGTGGAAATGATCATGAATCATCATAGGGACTCTATTCTCACTATTTTTTACCTCTAGATAGTTACATTGACTAGGGATAGTAATATCGACACTAGTGTCTAATTCTGATGTAGGTGTACAACTAAGGATATGTAAATGAATGGTTCCAAATTTTTATCAATCCTGTACTATGACCTATGTTACTATTTCACATCACTATATGTGTCTTAATATGTGCCAAATATGGATAATAATAAAAACCCTAGTTTATTTACATTGTACCTTTTGTGACCTAGTAAAAAGGGGTTAGTGATGTGAGTCGAGATAGCCCTAAAAACCTTGTTTGCTTCTAAGTGATACCTACATAGCCAATAATCCAAAGAGGAATTTAGAATCACATGTAGTTATCCCTCTTATGCACGTGTGTATAATTGTAACAATGTACCTATATGATATTTATTCTAATAACCCTTGGTATAAGTGATGCAATAGTATATTTGACCTTTTGAATACTTCAAATATTTTATTCAGTGATGTAGTGCATTTTTATAGATTTAAATAAATAGTACATTCAAATTAGAGAGTTGCCTTATCAAAATTTTAGGTGTGTTAATTAGACTATAGCCTTTACATATATGAAAACCTTTTTATTTTGAATTATAACCTAGTGACACATGAAAATGTTACGATAGTATGGGTAAAGAGAGTTAACAAAATGGTCACAAA
Source organism: Torreya grandis (assembly GCA_037957365.1). Classification (NCBI taxonomy): domain Eukaryota; kingdom Viridiplantae; phylum Streptophyta; class Pinopsida; order Cupressales; family Taxaceae; genus Torreya; species Torreya grandis. The sequence goes on along the minus strand of JARHVA010001482.1, from coordinate 2,454,739 downwards.
GAAAAAGATATGGAAAATGATAAAAAGATAAGCCTAGGTAGTTGAATTGAATTTAGCACTAATGTCGATGTTAGTGTTCACGGTGGACACAAGTGTCTAAGGGGTAAAAAATATACATAAAATAAGAACAATAGGAAAGGATCCCTAACACACATTGGATGAAGATAAACAAACATAGAACACAGGCCCAAAGGATAGGTAAATCAAGTGAAATAATGTGGAACTAAATAGGTCCATGAGAGATTGCATCACTAGATATCTAATTCTTAGTGAAAAGTCATATACATAAAAAGATACTAGAAATATGTGTACTTATACCAAAATTTGTGTCTACATTTCATCATTATATAAATATTCAAGTGAGGGTAGATCTTTTAGTCCTAGGGTATGAGTTGAGGGTGTTTGAGTTCAAATGTTAAAATAATTATGTCATGAAAAATGTTTATGGATGAAAGTTCTGCATATAAGATATGTACAAAACTCATTTTAATGTTAGAAGAGGAATCATTAGAAATCATGGAATAATCATTGATGTAATTATGTAGTTACACACTAAGGGATTTATATCAAATGCATTGATGTGCTTCATTTTCTTTCATAAATATTGGTTCTACAAGGCCTTTTTTGTGGAGACCAAGACCTTTGCCTTTATAACTCATAATATTACACATGATGGCTTTTGGTATAGGATATGCATTGCTTTAAAATCAGATTGCCATTTCATCATTTTAATTATATGAATGATTTGAAAATTTAATATGATCATTTGAAAGGAATCCTTTGTTAAAAAAAGAACTTTGTTCAAACTTATGAACAATTGGTGTTTCTTTCTTATAGTGGGGCCTACCATGGTTTTTAGGAGACATATAGATTTTTATTAAGTAGAAGACATACTGGATTTCATATTCTCACATGTCTTTATCAATAATATTAAGCATGGATTTGGTTGATAGAGTTATGAATTTAGATGTAGGTTTGTAACTCATCTATATGGACATAGTTTTTTTGCTTTGGAGATTCATCATTTATTTTATATGTATCACTTGTAATGAGTAAATAGTTGGATTTATGGTATATTCCCTCCAACCATTTATAATATTCAAAGGGCTGAGGATCACCAAGAATAGTAATTTCCATTTTACAATGAGAAACTTTTATACATTGATGGAGAGTGGAGGGAACAATGTTCATTTTATGGATCCATGGTCAACCAAAGAGAATTTTATATGTAAGTTCAATATCCAAGACATGTATCAAGGTTTGTTTTATGATAGGACCCACCATAATAGTATGATGTATAGTCATTGTTAACTAGTGATCTACATTATCATAAGATTTGATACTTATGGTATTGGGTTCTAGTGTTGTTGTCGAATAACCAAGATGTTTGACTAAGCTTTATGTACACAAGTTTTTATTATACTCATTATCTGTAAATAAACTTTTTAATTTTTGCTTTGAGATTATGAATTAAATATACAAGGATAAATTGTGAGATAAAACCAATAGGGAATATATCAGTGTGATCAAAAGTATCTTGATTATTGGAGCACATATATCCTACAATTGCTTAGAAATTAGATGGGTTGATATCCTTAAGAAATATTAACTCCTATAAGGTTATATACAAAATATCTTCATAGGTAGTGGATATTTTGAGAAGTTCCAAAATAGATATTTGTCTTGGTATCTTTGCAAGCTACTCAATGATATTATACTTACCCTCATAACTAGGTAGAGGAGAACTAGGGAGAGTGATATTTTCATGCCTAGTAGAGACTGAAAAATCTTGGGCTTTAAATTTGGTCGTAAAAACATGGTTATCCATTTTTAAGACATGGTTGAAAATGGAATCAAATGGATGTGTATGTTGAGTATAATTGAAAAAATTATTTTAACCTTGATTTGTTTTGGAATTATTTTTGTCATGTTTCAAAAAGGGATCTTGGTATATGCCTAGATTTTTATTATTAGACATAAATGTGTTATTATTTATTTCTATATCACCATGATCAATAAGATATTAGACATATTTTTTGAGTTTTATAAATATATTAATGGCATGACATTTGAATATATGGTACTCATAAAATTATTCTTATTTATACCACATGGGTTTAGGACCATTTTCTTCAAAGGGTTTACTTTTTGGAAATTTTATCATATTATCATCTACTAACTTGTGGAAAATTACGTCAAGGGGGTCATTCAAAGAAGTATATTTCATTCATATTTCCTCATCTAGTTAGACCACTTCATAGAGTGATGTTGGGTGTAGGCTGAATGTTTCTAAGATGATTATATCTATCACATAATCACCCACCATGTCAGGGAACCACGAACAATAAACATGCTCTGATCCCTACTGAGTCAGGATCTTGCTCTACCAATTAGAACACATGTGATTACTTCTTGTATTAGCAACTAAACACAGAATTATACCAGAATCAATAAGTAACTAGAAATATGAAACAACACAGGAATATGAGAGACAATACACAATTGTATTAATAATCACTCAGAAGAATATACAATAAGGAAGATGCCACTTCTTCCTCCACCTCAAAGGTTCGCCACACCTCAAGACCTTCTTCCCTCTCTCTTGGTCACAACAATCAACTCCAATATAGAATTGATGTTCACCTCTCCAACTAGTCAGTAACACGCTGCCAGTTTACCAAGTACACAATCATACTCCAAGTAGATCTCCTACTCTCTGCTGCTACCTACAAATCACTAGACCTTACTCACCATATAGACATCTCTACACCCCTGAAGAACCCTTGTCCTTGCCTCACCAAGTCCTTATGATTCTTCAACCAGTACCCCAGTGGATCAGCTCCTTGACCTTGCAGACCTTGCAACTCTCCCTAATCATACACACTCAGCACCCCTTTGGAACTAGGAGGAGCTACACTAGCTCTCTCTAAAAGCTCTATGGCTTTCTAGCACACTTTTACAATACAATCATGAGTCCATATATAGATCTCACCTAAACAATAATTAGACAATAATACAAAAATTAAATCCACAGCTCTCAGTCTAAGAATAGCTCTAAACATGCAAACACTCGGTTCATCAACCAACTGCCTGTAATAAACTCACAGCTCAAACCATAGGTGACCGATGCCGGTCCCTAACTGCCTGGGGGTGCCGACACTGGCCGATCCATGACCGACATCGGTTTCCTTCCTGTTTCCCTTCTGCCATCATCAATTGTCCTGACCAACGCCAGTGTCTGTGACACTCTGTAACTCTTCTGCAACCTCCATAACTTCTCTTGTTTGCATCTTGGTGAAGCTTTTAGCTCCACAACCTAACAATCTCCCACTTGGAGATAAACAGCTGCACCTGTACCTGTATCTATAGCCCATCTAATTTGTTTCCTGGCTTGTATCCCTCTTCAAGATCAATCCTGAAGACCAACCACCACACAACCTGTGATGATATACCTGTCATTCAAGTAACTTGCCACATCCGAACCTACACATCCATGTAGTGAAGAACTTGACCCTGCATAACAAGAAACCCTGCTGCTAGTCCCACTGAACTGCCCTCCAGTACTCCTTCCCCGAATTGGCTCCATACTTTTTGACAACCCCCACTAATTGGGAAAACTCAGGTCTACAATAGACCTCATGTGATTTTGAACCCTGTTTCAAGCTAAGCTTGAACTGTCCAGCCATTGGTGTGCTTACCGATTTTGCATCCTACGTAATGAACCTCACCAACACCGTCTTCACATCAGCTCCCACTGGAGATAAAATCTCCATGTCTCTTATGCCAAAGAATTTTTCTGTTACAAATTCTCCATGACACACCTCTGAACTAACCTTACCTTTTAGCTCAGCAAATCCTTGTATGTACAAAACCTGCTAGCAAACCATCCACATACAGTAACTAGATAATGTCGTGACTCATCATCCACCTAGTAAGAATAAAAACACAATAGTTACACTGACATTGACTGAAGCCATGCTTAGTCATCCACCTGTCAAAACCTGTACCACTGTCCTACAGCTACTTCAAGACCTTATGCCTTGGCCTTCCGTCTCTTGTATCCATCCACTCTCTTCTTTAAAATGGGAATCCATCTCTCTCAGTGCTTTCTTCCAGCTGACAACTCTACCAACAAATACCTATTTGGTTCTACTCCAAGGACTCACACTCCTCATCCATGCCAAGCTCCCACTGTATCCGGACTCTACCTACATTGCCTCTTCACATCCTCCTAGTTCTTGACCATCAGTAAGCAATATAAAGAAGGTGAACAATGAATATGAGGTTCACTTACCCTTTCTAACCTCCACATGAGCGTTTGAGACTTGTTGTCCGCCCAGTATCCGTTCCAGTGACTGATCTCGACCATCTCCCAGTCTGCTCCCGATCGATGTCGGTTCCCTGCACTGACCCTGATTGCCGACGTCGTCTCCCTGGCCGACGCTGGTATCCTTTCTGTCGACATCAGTTCCTTCATGACCAACATCGGTCTTCCTGTTGCCGACGTTGGTTACTGTCTGACCGATGCCGGTACCTATGTTCGTCTGTGAGTGATAACTTTTTACCCACAAGCTCTCCATGGATCAAAATCCTAATCAAATCAACCCTGCTCTGCTTAGAATAAATCAGTTCCCTCACCTGATCTCTATCCGTCATCTCCTCCATGAACACCAAGGCTTTCCAGTTCTTTATCTTGTCAAAAACATCTATCTTCCACTTCAAAACCTGCATTCTCCTTCTACATATGTGACTAAGCCTATGAAGCCACATCTCTGCAACAGAAGGTGAATCAGTAATATAAGTAGATAGATAAAGGATACCTACTTTCTTACCACCGTCTAATTCAAGTGTATCCACTGTGAGAGTTACAGTACATCTCCCATCACCCAAATTACCTGAAGAAATTAGACTCATCTCCAAGACTGGTACCTGCATGACTTCCTTCAACCACTGTGTGTCGTCCATTTACAATTTCAGCTTCACTTCCCCTTTGCCAATCATTTGACAAGGCTCTCTAGCTCCTAAACCTAGGGCTGCATGGAAAGAGGCAACATAATCTGTTATCCAAGATTCAACTTCATCCAAGAAACCTCCCAAAGCATCCTGTGCAACAACACCTGCAACATCTGCATCTTCAGTTCCTTCATGCTGATCTACTACCAACCAACAATATCTTTTTCTCTACTCTTTCTTTCCATCAATCAGACCATTCGTGCTATTCAGTTTCTCCATTCGTAGCTTACTTCCTTCTGCCATTGCTATACTCCCACTCAATCAAAACCCCCTGTGAGTAACCTATAATCAACAAACACTACCAGATCTAAAACCACCTATTAGTAACCCAACCAAAAGCTCTGATACCACGTGTCAGGGAACCACAAACAATAAACATGCTCTGATCCCTACTGAGTCAGGATCTTGCTCTACCAATTAGAACACATGTGATTACTTCTTGTATTAGCAACTAAACATGGAATTATACCAGAATCAATAAGTAACTAGAAATATGAAACAACACAGGAATATGAGAGACAATACACAATTGTATTAATAATCACTCAAAAGAATATACAATAAGGAAGATGCCACTTCTTCCTCCACCTCAAAGGTTCACCACACCTCAAGACCTTCTTCCCTCTCTCTTGGTCACAACAATCAACTCCAATATAGAATTGATGTTCACCTCTCCAACCAGTCAGTAACACGCTGCCAGTTCACCAAGTACACAACCATACTCCAAGTAGATCTCTTGCTCTCTGCTGCTACATGCAAATCACTAGACCTTACTCACCATATAGACATCTCTACACCCTTGAAGAACCCTTGTCCTTGCCTCACCAAGTCCTTATGATTCTTCAACCAGTACCTCGGTGGATCAGCTCCTTGACCTTGTAGACCTTGCAACTCTCCCTGATCATACACACTCAGCACCCCTTTGGAACTAGGAGGAGCTACACTAGCTCTCTCTAAAAGCTCTATGGCTTTCTAGCACACTTTTACAATACAATCATGAGTCCATATATAGATCTCACCTAAACAATAATTAGACAATAATACAATAATTAAATCTGCAGCTCTCAGTCTAAGAATAGCTCTAAACATGAAAACACTCGGTTCATCAACCAACTGCCCATAATAAACTCACAACTCGAACCACAGGTGACCGACGCCAGTCCCTGACTGCCTGGGGGTGCCGACACCAGCTGATCCATGACCGATGTCAGTTTCCTTCCTGTCTCCCTTCTGCCATCGTCGGTTGTCCTGACCGATGCTGGTGTCTGTGACACTCCGCAACTCTTCTGCAACCTCCATAACTTCTCCTGTTTGCATCCTGGTGAAGCTTTTAGCTCCACAACCTAACACACCACATTCTTTTTTTTAAACTAAAAATTTTGGATTTGTTAGTTTAAATTTGGTTTTACTTATTAAAAATTTTGATAAGACCCTTGGTTATAAGTGCCCTCTTTATTTGAACACTTTTTTTAATTGAATTCATCAAAGGAGTTAACACAAATAAGTTGGAGGTGATAATACATCTCAAAGTTGATATTTTTCATGAAAATGGTAATGAGTTATTTTTTAGGTAGTGACCAGAGAAAATGGATAGCTAAGGCACCCTATCTTTCCAATAAAGAGGATAAAGTTTATCCATTTTCTTGTTTAGCATTGTAGAGTTCTAGAATGATCAATTCATATTCTATATTGTATGATAATTATGTAACAAATATTTAAGAGAGATATTTAAAGGTAGTGATTGAACCCTTGGGCAAATGTAAGTATCATTCTAGAGATTGATCACTTAGTCTATGCTGGAAGAGTTAAACTAAGTAGTTACAACTATAAGAAACCTCTTTTCAAGAAATGTAAAAATCCTTGATATGATCCATAGGCTCATATTTACCTTTGTATTTATCAAAATTTTGAGGTTCCAAATGAGAGGGATAAGGTACTTTTGTCATTTTTATCTCAAAAGGATAAGGAAACAATTCTTCAAAATTAAAATTTTTACTTGAGGATAGACTCCAATCCTACAATCCTTGTATTTGGTCATTTGTATTTTTCCATTATTGAACAAAAAAAATATCTTTTAGATTTGAGCATGTGGAATGATTTTGATTGGTTTTGTTAACTTTGGGATTTGAAGGATTAATCTTAGATTAAAATTGACTATTTTTTGGCTCAATTGTTGGACATGTTTATATATATATATATATATATATATATATATATATATATATATATATATATATATATATATATATATATATATATATATATATATATCAAAAGTTCATTTTTATGTGATGGTTCTTTATAACCACCTTCAATTTATCATCATGAATGTAGGAAACATTTTTCATCTTTTCATGAGAGGATTCTAAGATTGTCTTAATTTTATCTAAGGAAGTATTGGGTGGATCTTGATTATTTTTAGGAGGTTTTATCAATCTCTTTTGGTTATAAGGTGATGCAAGTCTTAATTATTAAAATATATAGGTAGTTTAACACCTACCCATAGAATATGTAATAAGGCTTGATCTTGGTGTGCTAAGAGGTACTTTTAAACCTAGTCAGGAGCCTCTTCATACAGATCATTATTTTTTGGATCATGTTCACTATAGTTAACAAGGCTATCATCATCATTGATTTCCACATGGTCCTCTTCATTTCTCAAAGTGAAATGGGTCTCTAAAAAAAGGTCTAGACACTAAATATAAACTATAAAACACCCTAGTCTTGTATACTTGGAAAGTACTTCTCATGGTTGTACCCTTCAGTTCCTAATACCTTCTTATTACTAAAATGCTCATCTTTGCTATCTCTTATGCCTATTACTTATATTATATTTTGATCATGTTTTATTCTGATGATAAGGCCTTATATATTTCTCAATATTCTTTAAACCTACTTATTATCACCCTCTACAAGTTTTGGACTTGTACCTATTTTCTAACTTCTTAAACACTTGCATCCTAGTTGGACACCTACATCAATGCTAGTGTCCTATACCAAACTAAGTGTTTAGTTCCCTAGAGTCATAAAATTGGTAAATGAAACATTTAAATATTGTCATTCTAAGTGATTTAGTGTGATATATCTCAAAAATGGGTGTGTTTGTTTGTGTGTGTGTACACAAGATAAACCATCATTCATTCCTCACCTAGCATAAACTTATAAAAATAATACCTCTCACAAGGAAACTTAACTAAAGCATTAAATAAAAAATTAAAGTGCATAAGTATTCCCTATTTTATCATATTTACATATTAGTAATAGGGAAAACACATCTACATTTTTGAAGTATTGAAAGAGTAGCCCATGTGTCCTATTTTCCATGTTAGAATCCAGGTCATTGTTATAATTACTATCAACATATTTCACCCTTTTACACACACAAGATAACACATTATGGTATTAATACATGACTTTAAGGCCCACTATAGAGTATTGGATATATAGGCAATACCGACTGATAAAGGGGTCTTTAGGGTTAGCTTGACACCATGAGCCCAATAATCTATTTTTTCTAATGTCACTATGAATATAAAGAGCTAGGGTTTTAATTATTTGATAATAATGACAACTAATGATCCATATCTGAATTATTTAAAGTGAATATGATATAGATTCCAAAATATTATAGGTAGTTACATTCAAATCCAACAAGTATTTTTTAATGGACACCTACATCCAAGTAAGACATAAGCATCGATGCAACATGTTGGTAAGATTCTGTATTAGATATGGAACCAAAAATTAGGCATCACATAGTTGATTTTTTTACTAAAATAGCATAACACTTCTCTAGGATAACAAAATAAAGGATTATACTAACTAGATGTGGTAGGAAAGAAGGCTTTGTAAAGACAAAATATGACATAGTTAGATAAAGGACATGTCTCACATATACATGACCATTGGGTTGTGTTGTATTAGATCCATATTTATACCTATACATTTCAATAAATATATATAGTTGTGAAGAGTAGAGTAAATAAAGATATGTCTCACTTTTTAATGCAAATTTGACTAAGTATAGAAACTAGGAAATCTACCTGAGAGACCAACTTCACACTACCATAAATTTTTCTAGACATCATGTAAATCCATAAAATTTAAAACACATGATATAGGAAAAAATATGAACAAACCCATATGACCACTTTCTTCTGACACCTTCACAAATGAGAATGTTGATGTCATCAATCTATTTACTCAAGCAGTTTTACCAAGATGACTAGGAGAACCTAGACCTTCACAAGACTATTACAATGAATTATTTTTACTTACATAATTACACAAATAAATTTTGACCCCTCATATGACCTATAAAACATGTTAAATAAACTTACCTAACCAAGCAAATACTACAAGGTCCATGATGATCACTAAGGCACACTTTGTCATTGAGAACTATGTAGACAAATCAACTCATTAACACTCTTGGAAACCTTTTAGACATAATTAAAAACACATAAAAATACACCCATTTGTAATTGATGTCAACATTTGTAAATTTTTTCAAATCCAACAACAAGACTATGCAGAAACTCTTTCTCCCTTTACAAACACTTTTTCCCACTTTGACACAATGATAAAGTTGGATTACCTGCTGATCTTGAGGACTTGTAAATTTATTAAAAGATAACATTATGAAGGTATATACTCTAAGATATGATATAAACCTTGTTATCACTGTTAATACCATTTCTTATCATGACACCTCAAGTGTACTCATTGACAACACTCTGCTTTGACCATGCATTGTTCTATGAAGAAGAAATGAATAATATGAAACAAATAGGAGTTATCACACCTTGATAATAGTGAGAGGGACTCCCCATAATTCATCTAAACTTGGACACTCCTTAAGCACCTTCAAACCATCTCCAACCAAGATGAAATTTCATAGTTGCCTTCAAATTTTCTCTCTCAAGCCACCCATAGAATTAAGAGTAGATATTCAAGATATTTATAAAACATATATGATGTATAAATCCAAATAATAAACATATTTATGGATAACTATACATTTTTATTTTGAATAAAATGACCAAAAATCACTCTTCTTCATATTATCCTTGTTTTAAGGCCTAGTAGCCCTACCTAAACCTTACATAGCCCATAAATTTCCATGTATGAATCCTCATGTCTTTAAATTTCATATATAGAGTAAACTAATACTCCCCCTCATGCATGACAAGAATTATTATAAAAATCTTCCTCTGCACTATAACACCTTCACAAACTAACCTACCAATTAGCCTTTCATTTACATAAAAAATTAACCATATGTCAACCTATACACTTCCAAATAATTGTAAAGAACATTTTGAGCACCCATTTTTCCATTTAAATATATTATGAAACCTTATATCCCAACTCCTTTGGGAAGGTTACTAACCCATATGGTGCAAAACCTAGGGCATCAAAAAAACACAAGGTCAACTTACCACCTTTCGATCAACACCAATTCATTAAACTTATCTCACACCTATAGGTCAATAATAAACACTTATAGACCAATTTTTTAGGTCTAAATATTTTAGGAAACCATAGAACTATGAAATGGTTTTTCACCTACTAGTCCTTAAGCAAAGACTGTCATAGCCAAGAGCTTTCAAAAATATTCAACTTTCCCTCAAAATATATTCAACCATAAAACCACTTATAACACAACTATATGAGGTCAAGACACATTTTTATGCCATAAAGTCACTTTGGACACTCACCAATCTTCATTTGACACCTAGACTAGTCAAATTGTGCATAAAGACCCTATGTACACAACAATCACTATGCCAAAACACCTTAGAATGATCATGAAAGACTTATAACATATCCTAAACACATTTTTCACATATGTAGATCAAATCCAATAATAATCTACCCTTATTTATCTTTGTATTATTTAAATTCAATAATTTTGTAAGATAAACACACATTAGGAAGTGGATACTAATTAAAATGGTCAAATTGAACAAATGGTCATGAATGACTCTTTTGACTAGATGCACACATATAAAATGGTTCAATAAACTTTTAAAAGTCCTCTAAAAACTCTATACAAAACTTACCTTCACTCTCTATGATTTTAACCTTCTAAACCAAGCATTAATATTGACTTAAACATGCTTTCAAGACCAATGTCCCTGAACAGATTTCTTGAAACTTTTCATCACAAACCTATGGAGCAAGCTCATAAAATTATTTATCCCCATTAATTGATAAAATTATATGATAAATACAAGGATTTTTAATATAATATAATATATTTTATACCAAAATGGCATTGGTCTTAAGGACCAATCAACAACTCTACATACCTTTGTACTTTATTCATCACCTATAGCACACATGCTTCTATATATGAAATATGTATCCTAAGAAGAATAGGTAGAGACACCCATTTTCATATGGGGAATAAAGTTCCAAAAAATTAAGATACTCCCACATATCCATGCTCTTAATTGATTTGTATTCCTACCTCAACATCAAATTAACTTTGACTAGGTTCTTATCTTTATTTTTACCTTTTGACTCAGAATCCTGCTTGATCTTTGACACTTAAACTCTTACCTTGTTATGTAATGAAAAATAATCCATTTCAAACCTAGTTTTAATTCACATACTTGGGTATCCATTAATTATGGATTATTTTCTTCATGGTAATTGATATCTTGAAGTGGAATTCTGACCATTCCTATATAACCTTACTATATGACCTCTCTCTTGACACTTGAAATAAATGGAGTTTATCTAATTTTTCATACCTTGTGTTTGGGTTACATTATGATTCCTTGAAGTTTTATTGTCCCATTTATGTACCTGATCATTTGGTCTCCTGATGAAGGCATTATAAAATCTTGCAATATGACCAATCCTTTGACATCTATAGCATAAGATGTCATGCTTTCCTTGTGGACCTGTAGACTATCTTGAGTGATGATATTATTTATGCTTGCCATTGTCTTGATCATAATTCCATGAAAATTTGTTATTAGGAGCTTCCCTTTTGAAATTAATGATCCTATGACCAAACTGATGACAAGAATAACAATATCCATTAAAGGAGTTGTCATACCTTAATGTATTAGGTTTCTTGATTTGATTTGGAATTTTGTATCTTTTGAAGTTATCCTTATTATTTATATTGTAATTATTCTTATCTTTACTAATACTCTCCTTCACATGATTAGTCTCTTGATCTGTCATCACTATCTTCTCAATCTTCTTATCCTTTTGAACATCTTCATGAAACCCTAGGCCTAACTTGTCATTTGAGACCTTTTGGCTACTCAATAGATCATTAAGATGAATTTTAATTTTCTAGAAAATTTGATATGTTTCAATCTTTCTCATAGCTTGATCTAGTTTCATCTATAAAGACTCAGTCTCTAATTTATATTTAGCACAATATTCATCCTTACTCTTTATCTCTTAAGCAAGGGTACAAACCTGAGTTTCAAGATGTTGAGTGATCTCATCATGCTCTTAAAATTCATTTCTAAACCTTTATTCAAAGAACCCAATTTTATCCTCATAGGTTTTGATCAAGGATGCTTGCTTTTTGTTCTTACCTTGTAGAAGATTCAATTATTCCAAGGTATTTAGATATTTATTTTCAAGAGTGAATTTCTCATCATCTTCCTCTAAGCTATCTCCATGAAAGATATCTCTACCTAAAGATCATTCACCTTCATCATCTCTAAGAGCCATGAACAGTGTTTCCTTATACTCTTCACGAGATGAATCATCACTGTCTGATGGCATTTCCTTCTTCTTCAGTAGATGAGTTACTATCTTTTTCATGTTAAAGGCTCTTACTACCTTTGTATGACTCCTTTCCATTTCTCTTATTAAATATTTTTTGTAATTTTTAAGACACTCAGATTTCTTGTGCTCATCCTCATGAGATTCCTTATGAGTTTCCTTATGTTTAGACTTGCCTCTATCTAGGCACTTATCTATAAAATGACCAATTTTACCACATTAATAACATTTAAAATGAAGTTTCCATTCATGTTTACCTAATCCTACATTCAATTTTCTTATCATTATGGCTTCAAGTTGATCTTCATTAAGATCAAAGTCTTCAAGACTTAACTTGCTCTTCTTGCCTTTTGACTCCTTGATCACCTTGAAGGTTGCTTCCTTCTTTGGTAGTTTGTCCTCATTTAATCTCATCTCATAGGATGTAAGGATTCCATGCAATTCATTCATCTTCATATTGGTGAGATCATGACTCTCTTGTACATAAGAAATATTTGAATAAAACTTGAGGGTGAGAGATCTTAATACTTTTTGTACAATATTAGCTTCTTAAATATCCTCTCCAAGACCTTTGATCATGTTTATCACCTCAACAACCCTTATAATATTAGATGATACATTATATTATTCATTCATTTTAAGGCCCTCAAATTGTCTTTGGTAGGTCTATAATTTATCTAACTTAATCTTTAAATCTACTTAATATATTATCTATAATTTATGATATATTTCCTTGGTAGATATATAATTGATTACCTTAGTGAACTCATCCTCTAATAGGCCACAAATTATAGCATTGATATCTTTATAATTTATCTCATTCAACTTCTTATCAGTTACACTAGTTGGAGGAGTAGGGGGTGTGGAATAACCATCCATAATAGATTGTAAATTATCAAAACCTAGAGACATGATGTAGGTCCTCATTATTATACTCAAAAAATCATATTTGGGTCCATTGAATAATATTTCTTTCTTATTAGAGAAACCACCTTACATTTTATGACTACCTATTGTACCTTTGATCACCTTCAAGTAGTTAAACTTGAAAATAAGGTATGGCTCTGATTCCAATTATTATAGGTAAAATCAATGAAGGGGGGTGAATCAGTGATGTTATAAATTTAATTCTAATTCCAAAACTTCAAACTCTTAACCAATCAATAAAAGCATTCATGAAGCATATAAACCAATTATTGTGAAGAACAAAGGAAACTATTCAAGATCAATACCCATAACACATATATTATGTAGGAAACCCTCATGACGGATAAAACCCACTATCAATTCTAAAAACAAGTGAACTATGATCCTATAAAATATTTAAAAACAAGAGACTTTAGTGAAGCACCCACTTCACAAGGAGCACCAACCCCTAAGCATGGACAAATACCCACTTGTCCTAGATTTTGAGCACCCACACAACACCTTCTAATATCAACACCTCCAAAACTCTAATTGAATTTTATTATGATATAAAAATAGTGAATATCTATTCTCTTCAATCCTTCACACTCTCTCAAGTCTTCACACACAATCAATGTATCCAAAATAAGATTTTGGATCACTCTACCCCACTTTGTTCATCTTCAATGTTTAAACTTAGAAAAACACTATTAAAACATTATAAATATGACCTATAGGTCACACACATATCCCTCACAATTATCTTCTCTTCAATAATCCACCAAGCATGTTCACCTTTCTCTATTCTTTGATTAACAACTCTAGAAACCTTCATCTTTATTTATGCTCTTTATAGAACCTTCATGATCACCATCTACTTGGTCAACCATAAGACATACCTTAACCCTTAGGGCTTATATCACACTTAGAATAAGATTAATTTTTCCTACATAGTTCATCCATATATTTTATACATCACCCTTAAAAAACATCACCTTTCAATTAGGCCTTAAGAATCCCTTATAGGTCCATAGAGACCTATTCATCATTTTAACACTTTACTGATCAAAACTAGGAATATAAGACCACTTCAAAGCACATAAGTCCTCTCTATATGACCCATAATACACTTTCAAGTGAATAAATTCATCACTACACACCTATGCATATGTAAAACCTATAAATCATTTACCTTGTACATGAAAACACCATAAACAAACCAAAAGTTAACTTGTAAGCAATTGTTCATATTGATGATGGATTGGTAAAACCTATAAAATACATGGAAATTATCCTCATGGAGTCTAAAATACTATCCAATAGATAATTCACCTTGAAACATCCAAATAACATCAATAAAAACTCAAACATCTTTCTCAAGTCACTTGTAGAAGAAATTCAAACCCTTAGTCAAATTTAGACCATAATAAATGCAAGTGTACAACTAGTCAAACCTCAAAAGCATTTTTCCTAGATTTATCTTAAATTTATATACCACTTTAATTTGTATACCTTCATAAAATTCATCCATCATAAAAAGTTATTAACAAAATAATGCATACTAGTTTTCCTTTTTAAATTCAAATATTTGAATTCCAATGGTCACTTTTAAATGCAAATTTGACTATGTATGGAAACTAGTGAAATCTACTTGAGAGACCAAATTTTCACTACCATAACATCTTATAAACATCATTTCAAGACCCAAAATTTGAAACACATTATCTAGGCATAAATTTGAACAAACTCATGTGACCACTTTCTTCTGATACCTTCACATGCGTGAATGCTGACATTATCAATATGCTTACTTAGGAAGTTCTACCAATATGACTAGGAGAACCTAGACCTTCACAAGACTATTCCAATGAATTATTTTCACATACATAAGTACACCAAGAACTATTTAACCCTTATATGACCTCTTAAAAATGGTTAATTCATCACCAACATCCATCAACTTGCCTAACCAAGCAAACACTGCAATGTCCATACATGATCACTAAGACACACTTTGTCATTGAGAACTATGCATAAAAATCAACTCATGGATAATATTGGTCACCTTAGGGACATAATTGACAACAAATAAACATGCATTTAACTTGTGTAATTTCATCAAGTGGTATAGAATAAAGAGTATAATAAAAATTATGTTTGGTAGTTATAATATATATATAAAAGAGAAGAGCTAGAATATGAAGTATAGTGTATGAATTATTATGAATATAACACTATTTATTTTCTTGAATGTTAAGGCATTTAACCAATATTATATTACCATTGATTCATTAGTCTAACTAAATTTAACATATTTAACATAAAACTATTTGAAGCTAACCAATTCTAGATTTTATGTCAATAATTTATGGTGCCACATGGACTTTAGCAGACTAATGTTTAGGGGGAAGTACCCTTTAGAGTTTTAAAACCATGAATTAAAAAAATATAAGAGTGGTGGTAGGAAACACGAAAAAATAATTTCATACAGAAATTAAGATAACAAGGGAAAAATTATTGGAAGTAAAGCTAACATTATTTTGACCACAAAAAGAAGAATTTTGGGTCATTTTTGCACAACTATTATGGCATTAGATACTATGACAAGAAAAATACATGGAAGGTTACAAAATTCATATTAAAATATCCATTTTGTGGACTATGAAAAATCTTGATACACTCCAACACCTCGATACATGATTAACCTAAGATATCGACCACTAGTTCAAAATGAATCTTGAATCATTAATCATAGTCTAGGCTATCAAATGTTGGACAAGATTCAATGCTAAAAAATCTAATTTTATTGAAGGGACAAGAAAAAATTTATTGGATAAATTACCACTCCTCATCCACAAGCTATTTTTAGAATTAGTGCTAGTAAGAGAGGGTAAATAGTTCATTTAGGGATAAGCACTTAAGGGATGGTTTGTAGAAAGAAAGGAGGACTCAAAATATGTGAATTCTTAGAATATCTTATCTAAAAGGTTAGGAGAGGTTAAATAAGATGTAGGGGGATAGAAAGACAAGTTTTAAGTAAAATAAAGCTAATTAAGAGGGGAAAATATATTATGAAGAGGATAAACTCTAAATAGTTAAGAGAAAATGGTGAATGAAGAGATGTAAAATTAGGTGAAGAATGAGAGAATTTTATCATAAAATAAAAAAGAGATACCGAAAAAAGAAATAAAATAAATAATTATGAGAATAAATAAGATAATAGAGACATTTTATTTAGCCTCTACTAGCATGTATCCTAACTTAAAATATTTATTCTATCCCTTCACCACAAACAAATAATTTAGTATTCACATTAAAGGAAGGTGCAAACATGGAAAGTGAAAAGAGTATAATAGAGGATTTGTTATATACATCATAGAATGTGATGAGTGTCATGAGATAAGGATTGATATATTTAGTCTAACTATTCAAAACACCTAAACTATTCCAAACCATGGGCATGGAAGTTTAACCAATCATGAGGAGTTGGGCCCATAGTGGATGAGACATAAATAGTAGTAGAAGGAATGAAGAGATGATGATTAAAAAATAGATGTTAATTACATAGTGGAACCAAGGGAGGAAATTTTATCAATAGAAGGGAGTCCAATAGTAATTAATCAGAAGGAAAGTGTTATAGATAATATGATAGAACAAATAAAGGAAGGAAGAGATATGAACCCTAAGGAAAAATATGAGGTTTAGATAATCCTTAATAGTTATAGTCAAGAAATAAAAAATAGAGATAAGGAAGAAGATAATTTAAGAGAAAGAGGATTAATTAATGAAGACACTAGATAATAAGTTCAATTAGAGATATAATATATGGATGTAGAGATCCAAAGTGACGTGACCCCCCCAAACCCAAATTGCAAGGGACCCTAATGAGAAATGAACCCTTTGGACCAATCACCATCCCCTATGATGCTTCACAGTAGACATGTACATCCATCCCTTAGAAGACATATATTTATTGATAGAGAATTAGAGAATAAATACCAAAGTCATAAGTAAGAGATCTACAATAGAAGAGAGTTTGTAAAGAATCATATGGAAGTATTAGGGAGAATATACTTTATGTAAGAATTAAAAATAGACAAAGGTTGTTGATAAAATTTAGTTAGAAAAAAAAACATAAACATCGTCACAATTATAATAGTAGTATAGGGACAAGTACTTCAATAAATCTAATTAATAATAGTACCAATTCTAGTAGCAATATTCCTAAATTACCCAAAACAAATAATATGGCATAGAATAGGATAAAATTACCACTATTTTGAAAAGACACCAAAGATGTTGAGGAATATATATTTGTGTTAGACCCATATTGGAAAATCCATAACATTACTAATGAAAAAATCATTTTATTTGATTTTTTTGGAACTTTAAGGGATGACGGACTTAAGTGGTACATGAAAACAAATTTGAGACATGAAACTACATGGGATTATGTCTAAAAATAATTCAAAAGAGATTTACACTACCTATATATTTTGACAAAGAGTGATAGAAAAATGAGACAACTGATTTAGAAGGAGAAGGAATATATAAAATATTATTATTAGTGTTTTAAATCTATAGTGCTAAAACTAGAGGAGAATTTAAATGAAAAAAAATGATAGAATGGTTCATATTCAACTTAATCCCATGTCTCTACACTAATATGGATGGAAAAAAATTCAATACCTTTATGAAAACACTAAAAATAACATCAAGGATAGAAGCACAGTCCTAGAGGAGAGATACAAATAACTCATTAAAAGACAATGTTGAAATATTAAAATTGAATTTAGAACAAATAAGATGAAAATAAGAGATACAAATGAAGGGAATATTTATGTGATACCATTAAATAATCATACACCACCATGGGAAAGTGTTTAGTGTATCATTTATTGTGCAGAGGTCCATTCTAGGATAGAATCCCCCTACAATGATATGTCAAAGAGATCAATAGTAATAAGAACAATGCAACCACCCATGGGAATGTCCACAACCATTAAGTGATCCATATATGGTGAAATTATTTAGTGCATAGTATGCAAAGTGTATGGTCAACATCCACACCACTTATACTCGATGATGGAAGTATCACCTCCCACAAATCAAATAATGCAATGTACTAACTATGGGTCATTTAACCACTATAATCATAAATACCCAACTATATATACACTTTTATATGTAAACAACACCACACACAAAGAAGAGTGGAAAAATAACAACAAATTTTACCACCCTAGCTACCCATAAATAATCCTAGCATACCATAACCTATTCGAGTACATCAAACCCCTATGAAAATTCAAAATACCATCCCCAGTACTATAATAACAATTAATGGGGGTATAGAGGAAGTGGCTAGGTTAGTTATATATGAGGATACTATGGAGGAAATTACCAAGGTAGTATAGGATATAATCAAAATTATAACCATGGGTACAATCAAGAAAGACCCCCACCAACATGTTATAAATGCAAAAAGGTTGGGCACATTTCTAAGAACTATGATGAAGAACCATAGATGGTATGTGTATTTTTACATGAAAAGGGAACCAATGATTCATTATCATATCCAAAAGTAACATGATTTTACATAAATAGTAGAATAATAACTAAGGAGATGACAAAATCTCCACTCAAAAAAAGGGATCAACACTTATGAAAAATAACTAAGGGACATGACATGAAAATTTGGTGCAATGAAATTCATAGTGATAAATAATAAGATAAAATAATGGAAAAAAATAGTTCATCCCATATAATAACTATTGGAGAGGGCCACAATTAAGGATTAGTCTGGATATAATTGAATGCCTGAATAAATTACTTGTGTGTAGTAAGAAAGTCAAATATGAGTAAAAAAGAAGCTTTGTAATAAAAATCACAGATGAATTATCATTAAAATCATTATCCATAAAATATTTTTTAATGTACATTATATATGTGAAAAATAAAAATTTATTCACATCCTCATGATTGTGGGATTATCTTTCACAATGACCTAAAAAGACACTTAAATAAGATAAACATGTGTAGGAAAAAACCATTAAATGGAATAAAAACCTACACTAACACACCCCTTAATTGTATCTTAGGTGGGTATTTTAATTGGGTCACAACTCAAAATCATAATGAGGCACCCAATTATAATTAAATTCCCCCCAAAGGAGCATGTCTGAGCTACCCAAACCCTATGAAAAACATATAAATGAAGATACACATGCTTAGTAAAGAATTTATAGATGTAGTGGAGATAAATTAATTATTCATGGTTAAGCTTCAAAATGAAATACATGTGAACCTCAATATGATTGGGTCATTGATAGAGGATCAAATTTCTATAAATATGGATTATGGTTTGGTTTTAGTAGAAGATGACTATTGGTCATTGAATCTAGATGTTGAACTCAGTAAGAATCCATTGAATCCAAAAAGCCTTAGTTGTAGCATTAATAACTCCTTTGTGATCTACCTCAGTAAAATACAAATCAATAACATTATGCTTCTTTCTTGACCAACTAATTAGACCTGAACCAAGGGAGAAATTGCAGCCTAAAGTAAACTTATGATTTTAAATATCACCAGCCTAATCTAAATCTATTTAACCAATCAAGTTGATGTTGATGCCTTCTCCATACTGACTCCAGAAACTAGGATTATTGTGAATGTAGTGGATAATTTTCTTAGCTAATTTATAGTGTAACTCATATGGTTTTTGCATAAATCTAGAAACCATGCCTAATGCATATGAAATATCAGGTCTAGTGTGTGTAACATATATGAGACTAAAAACATGTTGTCAATATGACATAGCATCAACCAAAAGAGATGGAAAATAATCCTCAATATTCACACAATATATAAAAGAAGTCAAATTTGGCTTAAAGTCAACCATGTTAAATTGTGCAAGATAATCAAGAACATACTTGGATTGTGCAATAGTGGTCTTAGATTCAGAGTGAGAAATCTCAATCACATGGAAGTGTAATAATCCCATTTTATTCATTAATAACCTATCATAAAAACTAATTTTAACTACTACAATGGTGGATGAATAAATCCCTTTGGACGTCCACTTAGAGAATTAGAATCAACTATGAATCATCCTACCATAAAATATATATATTTGAATTAGAATGACATCTAGTCAACTCAACCAAAAGAAGAAAGGAGTCCATATTGGTATACCAATCACAAGTAGATTATTTTAAGCCACATATAGATTTATAAAGTTTTTAAACTAAGGAGTAATAGTACACAAATATTTGTGGTTGTTTTTATGTAAATCTCCTCTTTGAAGTCATCATGAAAAAATGCACTCTTTACATATATTTGATGAACATCTAAGTGATGTGCTATGGTAATAGTGAGAATGAGTCAAATTGAGTTCATTTTAGAAATTAGGGAAAGTGTTTCAGTATAGTCAATGATAGGTACCTAATAAAAACCCTTTTTAACCAAACATGCTTTGAACTTATCTACATACCCATCTGCTACAAATTTTGTTTGGTATATCTAACTACATTTTAAAAAAAAATCTTCCCTTAGGAGGTGGGATTGAATCCCAAGTGTTATTTATTATCAAGGAACCATACTCCTCTTCCATAATATTATCCCACTCATGATTTATTTATTCCTCATTAAAAAATTATGAATCAAAATCAAATGCAATAAAGCATGAGAGGAAACTTGGAATTGTGAACATGTTCACTTGTTGTTTGATGGATCTCCAACCCATTGGCAAATACTTTTTAGCGTATGTCTAGCCTAAATAGTAATATAATTATGAGATTCAAGAGTAAATTACTCATTTTCTAAATATATTATGGGATAAGGAGGAGGTGATCCCTCATAACTACTCTTATCATCAGAACTAGAAGAATCCAAATCATTAAGAATCTGATCAAGTAGATCTAAATCATCATAAATGTCATAAAATAATAATACTTATAAGGAAGGTGAGGAGTTTCATGTGCATAGCCTTAAGGACCCTATTAAAATTTAACACTCATTTAAATGAAAAAATCATGAGTGGTGGGATGGAGAAAAATATATCCATTAACACCCCCATGATATCTAATGAATATGCAAGGCTAACTTTGAGGTTCCATTGCCTTGTGTTTCTTCTTCATAATGTGGGCCATTGAAAGAGATAAAAACACTCTAAATTACTTCACTATCTGTTTTAGACTTCTCTTTACTTCAAAAAGAGTGACTACCTTCAATGTTTTGTGAGGAACTTGATTCTGGATATAACAAGCATAATTGATGGCCTCAGCCCAATAATGAGTTGAAAGAGACTTGGAGTGGAGCATATAGTTGGACATTTACTTTAGAGGCCATATACTTTCACTATAAAACACCATTATATTAAGGACTATATAAAATTTTAGGCTATAGTTCAGTCCTATCTGAAGTGAATAATTGTTTAATATGATTATTGACATAATTACCACCATTATTAGTGTGTAAAATCTTGATGGATTTACTTGGATATTTTTATACAAGTGCCTTAAAGTCTTGAAAATGATGAAATATATCAATTTTATGCTTAATAAAGTATACCAAATTATATGACAAAAAGTCATCGATGAAAGTAAACACATATTTATTCATATTGAATGAAGGTTTTGGAAATAGACCAATAATGTCACTGTGGATAAGCTCTAATATTTGTTTAGATCTTGATGATTTTCCATTATCATACTTCTCCCAAGGATGCTTACCAAGTATGAAACCATAAAAAATCCGTTAGAAAACTTGACCTTTGGTAACCTTAAAACCATGTTATGATGATTTATTTTCTCTAAATGATGATTATTGAGATGGAAAAATTTATCATGCCATAATTTACTCACCCCATCTGAATGAGTGAGTAGTGTAGTAGAGGGTTGATTAGGAGGAAACTATGAGAAAGTGTACAATCATGACTAGTGATCTACTTTCCCAAATACAACTAAGCATCACTATTTGTTGTCTTAATAACCACTAAGTTAGGTGTGAACTCAACTCTCTTTCTTTAACTAATGTGAATGTTTTGATAAATACATAAGATATAGGTAAATAAAGAGGGAACACATAGAACATCATCAAATGTCCCATCATTCACTTCAATAGATCTTCTCCCACTAAATTCTATATAATTATCATCACCCAATAAGATGGAAGGCATATAACAAGGCTCCAAGGATGATAATATGTCATGATGAATCCATGTGGTACTAGGCACTAGAGTCAATTACCCATGTTGAAGGTTGGGGGACAACTAAAATAATTTCTTTGGCATTATCCTTTCCCTTTTTACTATATTTGGCCTTAGAATACTATTTTATTGATGAATTGTGATTGGTAGAGTCAAGGAAGTTCATATTTTACTTCTCAAGCATTTTAGTTAGTTGGTCAATCTGATTCTTCATACATTTAGATTCATCATTCCCAATTTTATTGTAGTAAGCACATGTGAGTAATTATTTCTTAGGTTTCCCATATTAAGAGGACTCTTTTGATTCTTTTGATTTAGCATCATATTTTTTACCCTTTCTTTGCTCTGGTTCCTTATTTTATTTCTTCTCTTCACTATTAAAAGCCTTCTATTTATCATGATTAAAAATTAAGGAATGAAATTTATATGAATTTAGTGTACCCATTTGAATAAGCTTGTCTTGATTTTGAGTCAAGTCAGCAGTAAATTCATCCAAGGATGACAGGTTCATGTATCTCTAAGGGCACACTTGGTGGCATTGAAGGTAAAAATAGAGATAGAATAGTGAGAACCCAATTTGGCAAGGATGGAAAGAATCAATTGATCATCCTTTTTTTTAGTGCCACATAATTTCAACAATAAAATAAGTCATTTGAAATTTGTGAATAAGCCTTTTATTTTGTCAAAATTGCCTTAAATTAAATTAATGAACCCATTCTCCAAATCATGTCCTCTCATGATGTCTTACTTCCCAAAGAGTGTTTCCAATGTGGTCGACACTCCATTAGGATTAGTTATGGATCCAATATGAATGAGTAAGTTAAGAGACATAAGTATGCATATTAAACCTTAAAATTTATCACTTTTATTATACCATTTCACTTTCTTTTCATCCAATGTCAATTTTATTTATATACCCATAGTGATCTAGTGTAAGCTTTTAATCCTTAAGAGGATTTATATTTTGAATTTCCACTCATAATAGTTGAACAGATTAAGAATTTAAACTCAAGACTAATCCATTATAGTAAAGAAGTATGTGGTAAACTGAGGGTGCAAATAATACAATGATATTTAACCCCATAAATATGCATAGGTTTAATATTACAAGGCACAAGAATACTACTAATGTATATAGCTCGAAAAAAGTTACAATTTAAAAAAAATGGCATCCAAAAAGGAGATGGTGGATGAAAGTTATGTAAGTTTGAATGTTTATTTCTTGCAAAAATAAATCATATCCACTTTGAAAAAAATTGAAAAAAAAATGGGTTGAATATTTTGGTGTGAAAAAAGTTTGGCCAACTTTTGTGAGGAAAATTTAAGCCCCCTTGGGTTGGTTGTGACTAAGTGGATAAGGGATAAAATTAGGGTGTCCCCTTGATTTATTTAATTGATATGGGAGTGATATTATTCTAAAAAAGACTCCAACTTTCTAATGAATAGTGTCACAATTCATAAGCTTAAGTTTGACTTCATCTAGACCATTGTCAAAGATATAAAATAACCCTATAATCATTAGGATTTATTATCGAAGTTGTAGCTGATGATTAAAGTTAAGATTGAGGACTACATGTGTACTTAGAAGTCCCAATGTAGAGATTGGTTACTTTTCCCATAATTGAATAAATTTTTCAAACTTGTAATGCGGGTTTGTAGTCCTTGGGGTTTTCAACTACTTTGATAATTAATATTATTGATGCTAAGATTTTATACTGCTCTAGCAATCAATAATCCAAATGTTGGGGTTATGGATTGATCATACACATGGAAGTTTTGGTAGATAATGGGAAGACTCAAAACTATGACATATCAGGATTGGAGGTGTCAAGAGTAGGAGGAACTCATGCAACTATTAGATATTGGGACTAAAAATAGTCAAGAGTTCTAGCAAGTGCAAACAGGGTCAAATTTTTTACCAAGTCTTAAAAACATAAATCTTGTTTGACTCTTTAAAATCAACTTAATACCCACTAAATATCTCCAAAAACCTAGAAAAAATCCAAAAATAATTTTCCCTTGAAGACCCCAAATAGTACATATTTGTGTGAAATAATTGAAAAAGCCCTGAAACCCTCCAAAAATGGTAAAAAATAACTAACATGAAACTACATCATGTTTATAGCTAATCCTAAGGTTTTAACACCTAAATCTAATGGTACACGATATTTTATATGAAAACCTATTATATGAAATGTGACCAGTAGGAGACACCTTTCTCTTATTCTTTTTATGAATCTAGATTAGTAGAGGACCCTAGAAGAAGAAGAACATCTAGGGATGAGTGTATATCCAATAGCTAGGTCAATAAATGGTATATATATGACATGTAAGTTGAAACCCAAGATTTCATAATAGGAATAATGGTATTCATCTACCATAAATGATCTAATACCATTTCAGAGTGGGACACAATTAAGGATTAGTTTGGATAGGATCAAATACATGAATAAATTACCTTTTTGTAGTAATGAAATAAAACATGAGCCAGAAATAAGCTTTTCAATAAAAATCTTAGATGAATTATCATTAACATCATTATCCATAAAATCTTTAAGAAGGTATATTATATAGGTGAAAGATAAACATGTCCCCACATCCTCATGAATGTAGGATTATCTTTCATAATGACCTAAAAAGACACCTAATCAAGCTAAACATGTGTAGGGAAAAAACATTAAATCAAATAAAAATTACACTAACAATAACCATGTTAGAACATATTAGACAATGTCAATAAACCATATTAGATAAAAAAAAAATACCTTAGAATAAGGCTCTTTGTATTATGAATAATGATTTATATTCGTGAGTATCACTAACCACTAGACGTGGCATAAAGATTGGTATAAACAAATATGTAGCCACTAATTCTATTACATAATCAAACATAGATAGAGAAGGGGATAAACCCATTGTTCACAAATATGACTGAATTATTGAAAAAAAACATGAGATAATAACTAAAAATAGGATAAATATTACCTAAGCTAACTTATTTTAATGAAGATGAGGTTGGAGACTTAAAAATAATTATGAAATTGGTTGAAAAACAAGACCTAATAACCAAACATACTCAAGTTTTTAAGTATTAGAACAAACAATAGAGAGAACATCAAGTATAGAGAGTGGAAAAACTAAAAATATAGAGACAAAATACTATATTGATAATAAACTAAAAGTGGAAAAATATTACCATTCTTATAAATATCAAAATAAATGGTTAAGTAATAAATAAAAATCTAGTAAGCCTTGGTGTAGATATGAATGTGTTAATACAAAGCACATGGTAACTATTTTTGGAAATAATTCTTGCATGTGGTAGCATATGACATTATAGTGGCTAATATTACTTTATGGTTGCCTATTGGCACACTCCACAATGACAAATTTTATTTTATGGGAATAAATAAAAGGGTATATTTTGAGGTAATCGATATGTATGACACTGGAACCTAACCTTGTTAAACATGTAATGGTTTGTGGATTGCAATAGATCATTAGAATTGGAAGAAGAAGAAATAGCATTTTAAAAAAGGTTTAGTAGCCCATTTCCCATTAGAGGTAGGAATGGAAGTGACATGGTTTGAATAACTATTATCGAAAGATGAGGATAATTAATTCAATAACCTTGCTAGTGTGTATACTCTAAAAAATATTGTAAAAATATAACAAGACCCAAATCCTAATGATAATGGATAACTAAAGTATAAGAAGAAGGAAAAACACCCTCATGGGATGAAATTTAAAATTTTATGTATTGTGAGCCATAAACTATAGTGTAAAAAGTATGTTACATAATAAAATTACCCTATAAAGTAAAAATTAGCACTATACTAAAAATGCATATCACCACAAAGAAGGAAAACTCACTACATATAACAAGCTTCCCATAATAAACTACATAAGTTCACTAATATAGGACTAGTTGATGAGTATTTATGTTGGATGATTAGTGTATTTATGTAAGAATAAATAAGGATGAAAATAATTGATGACACACTCACTATCATTTCCACAAGGTGATGTTACACACATAAAGAAACCATACATACTTGTAAATACTTCTACGTATTGTTTAGAACAAGGTTTGTAATATTAGAATGTTATTTCCTAAAAATATGAAGTTATGAGGGGAAAACCAAACCAAGTCTACATATTGAAATATGTGAAAAAGTATGGAAGACAAAAGGGGAAACTTACAAATACCTATGGGCATAATTATTTTTCTAGACATTAGAATAAATCCCAAAAACATGGTACCTCCATCAAGAGACATACAAGGGAGTTGATACATGGGCAAAATTGAAAATGAATTTTTACATAATGTTTAGTTTTTGGGACCTGAATAATAGAGTCTATAGACCATTATAGAAGATAAAATCATTCTTATTTATGGAGGACCTATATATAAAGCAATTATTTTCAATAATAAAGATAAAAAACAACATTAGGTCATATGGATGATTGGTAACAAATTAGAAAACTTGTGTGAGAATTACCAAAAAATCATAGAAAGAACCTTGAGAGTAAAGGAGCATGAATAGATGGAATACTACTAAAAATTTAAAAAATATGAAGAGGATGAGGAAGAGAAACTTGAAAATATAAAAATTGATGTTGCATAAGGAGAAAGATAAGTCCTTGACACTGTAGAAGATTAAACAATTATGTGAGAATTACCAAAAAAATCATAGAAAGAACCCTGAGAGTAAAGGAGCATGAATAGATGGCATACTGCTAAAAATTTAAAAAAACATGAAGAGGATGAGGAAGTAAAACTTGAAAATATAAAAATTGATGTTGTGTAAGGAGAAAGACAACTCCTTGACACTGCAAAAGATAAAACAATATTTATAACAACTATTCAAAATTAGGGAAATAAATATTTCCGCATAAGGAAATCCACAAAATAACAAAGGTAGGTAATTACTGGGTAGAATACGAGGAGGATAAAATATTATAATTACTAAGGGAGTTTTAAAACTTATTCCATACAACATTTATTGAACTCAAGGAAATTAAGGAAGATGTGGGTATTATGAATATTCAGATAAAATAAGATATCAAACCACTACAAAAATGACCATACAAACTAAATATTAATGTAAAAGTAAAGGTTACGACTTAATAGGATAAAATTCTAGTTGGCAGGATCATAACTCTAGTGAAAGACACCGAATAGATAAGTCCCATGGTAATATAGAACAATAAAATAAGTGAAATATGCATATGTGTATATTATTTAGAGTTAAATAAGATTTGTCTACATGACCCATTCCCAACTCCATTTATTGAAAATATATTAGAAAGTGTGGTGAGTAGGGAAATTTACTCCATATATGGATCTTTAGGATATCATTAGGTCAAAATAGCACTATAGGATCAACCAAAAACTACATTTGCCACATAATGGGGATCCTTCATGTATATTGTGATGCCATTTGGATTGAAGAATACACTGACTGTGTTTAGTTGGATAATGGTATGTGTATTGTGAGACCTCATACACATGTTTTAAAAGGTATACTTAAATTATTGGATAGTGTATGGGTTAATCAAGGACCGTGTTTAGGTATTTTAGATGATGTTCTAGAGATGTAGGCAATTGAACATTTATCTAAATCTTAAAAAATGCATATTTTCCACCTTATTTAGATCTTTATTAGGTTGTATAATATATAAAGGACTAATGGTAGATCCTCTTAAAACTGTCATAATCATTAACCTACCAACACCCAAAACACAAAAGGAGGTTAGAATAATTCTAGGGTATAATGGGTATCATCGCTAATTCATAAATATTTATGCATCTATAAGTGCATGCATTGAGAATTTATTGAAGAAGTAACATAATCAACCATTAGATTGGTTAATAAAATACTAGGATTATTTTGATACACTAAATAATAGTATTATAGATTATCAAATCTTAGTATTTAAATATTGGAAAAGTCCATTCCACATATATGTTGATGCCTCAAGAATTACAATAGTAGTACTAGCACAACCATATGGAATATAGACTAGCCGATTTCATTTCCTAGCAGAAAATTAATAATAATAATAAAAGAGAATTATTCCACCAAAAATATGGAAGCACTTTATATGGTCTACGCAATGCATTAATTTAAACATTACTTATTGGCAACCCCATTCACATTATTTACAACTCATAATCCACTTAAGTATTTTATAAATAGACTAATAACACAAGGGATAATCCATTGTTGGTTCACATTATTCTAAGAATTTGATTTTAGAATTATGGTAAAGCCTATAAAATATAATCATAAACTACACTATCTATAAATAATAACTATAGGGGAGACATAAGACCAATTGAGGAAGAGTTTTTAGGATCTCACCTCTTTCACATATAAGTAGTACTCAAAGACATGGAGGGTATTTCATTTTTTAATCCAACAAAGAGTTTCCAAATGAATATAATACATTATAACAGAAGAGATTGATGATTCAAGCATTTCCTTTGACACTAATTGAAGGATATATGTATAATGAAGAGACAATGTGTTATGGAGGGTAGAATTTCTGAATGAGTGACAAAATATCTTAAGAGAAGCTCATGATATAGTTTTAAAAGGGCACAACTTTGAAGAAGCTAAGGGGAAAAAGTACTATTAGTAGACCTATGGTGGCTACCACTTTTTAAAGACATATAAATATATAATAAGTTGTGATATATGTCAAAGAGTGGGTAAACCAAATTCTAGAGACAAAATGCCCCTCCATCCATCTTTGATGGTAGCCCCATTTTAAAAATGGGTAATTGATTTTATAGGTCCCATCAAGCTTGTAACAAGGAAAAGTAATGCTAGATTTATTATCAATGGAAAAAAAATACTTAAAAAGATGGGAGAAAGTTATTCTAACAAAGGATTTTACCATAAATACCACCGAGGAATTTTTGTATGAAAACATAATTAAAAGGTTTTGATTCCCTTTGAGTATAATGAGTGATTAGGGGAAAAAATCATCAATAACACCATTGCATAATTACTAAAACATTTACTGATCTAATATCATAGTTGCACTCCTTACCACCTATATAAAAATGGAATTATTGAGTCATTCAATAAAGTATTGGAGAAGGTTTTTAAAAAGTGTGAAATATATAAATAAGGGATTGGGATACTAATATACCAATAGTCTTATGGGATTACCGTACTGTTTAAAAATGACTAAGTGTTACCCCTTTCAATTGGTATATAGATTATAAGTAGTGATTTTGATGCAATATATATTTCCAAGTTTTAGACATGTGGTAATATTTCGAATGAATGAGAAAGAGTCTATTTAACAATTGATCTAATTAGAAAAATTATATGAGAAAAATTTTCTAGTAGCATATAATCAAATGCAAGAAAAGAGCCACCAAAAAGTATGGAATGATAAACACATAAAGGTGAAAGAATTTCAGATTGGAGATAAGGTTTTACTTGATGATATAAATTTTAAAAAATTCAAGCAAGCTGAAAATAAGATGGCTTGGACCCTACATAATTGAGACTATATTGGACTCAGGTGTAATAAAACTATAGACAATTTGAGATAAGGGTTGGTAAATGGAGCCCAACTACAACACTACATCATAGGTAACTGTGGTGTAGGGTGGTAATAATATTAATGAAAAAATATATTAGGTGATATTATCCTTCCAACCAGGTGAAGCTATGGTATAAGGTATTTTGGTACCCTATACCAAACACTTAAGTTTATAGCCATAGATCGTGTAACCTCCCCACTAGGTTGGCACTATCCTCCCAGACAAGGAAATTGAATAAGTTACTACAATAACTTGAAAATAGTTTTATCAACAACTGGTTGTCTGATGTTGACAAAACATCCCAATAGGACATTTAGATTAATTAAGATATAGGAAGATAGTAGAAAACATAAAAACAAGTTCCCATAAAAATACATAAAGGAGAGATAAAACTCAATAAGTAGGATATTTATCATACATAGAATAAAATATGATCCTTTGGTAATACTTTTTATATGATAATAAAATAGACAAAAAATATGAATAAAAGTGGTTGGCATTTATTACATAATGGGAAAAAATTTAAATTCAAATATTATGTCATTACAGTTTAAAATAATGCATAGTGGTAAGAGATAATTTGAATATAAATGTAAAACATTCTAAAAACTTCTTTGTAGATCTAGAATACAGATGCCTGAGAAGATGTATCAATGGTAGAAAATGATGGACACATGGGAAATGAGAAAATAATAAAATTATTAAAAATGGTACTAAATACAAAATAATAATAAGAAACCATGATGTTTTCAAAATAAAATAATTTAAAAAATTCTCTGCAAATAAGTGGTTTGAAAAAAATTAAAGTTTACATTTGTAAAAGGAAACAAAACTACAATAATAAAAAAGGATGAATATAGGATAATCATAATAAATATTTTTTCCATGGTATGAAGAATCAAGTGGATTAGTCCAATATATACTAAAACAAGTAAACAATTGGATGGAAAGAACTATGAAGCTAAAAATAATAGTCAAACTAAGAACATCATAGAAGATAAGAACAAAATAAAAGAGTGATTAGATAGGTCACTACGCACCAAAGAAAATGAAATGAAGGAATAGACAAAAATAATAAATATGGTTTAATGCATTAAAATGGATTGGCATGATCAAATGATGGATCAAGTGAGATATAAAACAAGGGTTTTCCTAAGTAGAAAATTTACAAAATCACTAAGCATCAACACTCTATAGAAACATTTTTTCAAAATACTCATACCTTATTCAAATCCATTTTATCAGTTACAATGATGGAGATTTCTCACATTGTCATGATCGAGAAGATTAAGCAACCCAAATACAATAAGCATTCACTCAATTCAGAAAAACCAGACCCATTGGGCATGTTTTCAATAATCTCTTCCCTTATAACATATACATAGGATACCTATAAATATATCAAAACACATTTAGTAGAGATTGATTATACCATCATGGAGACAAAAATAAACATGATGATGTAAGTAAATCCATAAACCCAACAAATGGAATATAAAAAGGAATACATAATCATTCCAAAGCTCAAGTTGGATGTATGGAGTCAATTCCCATATTTTAGTTTGATGTCAAGCATAAATAAGGTGCTATTGATCAAAACACATAGATATATTCTATACTTGGATCAATAATACCACATCACATCAAAGGTGTTTTAAGCAATGATTGGCCTCTTTTATGAAGGAAATTCCACTCACAAATACAATAAAAATAAAAATGTGAGTATTAGTTCCCTTGCCACTCACAAGGATTAAAATGAATAATATAACTATATCAATTTAGAGCATGGAGTACTTGAAAATTAGATTTGAGATGAAGGTCATTGCCTAGAATGTCTACTATACAAATTAGTATGACTCAATGATGGTGAGTGTTAAGATAGCCTATGATATGATCTCCACTAGAATATGATATGACTAGGCTACCACACTTCATCAACAATATTTAGATAACCTAGGAAAAATCAAGAAAGGTAAAATTGATCATGACTTTTATTATGGTTAATTACTACTAGTGCTTGAAATGTATTTCACACACACCATTCTAGGACATGAGGGTAAGGTATAATGGAATTCATATATGCCTATAAGATCTCAAATTTTAGATGCAATGAAAGGTATTCCTATAATACACAAAGTATAAAAGTTTTTGAGGTGGGAAAATTTAATTATAACTATGGTAGAAGGAAGGTTCCAAATATCATAGTAAATTATTCAAAAATACTTCACTGAGGTTCAATTTGTTATCGACATAGACAACATTTTCATTGAAAATTTTGTTATAAGCATTGTACCCTTTCCACCAATGACTTATGAAGTTACCGATGAGCAATTATTATAGTCATCATGGGGTCAAATATTCTACCAACATATCATAGGTCACTATAATTGTTAATTTAATTAAGGGTTTCTCAACAAGAAGAGGAAGAGGAAATTGAGGGTCAACTACCACTAGGAGGAGTAACCACATTTAAGCCTCAAATTGCTACCTATAAATCCTCAAGACCAAGGAAATAAGTAATGGATTTAGGGGCTTTGGATGAGGAGAAATAATAATAATAATAATAATAATACACAACCACATTCATTGTCAATTACTCTACTATAGAAGGGTTTGTATAATAATAAAATGGTGAAAAAAGGTACTCCTTCTACTCACTTAGAAAAAGTAAAGTCTCATCTCAAGAAGACTTATACTCAAAATCAAAATGGAAAACAAGAAATAGAAAATAGTAAAACCTAAGAGTGAAGAAAAAAATGTGCAAATCTATGAATGGAATAAAAATTTGAGAGAACTATTCACCACAATTAGAATGTATGGGAAACAAGAAATAGAAAATAATAAAACCTAAGAGTGAAGCAAAAAATGTGTAAATAGACTCAAAATCAGAGTCTCCTAAGGAAGAGGTTGAAGAAGAAATGGTAGAGGATACCAAAAAATGAGAAACCATAGATTTACCAAACATAAAATCCCTCTTATGTATGTGCCACACCAAAGGATGAATAATAAAAGTAGGTAGCCTACACAAAAATTTATATTTCCACAGGATAGAGTAGGGTGGTAGGGTGGTAAGAGTAGGGAGGTAGCTATATTGATCCATCTCAATTTAGGCATAAACAGTTGGTGAATCTAACCTCTGAGTCTTCTTTTATAAACCTAGCATGATTCATCTTGTGATTTATTTTTTGATCTGAAACTTTACCCTAGGGTTTTACCCTCCTCTTGTTACCAAGATACATGTTTAGAAACTTACAAGTTAATTCTTCCTTTATTTGTAGATTTTATCCTCTAAACTACTCCATTTAAAATTCCCCAAAGGTATTTTTTACTCATGTTAGTATACTCAAAAACCTCATTTTACTGGCCAAAATTTGATATGGATTTTTTGATTTTTATGATTTACTATTTTTAGTAAATATTGACTTACAAGGTGAAGGGTATACTTATTTTTTAATTAGTTTCTAATTTTCATCAAAAATAGTGTTTCATTCAAAAACATGACTAAGATTTTTGAAATAAATCCTTGTTTTATCAAAATTATTGATTCTTTATTTTGAATAATATAGGGTTTTACTTGTGAAGCATTCCACATTGTTTGGCCTATTTATTATTTCTTTCACAACATGCCCCATTTTCAACTAAATATGGGGACCCTTTTTTTCTTTTTTGATATTTATCCCTTGGGGAGTTTTTGATGGTTTTCCTATTTGAGCACTTCATTGAATTTGCCTAATTCTAAAGTCTCTACCTTTTAACAATCACAATTTTAAGATGTTTGAAAAATCCCCTTTTACAAAAAATATGACTTAGAATTATGTAAATTATCTAACTTTTTAAGAGTCTTCTACAGTCTTTCCCTTACAATCTAGCCAATTCTAATTTGGTTTAGTGAGAATTAGCTAAGTGTTTATGATTGTTTCAATTTCAACTTAATGATTTTCAGTAAATGGGCTTAATCCAGTAAGGTTATTCTAAAATGGGATACATTATTCCACTAAATTAGTGCTCTTTTCAATTCATATTTTCTTCAATATTCTCTAAATTGGGTAAATGTTTTACTATATTCAAGTTTTACTTTAGTTAATTTTATAAAAATGGTCAAAATATGCATTAAAATTATATTTGAATTTATTTAAAATGGATTCCTCTTCACTAAGGTTATCCACCTTATTACTTTTATTTTGAAAACCTAGATATTTTTATTTGAATTAATTAGCCATTTTGATTTGAATTACTATACCATTAGATTTCAAAATTGAAAAAGTTGACTATGTTCCTTTGTTTTACTCCTTGTAGGTTCCCATTTTATTTCCCATAGCCACACAATGATTTTTTTGGGTTTCTATTAGCCCCTACTCATTTATAAAATTTATTTAGACTTAATAAATTATTCAAAAGGGTTTTTGGAGCCACATGGCATCTTTCTACCACTCTACAAGACTTGCATAATTCAAATTCATCTAGGAGCTTCTAACCCTCTAGATGAGTGGGATGCTCCCAAGTGGCTTGATCCCAAAAGCTCGCTACCCAATGTGAAACTATACATATAAAAAGCCTTTAAATCTCTACAAGAGTGAGATGCCACAAAGTGTCCTGATGATATGCTGCTTTGGGAGACTCCAAACATAAAAAAAATCATCTAGGTGAGTAGATATGCAGGATGCTACAAAGTGGCATGATTTCAACAAACCACTTCCCTAGGTGGTCCATGGAGTCTCAAAACACATCATATCCCGAGGTGAATGGGATATTGCATGTGTTTGAATCCCACTTCACAACAACCAAAAGATAATTAGTGCATATCAACCCCTAGCTAAGTAGAGGAAGAGCATGGAGTATTCATGTGGCATGACCCTACTAATAGAGGACACACTGGAAATGAAATTTACAAAACATTGGCTTAAATGTTATGGTCTATCTAGCCATCAAATCTTTCAAAATACAAAAATTACTATTCTTAAGCTTGATAGTGTATGCCGATAATAATTAGTTTCTCGCCAACATAATATATAGATAAATTAAATGCAAACTTCAATGTAAAAATGGATAGGGGCATTAATCATAATGTGGAAAGCACATTTTGGTTATGATAAGGATGTAATAGACTAGAGTCCCATCTTGAAGAATCATAGGGATTTGGTCATGAATGCAAAGATCATAGTTTGGATTTAATTTTTTAGATGTAAAATAGAAGTGCCAACCACTAGAAATAGAATTAAAATTAGAATAAACAAGGTAGCTAGCAATGTAAAAATATCAAGATAGAATGTCACCTACAGCTAATAGAGGCAGCCAAATCAAGTGATAATTCAATTGTTGACACTTATGAAGAGCATGGTGTGTATGTTTGGGAGGAGGAATAAGGGCACTAAGGATAAATGTAACTTAAATAAGAGCTTTCTCTACTACAAGGATGTGTATGGATAAGTATGAATCACAGTCCCAAGGAATTTTTAACCACTTCCAACTACATTTAAATGATGAAATTTACTTCCATGTTGGTAGAAGCATGGTGCCTTATAAAAAAATATAAACTACATTTCTAAATCCATATTGAAAACTCATATACTTCTATATTCAGAGCTAATTTCCCCTAAATTTTGATATTTATTTGGTCTCCTAAAAGTATGAGTTCAAAAGCCTTTATTTGGGATGGTCCTTTGTGAATTACAAAAGAAACATATATAACCAAATATCTTATTGTCAATATTATTTATATCTTTTTAGATTAGTTTTGATTTTTTTTTTTGAGTTTTGTTATTGTTAAGGTGAAATTTGTAGTTGGATGGTTGTATGGGATCTAAACTTTTGGTAATAAAAAAAAACAAACCTTGATATTTGAAGATTGTTGGGATTGTGTGTTGGCATTTTCCTCTACATGTTCTATGATGGTTGTGCCCTTTCTTTCTCAAACTTGTTCTTCCCTAGACTCTTATGCCATATTTAGTTAGATTTATGATAGATATGAATAAACTAAATATTGGTTTAATGGATCTCATTCAATCAAACATATCACTTTGATCTTCATGGAAATAGGCTCTCTTTCTATATACTCTCGCTCTTTTGCATTTTCTTTTATAAGTGTGTTAGTTTAGGTATTTTGTATCAACAAAAGAAATATACAATTAACTTTTTATCTTGATTGATATTTCATGTTCTATTTATTACCATTATAGAATTGTTACATTTTTGAATGTGGTAAACCAGTAGGGAAGTCAGATGTATGTTTTATATAAAAGGCTAAGAATTCCCAATTTTTATTTGAGGCCAAACCTTGAAATTACTATAATGAAAGTATGTAACCTCCTAATGAATGTCTTAATTGAATGCATATTTATACTTTGGGTAAGCATTTTCCTCACAGAATCTTCTTCCTTTCAGGAGAGGGAGGACTTAACAAACCTTGCCTATTGGTGGTCATGTCAAAACACTAATCAACATAATTAGCATTATAAGGAGGGTGAGTAACCATGAATTGAGTTCATAGATAAATTTTTAAATAAGACATTTTAGAAAATTTCAATTCCACCAAGTTAAACTATCTCTTAAGTTTAAAAATATAAGGATAAGCACTTGATCAAAGTATGTCATGGATAACTTTGAGCTCTTACAACTTATTGATCATAGGATATAGAATCAAAGATCTAAATAAATAAATAAAGGCTATGCCCATTTAGTGAGCTATTAATTCACCAATATTTGTGACTATTCCTTTGGAAATCCATTTTTTATCCTCCAACAATTACTAATGGCTAATCCCATGGCCTAGCTTGGTTAAGGATATTATATCCCTATGGTTAACCTAGACATAGATCATGATCTGCCCAAAATTTTGGACAAGCTTTGTCCTAAGTTTATAGCTAGAGTCATCCAAAAATTAGAGGAACATATTCAAGCCTTTAAGTATGTACTAATAAAAATATAGGTTCAACACAAGGATGTTACCTAAAAATTATTTCCATACTCCTTAGGGGAAACTGCATATGTCTAGTACCTAGGGATACCACATGGGTCTATTAATTCTTTGGAAGTGTTAGACATATTTTTTGTGAACCATTTTAGCCTCCACATTTACCCCTTTGTCTTGTATCACTATTTAACTACCACAAGGAGGGAGCATAATGAGCTAATGATCCCATTTAATGCTCAATTCCATAAGCTATACTAAAGACTCAAAACATCTTACATATTAGTAGAAGGTCCTACAATCCAGACATATTTGAGATCTCTTGATCTATTAACTTCAATGTTTTTGAGGATAACCCCAATTTTACTTTCCACTTTATCCCTAACCTATAATTAAGTAATGAATATAGATAACCAAATGTTTTTACAAGGGTATAGTGTAGGATCTCTACCATCCTTAGGATAACCAGGGGTATATAATTAGATCCATATGCTAAATTAGGACATTACACCCCACTAATCAATTCCATCCTGAGTACTATGTATGGGATCCTAAGCCCAATGTATGATCCAAATCCCATGAACTACATGCCTATTGGTATTCCTTATATGCCTCCCAATCATGTAGTGCCCCAAGTGAAAAATTTATAGTTGGTACTAATGGAATTTAATAATATTGTTATCACACCAAGCACTAGTAGGTATATTACATCTAGTATCACTCATCATGTAGTTCTTTCTTGTTTGAACCCTTAGACACTTACTAATAATTCTCACAACCATACTCCCACTACTACCCCTATATTCTATAATGTAAGTACACCTATGTCTAGTCCACAACCTCAAGGATCAAACCCAACACTTATATAAACCTTGAAGTAGGCAATTTGAGATAGATGGTCCAAAGATTATAAAATTATATGTTTAACTTGTAAATGTAGGGACCTAAAAATGCAAATAACCCACCTCTAGGAAAAAAATTTAATTTTTAGAGGACTAATAGGCATTGAAATACTGAACCAATAATTGAAATATGCCCAGTCCTCTCAACAATATTAATCAGAATAGAAACAATGCTTCCCATTCTATGAATATCATAAAATTGGCTTTAAACACTTGGTGTAGAGTGTATAACATGGATGACCACACATATACAAATTGTGTTAAGTTTATATCTACCTCAACATCTTCCAAAAGGAAATGGAAAACATGAAAATTGTGATTACTCCTGATGGATGTCAAAACCAAGATGGAGGGAACCTAAGAACAATTTTAGCATTAGAAACATATGAATTTCATTATGAGGATGACAATGACTCAAATATAATCTATATGATGTCCATACATTTAGGAAGTTCCAAATAGAGAATAATTACTAACTGAAGAGGAAATCAACCAAACCTTTGACCACCTCTACTCCTTTGAGAAACACTTAGGTCCCACTTGATATAAATTCAAGCAATAATCCTCCTCTACCTAAATGACCTCCCACTTCTTATTATACCAATAATCATGCTACATATACCCAATGGAAAATAAAAATAAATAATCAAACTCAACTATGATATCATTAAAGATCTCAAAAATACTAAAGTTAATATCACTATGTTTGATTTACTTCAAATTTATAATGGAAGATAATTACTTTTGAATGACTTTTCTAATAATAAGGGGAAAGAATCTGCTAAAATTTATTATGCACATGTTTCTCTCTATAAGGAAAAGACAAAAAATCCTCTATTTCTCTTAATAGTCATAATATTTAGTAAAAAATTACATAATTACTTGGTTTATTTAGGTGCCTTTGGGAATTTCATGCCTTACACTATTTGTCAATAGTTAGGCCTTACACCTTCAAACTAAAATTGAAAGGTTGTTCAACTAGACAAAAATATGATATTAGTAGGGGAACTGAATCATATACACATGCAATTCACCTCAAATCCAAGGATAAAATAATTCATTGATATCTAAGTGGTGGATATCCCAGATGCTTATGACATGTTGTTGATTTGAGATTGATCAATAACATTAAATAATTACATAGGAACCTACTTTAGCCATATGTGGCTACCATGGCATGGTCTTCCCAACTAGATCAAAATTGAATGAAAACCAAAGATGATACATATGCTCATCGAGTATAACTAAACAAATGATATCCTTTATTAAGAATCATAAATTGAAATTTAATCATTTGATAAAAAATAAATAACTCACAATAACCTCTCTATTAACATGTTTAATGTGTTAAAAATTCTACAATTAGAAGGGTTAGACCTATTAGATGAATATGAACTATATGATGCCCCTGAATTAATCTCATTTTAGAATGTTACTCTAGCATGTGAAAATATTAAACATAGTGATTTAACCAAAAACAAATAGCTTTTATGCTCTCCTCAAGGTGAAATAACCATGATGGATAGCTATATCCTTGTTCATCCCATATGAGAAACTATCCATAGTATGTATGTTATTTAAAATACCTTCACTAACTAAAAGGTAGAACATGTGTTCAATCATGGATGACAAAATTCACTAAGAGGTAAACATTGTAGCAATACTTACCTTGTACAAATCATCAACACATTCAATACAATCTGATTTATGTATATTAAAGTTTCATGGATCTAAATCCAAAAATGGTTATGGTGCTAGAGTAAAATTAATTAATCTAAGAAGGAAATATTATCTAGTTGCATATTGCATATAATTTTCTTATACAAATAATGTGGCTGAGTATGAGGTGTTGGTTCATGGACTCTAGTTTGCCTTTAGAATTAAAGTGAAAGAAATTAAGGTGTTGGGTGACTTTGAATTGGTGGTTTGACAAGTAATGAGCCAATATTCATAAAATGACAAATTATTATCTAGATACTAAAATTGGGTCTAGAACCTAATAGAATATTTTGATGCATTTGGCATTCAAACATTGCAAGGACAAAATAACTACACAACAAATGCATTAGCCATCTCTGTGAGCACTTTATATCCCATTTCCAATTCAAGAATGAAAATATTCTTAGTAGAAATATTCTCTGACCCTTTAGTCCCATATAATATTAACAATTTCCATGTCTTTAATGATGACCAACACATATTAGAATTCATCACTAATACTGAAGGATTCACCGATCAAATTATTGATGAAGATGTTTGTGAAGACATCAAACTAGATGAAGAT
Organism: Torreya grandis; assembly: GCA_037957365.1. Lineage (NCBI taxonomy): Eukaryota > Viridiplantae > Streptophyta > Pinopsida > Cupressales > Taxaceae > Torreya > Torreya grandis. The sequence goes on along the minus strand of JARHVA010001482.1, from coordinate 2,414,191 downwards.
GGAATAATGAATGTGAAGAAAAACAACATACCCAAGGGAATGGTCTTGATTCAAAGGCTATTCAACATGGATTATCAAAATAAAAAGGATAAGTCAACCCTTATTAAGGGCATGCAACATGATAAATGTAATCTAGGTGATGTAAATGATGTGAAAAATGTACTTCTAGGAACTATTTTTACCCCAAAGGATAAACAATATTTATCACTATTTCTCAAAGAATTCAAAGATTTGATTGCATGGAGTTATGAACATTTGAGGGTATTCAAAAATTCTATCTTGACACATAATATTCCCCTAAAGCTTGGAGGCAAGCCATTTAGGAAGATATAATGGCTTTATAAATCCATTAGTAGATCCACCAATTTTTAAATAAGTGAAAAACTTCTTAAGCAAAGCTCACCTTCCCAGTGAGACACTCTACATGGGTTGCAAACTTGGTGCAAGTGAGGAAGAAAAAGAGGGAGATCAAACTTAATGTGTATTTATGTAATTTAAACAAGGCATATGAAAAATAAAACTACCCCTTTCCCTCATTATATGATGTTATACAAATCATGAGTGGATCACAAATGATGTCTTTCTTGGATGGATACTCTAGTTATAACTAGGTAGCAGTCAACTACAAAGACTAGATTAAGACAACTTTCAAACCAAGTGGAGTAAATCCACATAAAAGATAATACACTTTGGATTGAATAATATTGATCCAAAACATGGGAGATTTAGTTTAAATAAAATTTATGAAACATTAACATAATTTTAATAATTCTATCTCTGAGAAGAGATGTTTTATTGATCAAATTTGCAGATCCAACCATATGCCTATCTCTGAGAAGAGATGTCTCATTTCCTTTTTAGGATACATATATTTTTATACATACATTTGAGGTATTATTAAGATTTTTAAGGTCACCAATATTGAGGGAGATGAAGTGATTCAACTTCCATGATTTAAAACATTACAAAATTCAAGAAATTACTATTTTTAAAAACTTCTATTTTTAGACTATACTATTAAAATTGAAATTTAGGACACTTCCATTAGTATTTAGGGGGAAAAAATGATTGAGTATATCTTCATTCCATCTCATAACGTTCTCCTCATTCTTATCTTTCCAACGGTTCAAATGGGGAGTCAAATAAAGCTATGGTGCAAACGTTATGGCTCTTGAAAGTTCTGCCACCAATTAGGGTAGAACCGTCACCTAAATTATCACATGAAATGTTGCTCAGATCAAATATGGGTACTACCTTTCAAAGTGAAATATACAATGTGTTCAAATATCTTATGGGTAAGTTTATAATTGTGTACATAGATGATGTGATATTCTTCTCTAAGTTAAGGGTGGACTATGTAAAGGATATAAGAAAAGTATTATAGCGGTGAAAAGAACATGGGATCTCCTTGAACCCAAAGAAATGTATATCTAGAATCACTGAGGGAAAGATATTAGGCCATGTCATTTTAGATTGGTGTATATCAATAGACCTTGAGATAGTATAAGCTGTTCTAAAAATCCCATTTTCTAGCACAAATCGAAAGTCATTTTTTTATCAAGATTAACTTCGTGAGGAAGTTTATCTCTAGATTTGTAGAGATAGTTAGAACTATAAATAGCATGCTCAATAAGGGAATTAAAATTGAATGGAAAAGTGAAGGGAAGACAACTTTCACCCAAATCAAAGACACAATTGTACATATGTTAGTGTTAATCAACCTTAATTACATGTAACCTTTTTATACCTTTTTATATTTAATCTTTCACTTTGGAGTGTTTGACTGTTACTATTTGACACAAATAAAAGGGGATGTATATGAGTTCCATGTTTAATTTATGAGATCCCCTTTAAGGAATGAATAATTAAGATATATTATTATGGATAACAAGACTTTAAATTGATCAAGGTTGTTAATAAATACTGGCATTACATATTAATTAGTAAAATATTTAATGATGTGCCTAAATAAGTGGTGAAAGCCATGTTAATACATAATGAGTTGGGTAAATTAAGAGGTAAGTAGATGAATATCCTTTAATAGTTATACTTTGAGCTTCAATCAATAAAAATTATGAGAATACAGGGGTTGAGAAAAATGATGGTTGAACTAGATCCATAAATCACTTACTAGCACTACATAGTTAAAGACAATGTCAATGATGATTAGTACAAGGAAGTGGTTCACTACCAACTAAACAATGATTGTCCCAAATATTTTAATTAAATTTATAAGATAACATTACACATGAAAATAATCCACTTTATGATCAAAGAAGGGGTGCTATATAAATATAACCATGAAGTCATTTATCCTAGGTTTGTTAATATAAACAAAATAATAGGCATGTTTGGTTATTTCCATGGAAAATATGGGATTGGGCATGAATTAATGAATTCCACTGCCCACAAAATATTAAGAGTTGGGTACTACTAGCTGCACATTTTTAAAGATGCACATGTACATGGCTAGAGTTTCCATATTTTTCAAGTTATTTCACATAGGGAGCCATTGATTCATCTACTACCAATGATTGAATATCAAACTTTTTCAAAATTGGGACTAGAATTTATCGGGGAAATCAACAAAAATTCATCCACAAACCACAAGTTTATACTTACTATAACTAACTATTGCACTCATTGGGCTAAGGCTCAACCATTTAGTAATTTTACAACTAACATTGTCATTAAATTTATGGAAGAACACATTATCATAAGGTCTAGTATGCCTTGCATGCTGGTATGTGATAATAGACTTGTCTTCTCCTATTTATAATTCCTAAAATGGGCATATGATCATCAGGTAACCCTAAAATTCTCCTATAATAATTATCCATAAGGGAATGGGTTAGTTAAATCTACAAACAAGAATTTGATAAGTATAATTAAAAAGACATTGGAAAACAATCCCATAAAATGACATAATGAGTTAAAAATTTCATTATGGGTGGATAGGACTAGAACTGATGCAACTCTAGGCATTTTTATTTACCACCTAGTTGTTTCCAAAACCTTATTTTTATAGTCAACCTAAGGATCCCCACCTTTTTATTTATGAAGTATTACTTAGATGTACATGATCAGATATAGGATCCTCTTGAATCTAATGCACTTAGGTGAAAAATATGACATAACCTTGATGAATTTTAGTAGCCATCAAGAGGTTGTCAAACAATGGTTTGAAAAATGATCCAAAATGAAATCATTTAGGATCTCTAACCTTGTTCTTATATGGAATAATGCTCATGAACATAAGGGACAGCATAAAAAGTTTGATGCTTTATAGCTAGGTCCTTACCTCATTTTTATAATCTTAGGCAAGAATGATTTTAGCCTGAGGTGTCTAAATTTTAAGGATGTACCTTTTCCCATCAATGGATAATTGCTCAAACACTGCTTCTAGGACTGAATTGGCATGAAACACATTATAAATACTTTCTTATCTATTTCTAATTTTCTAGTTTGCTTTTCTTCTCATCTTTTATTTTAGTTTAGGCTTGCTTCATTTTATTTTTTGTTCATTTTATTATTTTTTATTGCTTTGTTTAGGCTCACTATGTCTCTTTTTCGGGTAAACCTACTATTTTGACCTAAGGGTTCCCCTACTTACATCAAGGATAGTGAATCGACAACTTGTTTTCTAATAACACCAATGTCATTCATATGCATAAAAATGTTTAACACCTTGTGTTGACCAATTTTGTTCCCCAAGGTCAAAATGTAAAACCCTATAGGTGAAAATTTTTGTTCATGTCTTTCTAACCAAGTTCAAGGTCTTGGCATGCCTTATATAGCTTTTTAAAAGTCTTCAAAAATCCTTATTAGCATTTTTTAAGGTTTGTTTGGAGAAATTAAAGTAAAGTCTTATAGTGGTCTTGTAGTGGTTGAATCTTGTCATGGAGTGATGGGACTTAGTCAAGAAGTGTTATAGGTACTTAGGTGTCCTTCATGATCATTTTATGTCTTAATCACTTTGTTATAACATTTCATGTTGGTTTGGAAACTTTACATCTCTTTGGCAGACATTAAGGTAAGCCTAATGAAGAAAAAGGTGATTTTTGGCTAATTTTCATGTATGTTAAAGTTACCCAAATGATAAATCCATAAAATACACTTTACAAGGACCTTGGAGTAGTTAAATAACTGCCACACCTATCATCAAGTCAAGAAGATGTCAAAATCATAAAATTCAATGCCTTCGAGAGGTATTTCAGCACTTATATAGACTTGTGAACTCATCTTATAGGTGGAAACAGTTTAGGAATGTCCTTTCATCTTCCAAAATTCATATTCCAACTTGGGATCAGGTTTTAGGTCCAAAATATGCACTAAACTCTCTCTCTCCTCCATCACTCACTTCATAAACTCTTAAAGGTTATTTTTAGATGAATGGTACAAGATGTACAAGTAGATTTGGAGGATAATATATTAGTCAAATTGGGTACCCATATGGGATTATAATTTTTTTCATTGGTGATTGAATAGATCTCCTTATCTTTATGAACAATTACTAAGGAGTTAGACTACTTTTTAGAGGCTTAAAACCCTACTATCTTAGTTTTAGGTAGCATAGTTGTAGATGTGAATTCATGGAGGCAAGGTGAAAATTATGGATGTTCCTCAGAGGTATAAACAACCCTCATACATCATTATCCATTACCACTTATCCCATATATGTATTGGTCAAGCAATAAAGTTACTCTTCTACATAGTGTCAAAATGCTTATCATAATTTCTATTTATTCCAGGGTTATCAACATCTGAGGTGATGAATGAAGGTTTCATTTCATGTTATAATCCCTCTCATGATATAAAATAACATCATGTCTCCATTTTCTACTACAACAACATATTTTCCAGGTAATTCATAATGTTCTCTCATCTTGATGACTATGTGTGTGCAAGATACCTATAACAATAGAGGAATGTAATGAAAGTGATTTGAAAATGGATAAATGTAGTGTAAACTTATAAAAACCTATGTGAATCTTTATAAACTCCATTTTATCATTATGAATATGAACCTTTTGCTAAAATCCAACTATCAACACATGTGCCTTGCACATATGTTGATTATATATACAATCTATACAAATGAATAGACATATTGAGATAATATAATGTTGATCAGAAGTCTATAAGCCTATGGAGAGGTGTTAGAAAATGGTATAAATTTGTGTAATTCCACAATTTTGAAGGTTTCTTAAGATTCAATAAGTTGATTCTCACATTTTGTGTAAGAAAATAGAGACCTATAGGCCCTAAACCTATAGGTCCTTATTTTGGACTCAAACCAACTAATAAAAGCAAGGTCAAAATAGGAAACCTAAATAAATGTAGATGAGGGAAAGGATAAAATAATTTAAAATACCAAACCATTTTCAATCCAATAGATGGTTACTTTTACTGAGTTCATAAGCCTTAACACTCATGCACAATCCTGAGTTTGAAGAAGTAAGGGTTTGAAAATGATATGAAAATGGAAATTGAACTTGTAAGAAGTGAGAAGGAAGTATAAATGAGGTTTGGATATTATTAAAGTGTCATTTTTTATTTTAAAAATCTAATATCAATACCACATGATTATACCTCTCCAATGAACACCTGCAACCATTTTAAGAAGGCAGTCTTGAATAGTATATATTTATGAAGTATAAGGCTTTAAACAAAGTGAAGGGTTCCAAACTCCCAATCATATCATAGGGTTTTTTAAGCGTAAAATATTTTAAATTTAGTCCAAAAACACAAAAAAATTAATCAAATTTCTCTAATGGACACCTACACTTTGCAAGATGAATATGTTGGTTCTAAGCCTAAAGAGATGCGTAGAGTACATGAAGAATATTAGGGTTTAATTCAAGAGAATGTCCAAGTGAGTAAAAAAATTGAGGATAATGATATATAAGGAGAAATTTAAAAAATAATATTAATAATCAAGACTCATTTTAACCATGCACAATCACACACAATCATTGACACCTACAGGCCTACTCAACGTATAGTTGTGAGATGCATACATTATCATGAAGGACAAATTTTATAGGGAGAAGATAAATCATATGGAAACCACTCTCAATTTATAAATTTACAATTCCATGTTAATTTTATGTAAAATTAAGACATGATTAATTTTTTATAAATCCTTTTAGGGCCTACTAATCCTAAGCATGCACACACAGTCCTATGTATCTCTTGTGTGTGAAAAGTTTCTTTGGATGAAGGCAACATGAGAACATTAAACAATTGGAAATTTTAATATGTTTTAATATATCCTAAATGATTAATTCATGGAAAGTTAAATACATTAATAAACTTTGATAATTTTATTGAGGGCTAATGGTCTAAATGCAAACAACACAGTCCTGCCTAAGTTCATGAGAGGTATTTTCTTGCTCAAAGGGTTTAAATGTGTATTTGAAGTCTAAGAAGAGGGTAGAAAATTTTAAGATGGTTTCATGGTATTGATAAAAATACAAGTAACCTTTAAACCCAAAAATAAAGATGGAATGCTTTCAAGTCTGATCAAGGCCTACCAAGCCTATAACTAAATACATAGAGATGGAATGCTTTCAAGTCTGATCAAGGCCTACCAATCCTATAATTAAATACAAAAACCTACATGGGTAGTCATGAGAAATTGTTTAGTTGGGTTTGAATTTAGAATATTTAGTACCTTTAGGATATGTTAAGTAGTATATATAGTCATTTCATGAAGTTTTAATCCTTGATAGTGATGGAAATGGCTCAAGGAATCTGTAAGGCTCAATTTAGCATACATGGTTACAAACCCTAGGCTTGAGTAAATGAGGTTAAAAGAGACCTAATGGATAAAAATGGTAAATATTAAAATTTTCATAGGTAAATTTAAATTTTACATACCTATATGGGTCATCTATAACTCAAATTAAATAATAAGTTAACACTTTTAGACCTATTTTCTTCCCAGGCATCACATAATACAGTATACTAGTTGAGGGTCTACTAAACATGTTCATATATCCCATGAAAGGATTCATGGTGGATCAAGATATTAGGAATAATAAGACACCACTATTCAATCATGATTAATGGAATCTTTATGTTCATTCAAATCATGTCCTTTATGAATTATCCTTAAGAGTGCAAAGCACGCACACACTGCCCAAACAAGCTAGTTTCAACCTAATGAGAGAGAAGAGGATGTATATATGTATATACCTAAAAATTAGTTATTTGACCTATGAAATTACCTAAATCATGTATAAAACTCCTTTTATCATCTCTCCATGCCATTGATTGGTACTTGTAGGTACATAATTATATGGAATAGGCTAAAAATGACTATTTTAAATTACTTGGGAGGTTCATACAAGGTGTAAGAACTTAAAAATTGACATGGATGATATTCATATGGTTAAAAAATTTAATCACACATTTATTTTAAATTTCACATGTGTGTGAATATTGTGTAACTAAAATTTAGTCTTTAGGTAGGGAGGCCTAATTGAGACCTAGTTAGGAGAGAGAAAGGTATAAAAATGGCACTTAAAATCACTCTTAGGACCTAAAACCTGGAATGGAGATGTAAATCCACAGTTTTTCCTAAAATATACCTTAAATTTATTATCATCCATACACTTCTATATACATCTAGCTTTTTATGATTTTTGGGTTACAAAGAATGAGGCCAAAATGGAGTTTTTGGTGCAAAATGAATTCTTGACGGTAGTTTGTGACCTTAAAATGAGATTTTTAAGGTATAAAATTATGTTAATAAGCCATATATATAGAGATAAATAACAATTTGGAGAATATTAATTTATGTTTTGACACTTGTAAGCAAGATTAGCCTAGTGAGATGAACAAACTTCTTTATACCTAGCAAGAGAATGAAGTGATGTGTCAAAGAGAACCTAAATATATTAGTTGAGAGGTGTCAAGATAAGATAAAATATAAAACTCAACATGATAATACCATAAATAAGTCCACTTGTCATTTCACAATCCAAGGCAAAGGGTAGTTTTGGAGAGCTAGTCAAGGTGTTAAGCAAACTTTAAAAATTCCATGCAACTTGGAGTAGATCATCATCTTCATAAGACTAAAACTTATCTTTTAGGACCTAATGGGGTATTTTATAACTTTTTTATTATTTTAAATCCTTTTATACACTTCTCTCTATTGAGCCTCAATTTACTAATTTTATATCCTCCAAATAGATATGGTTAATACTTGCCCATTTAAATCCTTTTATAAATGAATAATAACCTGGTTTAACCTTCTCCATGGATTGGTTTCAATATGCATGCTTGAATATTTGATTTTTCTAAGTGATAGTATTGCTTCCTTGGCATGTCTATCCTTGTAGTTTTGGCATGCCTAGTGGGTCTAAGGCCCAAATTTGTGGAATAATTCTTGTTGTTTTTATTCTACCTATCAGTCTTTAGAAGCATTCAAAACATTAATGGTGACTTTGTTCAAGGTTCTATCAGCGTAGTCAACTATTCAAATTAAGTTGTGTTTCATTTAATTGTCTTGATGAATTTATTATGGATGAATTTGAGATGAATTTTAGTTTCATGAAATTTGATAAAGTACCTTATCCCTATGGTCATCCATACCATCCTTGATATAATCATTATCAACCTTTTCACAAGTTATATCAATCCTATGGTCAACCTACATTCCATCTACATGACCATGATGTTATATGTGATTATCTTTCTCAAGATCAATATGTCCCTACCCACTCTTCAAACAATCCATTTCAATTTTGAAAAAAATTCTCTTAGGATATGAGAGGTACATTTTTGACCTCAATTCATAAATGTAATATGGTTAAGATATCCCTAACCACATCATTCATGACATGAGATATTTATTGTAGATAGTGAAATAAGAATGGGAGCCTATTGATAGAGAAAATTGGTAATGCTTCTCAAGTGAGATGATGGATGTAACTAGTCTAACTCAAAGCCTTGAGGATAATCTAAGAAATCATGAAGAGTAACAAGTCCATCTCCATCAGCCTTATATGTCTTTATACACACCATCTCAACTCTCATATATACCACCCATTATTCCTTAAGAGACCTTTCCAAGTGAACTTCCAAGTGTTCCAAGTCATTCATGTGTTACTAAAACCTTCCCTTATCTAAATTAAATCCAAGAGAGCATTTATAAGTAGGAAACTATTTTTGAGCATCCCATTGTTTAGAACCAAAATATGACTTCTCTTCCTCAAGAACCCCCTTCTAAGTATTTCAAGATTCCAAGATGGAATAAAGTGGTGAAGTCATGGATTAATGAAGGTGAGACAAGTGTATATTTGTGAATTGAAATCAAAAAATAATATAAACCTATGTAAGTCTCTCTCATCCCTCTTTAAGAGTCCACTTGTACCTCATCCTATCCCTCTTGTGTCCATTATCTTCATGAAGCCACTAACCACCTTCAAGATAAGATATTTCAAGAGAGTATAGATAGGTAGATCAAATAAATAGATTTGAAGATAAGAAAGTAAGAAGAGAACCAAAATGAATAGATTGAAAACAAAGAGAGATTTGTGCATACTCAAGCTCTATTTCCCTCTCCCCAAGAACTTATAGCTTGTCCATCTTGGAAGTCTATCCAAGAATGTATTCAAAATAAGAATGAGACTCTAACTGAGATGGATGAAGATAATGTTTCAGATATTAGATAGCTTCAATAAGGCTATGTGAAAGATGAGGTAATTGTTGAAGAGAATGTCTCTTCTATTGCCCAGCTCAATTTGCTCTCTCCAAGAGTTCCTTGAAGAATCCTACATATCCAAGACCCAAAGTTTCAAAATCACTCCATCCATTCCTAATTCCATTCATTATATATCTACCATACCTTATACTCCATCTCTAGCTCATGAACTTGCCCATCACCCTCCCACCACATTCCTTCTTAAAGAGTAACATGTCCCATAGAAGGTAAGTGAAGAGGATCAAGCTATAGTTGCAGTTGATGAAGATGGTTCAAGTGTCTATGCTGAATAATTAAACATTGTTACTCCCATTAGTGAATATAAACACAAATCAATCTTCTTGAATGAATAAAGAGATGATCTTGATGAGGTTTCAACTCCCCATGAAGAGAGTGCCAAGATTTCTACCTTGGCCAATGAAGAGAATGCTCAAGACATGGAAGAAAAGGCTTTTGAGAGGAACGTCATATTAATCGAGTTTTTTGAGTCTCATGAGTAGGTTCAATAAGATTTGAAGGACATGTGGAAGACCTATTTTCACATGTTTAAATAATATGAAGGTTTTGAGAAGTTATCACCTCTAAGAGATAAAAATCAAGTTGTTGATGAGGAATGTAAGGCTATTAATGAGCAAACATGTCTTGAAGAACACCACCAAAAGTTTCAAATCCATGATGAAGAAATATATGATTAATATGACACTCTTGAAGATGATCAAGATATTGAATTTGAAAAAATAATAGAGGTTGAAAATTTTACTACCTTTATAGACCACAATGATATGAGGCAAAATTTCAAGGAGATTTGTGATGAATTTGAATCTTTTCAAGGGCTTACACCTCCTACTAGTTAGATTGAAGACATTCTTGAAGTTGTCTTATTCTTTGAAGGACAAGGTAATAATCTTGAATGATCCATGTTTGAGGCTGATACTATAAGCCAAGTGATGGCCATGTTTGATATAGACACAAACATCAAGAAAGAGTATGAGAAAGAGCTTGAAACACAAGATTAATTAACCTTCATAGGTGATTGGTTTATAGCTACCATTACTTCATTTGAGAGCATGTCAAGAGGATTGATAAGCGTGAATAAGATGAAGAAAACAATTGAAAATTCCAAGAGGAAACTTTTTTCATACCATTCTTAATCTCATGGAGTAAGATATTATCCAAGCTTTCCCTTTTATTTAGGAGGAAGAAGTTGTTTTCAGGTTAGTTATACATAGTTAGTTTTTTTTCTTGTTTGTTGTGTTACCTAAGTGCTTTATAGCATATGTGTGTGTCTTTTTACTTAGTATCTTGTGGTCTTTATTTATATGTGTTTCAAGGTCAAATCAGATTGTCTTATCATGGTCAAGGTCTAGTTAGGTTTGAAACTAAGTGAAAATGACTCCATTTCCAAATGCAAAGAGAATGCTACTAGTCCATTTAGCATTGTGGGCATGCTACCCCCATGAATCACGAATTTGTTAACCTATTTTAACCCCCAAGTTCAAAATGTCAACCCCTATAGGTGATAAAAAAATTTCAAGTCTTGATAACCTAGTTCAAGGTCTTTTCATGCCTTATATAGCTTTCAAAAAGTCTTCATAAAGCCTTATTAGCATTGTTTAAGGTTTATTTAGAGAAATTAAGTTAAATTCATATAGTGGTCTTATAGTGGTTTAATCTTGTGATGCAGTGATGGGAGTTATTCAAGAAGTGTTATAGGTCCTTAGGTGTCCTTCAAGGTAACTTTATGTCTTAATCACTTTGTTATAACATTTCATGTTGATTTGGAAACTTTAAAGCTATTTTATAGAATTTAAGGTAAGCCTAATGAAGAAAAAGGTGATTTTTGGCTAATTTTTATGTATTTAAAAGTTACCAAAATGATAAATATATAAAATACACTTTAAAAATACCTTAGATCAGTTACATAATTTCCACACCTGTCAGAAAGTCAAGATGTTAGAATGTTGAAATTCAACACTTTAGAGAGGATTTTTGGTACTTGTATAGACTTGTGAACTCATATTATAGGTGAAAATAGTTTATGAACGTCATTTATCTTCCACATTTCATATTACATCTTGGGATTAGGTTTTAGGTCTAATAGATGCACTAAACTCTCTCTCCATCTCTCCCTTCACAAGCTCATGAAGGTTATTTTTAGATGAATGATACAGGATGTATATGTAGAGTTGGAGGATAATATTTTGTTCAAAGTTTTGGAACCATATGGAATTATAATTTAAGGCATTTTTTTTGGATTGAGTTCCTTAGAGTTATGAAAAATTGCTAAGGAGCTAGACTACTTTTTGGAGGCTCAAAAGCACACTATCTCAATTTTTGGCCAACATAGTTGTAGGTGTAAATTTATGGAGGCAAGGTGAACATTTAAAATGTTCCAAAAATGTGTAAACAATGATTTTACATCATTCTCCTTCACCAGCTATACCATATATACTGGTCAAGTAAGAAAATTACTCTTTTGCATAGTGTATAAGCAACTGTCATAATTTTTATTTGTTTTAGGGTTCTCAACATCTAAGGTGATGAGTGAAGGTTTAATTTCATGATATAATCCTTCTCATGATATAAAATATCATCATGTCTCCATTTTTTATCTAAAAACATCTTCTCTAAGCAATTCACAATGTTCTTTTATCTCGATGATTGTGTGTGTGTAAGTAACCTGTAACAATGGAGGAATGTAATGAATGTGATTTGATAATGAAAAGATGTGGTGTAAAATTATAAATACCTATGTTAATATTGATAAACTCCATTATATCATCAAGAACATAAACCTTGTACTAATCTCCAACTATCAACACACAAACCTTATACATAAGTTGACTATACATACATGCCATATAGATGAATAGACATCTTGAGATGATATAATGTTGATAAAAAGTATATAAGCATATTAAGAGGTAATAAATAATGGTAAAAATGTTGATATTTTCATGATATTGAAGGTTTTTTAAGATTCAAGAAGTTGATTCTCATAGTCCATGTAAGCAAATAAAGGCCTACATGCCCTAGACCTATAGGTCCTTATTTTGGACTCAAACCAACTAATAAAATCAAAGTAAAATTAGGAAACTTGACTCAATGAATATTATGGAGAGGATAAAAATCATTTAAAACACATAAATATTGTCAATCCAAGAGAAGATTACTATGACTAAGTTCACAGGCCTTAACACCCATGCATAAACCTAAGTTTGAAGAAGTAGGGATTTGAAAATGCTATGAAAAAGGGAAATTCAACCTTGTAGGATGTGAGAAATACATCTCAATTAGGTTTATATATTATTAAGGTGTCATGGTGTATTTTAAAAATCCAAACTTAAGACCAGATAATTAAACCTCTCCAATGACCACCTATAGCCACTTTGAGAAGGCAGTCTTGAACAATGTATATTAGTGAAGTATAAATATTTAATAAAAGTGAAGGGTTCCAAGATCCACATCATAAGACATGGTTTTTTAAGTTTTAAAGAGTGGAATTGGAGTTCAAAAACCCAAAAATACACTTAGACCTCTCTAATGGACACCTATAGTTTGTAAGATGAACAAGTTATTTCTAAGCCTAAAGAGAGGGGTAGAGTACATGAAGAACATTGGGATATAATTCAAGAGAATGGCCAAGTGAGTAAAATAATTTTAGGAAAATGATAGCTAAGGAGAAAGGTTATAAAAAATATGACTAGGTAAGTGTAACCATCCACACTCATTGACACATATAGTACTACTTAGCCTATAGTGGTGAGATGCATACATTTTCATGAAGGATAAAGTATATAAAGAGAAGATAAATCATACGAAAACCACACTCAATTGATAAATTTACAATCACATGTGAATTTAAGGGATAATTAAGGCAGAGACAAGTTTTGATTAAGCCTTTTAGGGCATGTTAAGCCTAAACTTCCATGCCACTTAGAGAGAATAGAATCTTCATAAGACTAACACTTATCTTTAAAGACCTGATGGATTAATTTCAAACTTATTTATTCTTGTAATTCCTTTTGGACATCTCTCTCTCTCTCTCTCTCTCTCTCTCTCTCTATATATATATATATATATATATATATATATATATATATATATATATATATATATATATATATATATATATATATATATATATATATAGAGAGAGAGAGAGAGAGAGAGAGAGAGCCTTAGTTGTATAAGTTTAGATCCTCCACCTAGGTATGATGAATCCCTACCCATTTATATCCTTTGATAAATGAATAATAACTTGGTTTTACCTTCTCTATGGACTAGTTTCAATATGCATGCTTGATTATTTTATCTTGTTAAGTGATAGTATTGCATCCTTGGCATGTTTGTCATTGTTTAAAATTCATGTTCAATTTGTAATCCTTTTTTATGTCTCTTAAAGTGTTCAAATGAAGTGTGTAGGAGTTTAGTGAGTTGTCTTTCATTAGTGTCATAACATTACCTCTTGACTAGTCCTCCTAGATCAAGCGTGCTTCACAAAATTTTATGAGAAACATTGATGTAGAGAATTACATTTGGATTAGTGTCATGTGTAGGTTAATATCTTGTTTGAAGTGAAATTAAAACTAGTTGGTAGTGATCAGATATATTTGGTGCATCAACTCTATTAGAGTAGGTTCTCCCTTTCCCTAGCAAGTGTTAGAGTGGTGTTTGAGCCTAAGTGATTCATGAAGGGGGGATAGCCTTTTAACCTAGAGATTAACCTCTCTAATAGGTTACCCAAAACCTTTAGGTTTTTCCATGTTACATCAAATTTGGAAGGATTGAACTATTTTCCAAAGGGTACGAGTTTAATTGATAACACGTTGTTCAATTACTTGCATAAACTATCATGTTTTCCTTGTGTGGTTAAAATGCTCAAGGCCAATGATTTGAAATAAAGTGTATGAATTTAGAAAGGCTTATTTTCATATTTTAAGGATAATAAAATACATATTAAAAAACATGAAGCATAATGTAACTCCAAATTTTTCATCTTTTACATTAATTGACTATGTACTTGATGATTATCACTCAACCCATGTTTGGTGCTGAACCCTTTATGGATAAAAACAAAGAAAAATATCCTTTCAAAAGGAATGTGTAAAATATAAAATATGAAAATTTATTCTCAAAAGGGTGATCTTGGTCACTTCCACCATAGGATTCTTCCTAGTTGGTATTGGAGTAAGCCATAGGAAGGGACCATAGGTATCTTTGCCTAGGATATAAATGATCAGTTGGAACTAGAACAATGGCCAAGACATTTCCCCCCTCAGAAAAATTACAAAATGATTTCTCCTTTTATTAGTTCCCATCATTTAGATAAATATTATTTATTGTGGGTCCTTTCAAGATAACTAAATTAATCACATAAACTCAAACACTAATGGTCTTTAGGTAGAATTGTAGTTTAGTATGTCATGTACTGATGTAGAATTTCATGCCTTCATTTTTGTTTTATTTGGAAGAAGGTTTTTAGCTAATATTTTTGTTTTAATGAGAACCAAGGATTTTGAATTCTTGATATAATCAGGAGTATCTCCTATTAGGAGTAGCCATTTATTGTTGCTCATACAACATGCCCCATTTTTAGCTAAAGATGGGAACACTCTTTTCTTATCTTATCTTTATCCCTTGGGGATTTTTTGGTTGTTTTTTTGTTTTATAAATTTATTATATTTCCCTAACTCTAAAGGTCTTAACCTTTTTAAAATCACATTTTAAAAATGTTTAAAAATCACCTTTTAAGGAAAATTTGACTTAGACTTATGTAAATTATCTAACTTTTATAGAGTCTTATGCAGTCTTTCCCTTAACAATCTTGCCCATTTTTTCTTTGATTTCATGAGATTTAGCTAAGTGTTTATGATTTTTTCAATTTTAACTTAGTCATTTTTAGTAAATATGCTTAATTTAGCAAGGGTTTGTATAAAAGGGACTATAGTATTCTGATAAATTGACCCTTTTTTCCATCTATTTATACTTAAATCTTCTATAAATCGGATAAATGTTTACTTATGTTTAAATTTTTCCTTAGTTAATTTTATAAAAATGGTCAAATTCTACTTTGAAAATGGATTTGAATCATTTAAAATGGATTCCTCTTCACTAAGTTTATCTTCTTGATTGCTTTTATTTTGAAAATTTAGCTATTTTGATTTGAATTATTTAGATATTTTGATTTAAATTACTTTGTAATTTGAGTTTAAAATTGAAAATTTTGACTATGTTCCTTTTCTTTTCTACCCATAGGTGCCCACTTTATTTCCTATAGCCATGTGTCAACCTTTCATAGTTCCCAACGTGCCCAACCCCTTCTCAAAAACTTCTTCAGGATTTAGTCAATTCTTTAAAAAGTTTCTTAGAGATATATGGAATATTTATACCACTCTATGGAAATTTTAAAGTTCAAAATCATCCAAGAGCCTCTAACTCTCTCAATGAGTAAAATTCTACCAAGTGGCATGATATTGGCAGCCTACTTCCCTGGGTGACTCTGTACATAACACAATCCTCCAACATTATAGATGAGTAAGATGATTCAAAGTGGCATGATCTCGATGAATCAATGCCCTAGGAAACTATGTACATATAAAAATACTTTAGGTGAGTAGATAATTTGGATGTTATAAAGTGGCATGATCCCACTGTCTTATTACTCATGGTGGTCCATGTAGTCTTGAAATACATCAAAGCCCTAAGTAAATGGTGTTGTGCCCTAACACACATACCACATTTTATAATCTACAAATAAGGGCCTAATATTAATTAAACATCCCTTTTAGGTATTTTTAAGTAAGACTCTATGATATATAATTTTAGGAAAACATGAACTCAATAAATTTATATAATGTTTGATAAATTTTCTTGACTAGTTTGGTTTCTAATTTTTTCTTACCATATACCACAAGTTTCCTCTCACTTTTTTCAAGGTGTTTTCAAATCTAAAAGAAATCTAAGATTTTATTAATCCATATGATATTATTTAATCTTCACCTTTTATTTTATTGAAAATAATTATACATGTGGTTCATTTTATGGTTTATATGACTAACTAGGTTGATATGTTTTGCTAAGAGAGGGTTTATCTTGTCTACATTGTGTCTTAAAAAAAATATCTTGCACTTAGGCATTTACCAAACCATCCAAGAGCTCATCCTCTCCATGTGATATCTTTATACTCATCCAAATCTCCAAGTTGAAAGTATAAACCATCTAGGCCTCTCGAAGTTGACGTTACCAAATCATTATTTACAAATGATCCCATGAAAGTGTAGTAGCGAGAGCCATCCATGTGTTACCATCCTAGCCTCTCAGAGGTGATGTTAGTAAATCATTTTGTATGAATGATCCCAAATAATTAGATAAAAAGGATTCATCCATTTGTTACCATCCTACTCACTTGGAGACCCTCTATCTATATAGTGTATGAAGGCTAACTATTCAACAAAACAATGAGATCCTACCTCTTGTCACCATCTCACTAACGTATGAACCTTGAAAATGATATGAGAGGAATAGAAAAATACATACATATGTCCTTCAAAGCCATGAAATCAAATACAATGATTCATAAATTGGTTAAACATTTTCTGTAAATAGATACTAAAATCTCAATTCCTTAAAGTGAAATAAAATTGGTTAAAAAAATTTAGGATTGAATGAAAGTAATCAGATAACTTTATAAACTCATTTACCACATTAAAAAACTTTGATTTATGCTATTTATAATATTATATAATCTAATTAGTGTTTCATTAGTTCATTTGCCATTGAATTAAATCAACTAAAAGGGTAATGACAGTAATTTGATAATAGAATCCACCCATTTGGGATACATCTCTAGGATTGCTAAACCACAATCTAATCCATTATAAAAGATTCAAACATTAAAATTCACAACATACATCTAAATTAAATATGAACTTGAAATAATGATGAAACCACAAGAAGACTCTGATCTACTTGGCAATTGTTACCAACACCGGTTCTTCTTCCCACATTTTCATACAATTCTCCATTTAGAGTGTCTATAAAAAATTTAAATGAACATAATGATAAATAGGAGTGTCTCAGCTGGTTACAAACTTGTAACTCTGATATTAACCCTACAACTATATACATCCCTCTATGGAGGCCTGATAAATAAGAGAGACAATCAAATTTATATAAATATGGGTCTCTCTGTGTATCCATATATAGTCATATATACATTTCTTCCTTGGCTATCATAATATAATATTAGGAAATGATTAAACACTCCATTCAATTATGTGTAATATAAATACCTATATACCATTGAAGGATCCATCCTTAGCTCAAAATCCTTATAAAATAGATGGAATGCAAAAGCCTTCATCTGACTCAGTTCTACTATAATGATATATCTAGCCCATGCTTTACATGTCTCAAGTTTTTAATGATATATATATATATATATATATATATATATATATATATATATATATATATATATATATATATATATATATATATATATATATATCAACCATATAATAGAATAAATGCACCAAATTTGATCTATGTTTTCCATTCACATCAAATGGAGATAATATTTATAAAATAGACTCAAAACTACAAGATATAATGTCTATGGTCCAAATCTTACTAAATATGTGAACATGTTTCTATATCAAAAGAAATCCATCTTCACTTGGATCAAAATCCTTTACCATTTTGTTATACCCTAATGTCTTACAATGCCATGATCATCTATACCTAAGACTTTTATAACCTTTTTAAATAGGTTAGTTATCCTCCTTGCTTGAATCAACATACGTCTTTCTTCTCTAATCATGAATAAAAGGAATAAAGGAATTATCACTCACCATGAACCAACAGTGTTTCCTTCTATAGTAGTCATAACCTAATTGAAATAAGTCACAATACTTTATTCATTAACCATAAAAGGAAGACTACCAACATATATTCATCATGCATGTTCAGTGTCCTGGTGTGTTAATGCTTCTATTAGCATCATAAGAAGAGTTCCAAATTACATACTTCAAAAAAATGAAACTTGTTGGGAAACATTCCTAGCATGGGTTGTGACCTTTCATATTCCTATATTATCTAAAATATATATATAGTCACACATTCTTCCTTTGAATCAGCTCCCAATCTACCCAACTTAGCTAGTGATGGAGCTTCTCTAATGCCATCCTTGATATTTTCATGGCTCTAAATCCATCCCAAATCAAATATCACATCCATCTTATGGAATCATCTAAAAATGAAACCCCATCTTACTCTTTCATAGGCTCAATCTTGTAAATAGACCTCCTTTTTTTACTCAAGCTCAGAAAAATAAGCAATCATGATTCCACACCTTGGCCATGGAAAATATTATATACCAATAGGCCATCTCCATCATCTTATGTTCCTTATTTAGGTTCCATCCTTTATTCTTTTATTCATCCCTATAATTAAACTTGCATTGTCTATTCCCATGGGCTTTCAAAATAATTCTACATTCTATGGCCGAAGGGCATTCAAATAGAATTAAAACTCCCAACTATTTAGACTCAGACCTCTAGAACATATAAAGCATGATAATAAAAAGACACATATTCCTTTTTAAAAAACCAAATAGATTCTATCCAAAAAAAAGGCCATCAAATCATAAACTGAATCCATAATAAGATCGACTAACTCTTTTCAAGAGAGGTCATGAGTTCAACCCTTCTCCAGTGCCTTAGCATTTTTCTTTGGAATATAATCCCACATTTACTAGAGAGGAAAAAATAAGGTCTTTAAATACACCAAAGACCAATAAAAAGCTCATGTTTTTGGCCATATCTCCCATATTTTGCTAAAGTATATCCACATAGTTATTTATGTTTGTTAAGATGTGATAATAATCTGTTGGAACATTATAACAAAGGAGAGTTGGAGGGTGAGTTTGTTTTAATGGTAAATTTTTAAAATTTGATCTAATTATCTCAAACTCAGTCTTAGAATGTTGAGATAGCATTTGATTTGGATCTCAAGTTTAGTCACATCACTCAAGCTTGTATTGAGTTAACATAACTCGAACTTTTCATAGTATTATGACTTATAAAATATGAATATTGTGGCAAGAGACATGTCAATACTCCTTCACCTATCACTTTTCAAAAAAAAATACACCAAAATATTGTATGGTTAATTATAGTGTACTTGCAAAATTAAAACACTATTACCATTACCATACACAGTGATAGAGTCCCCCTATGTTATAAAAGTGGGATCCACCAGCTACAATCTCCATAGCTAGCCTTTTAATTAGAATTGATGAAGAAGGTGAATAAAATCCTTTGGATCAAACCTCCCCACAAAGAGGATTTTGGTCTCCAAAAGTCACAATAACCAACTGACCCAAAAGGTCTTTGTAATTTATCTTCTCTACCATTGATAATCTTCTCATGCTGATTCTTCAAGATGTCAATTGTCCATATGAAACTACAACTTGAACATGGAAAGTAAAACAAACTAAATTCTACCAAATGACCTATTACCCAAAATAGTCATAATATCTAGCAGCTTCTCTCAACCTTTGTACTGCATGAAGGTTAAGGTGATATCCTTGTTATAAACATCACACAAGGGAAAAAAATGTGTTGCATACCTCATAAAATTTACAAACAAATTTCACACATATATATTTACATTTTCAAAATAAATTCTCATCTATGGGTCTTTAAAATTACACTTACATGATGTGCATAAAAAATATACATATGTGTACATGAGGTTTTTAATACAAACATTGCCCATATTATTGTGGGACATAGACTTATACAATATCAAGTATAAAAATATGTAACGAATTTGTCTATCCTAAGATGACTAATGCACAATACCTGAAATCATAATCAAAGGAACTATAACCAACATAATTAACTTTTGTGTCCATGAAATTTATTATCAATTCTTTCATTTTCATTATTAAACTCCAATGTCAACTTAAATACTTTCGATATTAAGAGCTTCTTTACAAACTCACTAATTTGTAAGTAATAGTAAGCAAATATCATATAAAGGTGAGAATAAAGCCAATAATTTAAAACCTATCCCAAGTTTCCTTCACCATTTGATTTCTCCCTCATTCATATCTCCACAACTCATCCAAACTGAGTTAGATTCCCAAGACTTATCACAATGGAAAACTAAATAGGAGATAGAAAAATATAATATCCTTACAAACACAAGGGTTATCAATTTTCTTTCCTATATCAAAGTATTTAATAAATCCCTAAAATAGTGTTTGAAGAGTAACTAAGCATAATATTCCATACCATAGCTATTCTTGTCAAAACTATCCAATTAAACCATATAATCTATAAGGGTTGTTCCACTTTTATGGTTTCAATCAACTAAATGGAAAGTTTCATCTTTTCAACTTTGTCTAAATAAGAGTTAGATGATCAATGTTATATTTTCAAAATTATTTTAAAATCAAGTCTGAATAAAGATATATTTTATTTATAAAGTAACCCACACAAAGGTTAACCTAATGTCAAGGATTCAAACCAAAAATTGTGACACATAGTTACACTAAAAATAACTCATACCTCTTTGAGAACTATGAAGTGCACATTGATTGAGTATTCTTTAGTTTTCTATTATTTTTAAAAACTTCTTATTTGATTGATATAATTCTTAACAAAGCTATGAAAACATAATCCAACTTATCAACCAATTACAAACTCAAAACTCAAAGTGTAAAAACTTGTTCAAAGATGAACAATACCTTATTGTTATTTCCATATTTTACCATGGAACTGGTCTTTCACTTGTTCTTATAATGAAGGACATAGGAATCCATAATATAATTATTAATACAAAATATAAAGGCTACACAAATGGTTATCAAAAACCAAAATATTATGTCAATACAAATATGAAATTAGACCACAATCATACCTCAATCTACCCTTTGTGTAAGATTGGAAATCTAACTACAACTGATTCCTCTTGGATGTGCATTAATAAAAATGTCTTGAATTTTATCTAAATTATTACCAAGATAGAAATTCAAATCCTCTTTTAATACCATCTCACAACTCAAGTGATAATGTGTTGTGTTCTTCATCCATGTTGATCCTACAGGGCTAGTGGTTCTAGAACCTTGGATGTTAGAAGCCTATATTCTTCCATCAAATTGGAACACCTTCTAATTTCCCTTTACACTATCCTTCCCACATTGTCAACTCAAATATAAGAATCATAAATCAATAATATAATAAAAAAAATCCAAACTAAAGTATATCTAGCAATTGAAGCTAATCTTGCAATCACTTGCTATGATACCAAATTTGATCCATAAACAGGGTAAACATTTTTTGTAAATAGATACTAAAATATCAATTCCTTAAAAATTAATATAATTGGTTAAAAAAATATAGTATTGAGTGAAATTAATCAAAGAATTTTATAAACTCATTTCCCGCATAATAAACTCTAATTTATGCTATTTATAATTTCTCATCATTTATTTAGTGTTTCATTAGTTCATTTTTCATTGAATTAAATAAACTTAAATGAAAATAAAACCAATTTAATAATAGAGTTCACCCATTTGGGATATGTCTCTGGGATTCCTAAAGTGCAATCCGATCCATTATAAAGGATGCAAATATTAAAATTTACATCTTACATCCAAATGAAATATGAACCTAAAATAATGTTGAAACCATTGGTATCAGAGCCATCATTGTTGCAAGTGGATATTGTAAGTTGTGATTGTTTTCCTATTTCGTGGATCAGATCTTTTGAGTTCTTTGCTCTGTAAATTTCTTTGGGAAGTTATTGCATCGAGTCTCAGGCCGTTCACCCATATTGTCATAGGCCGCTTTATCTCTGCATACCTTTTTCCCTGACCAGAAATTTCTCGCACTCCAGAACCCAAATCTCCCCACAATGGAATTTGGAAAAGTACCTTCCACAGCTACCGTAGAACTTGTTAATGAATCTGAACTTGAAGGCATGTATGAGTTGCCTCCATTCATCCCAGATCAGATATCAAATTGTCCTGACATTGAAGTCACAGAAACAGATCTTGAAAAGGAAACCAGTATGTTCAAGCCACTGGCTTTTAAGGCTTCTAGTGTGTATAAGCAATCAGAACTAGTTAAGTCTAAGTTTATATATACATCTACTTATATGTCATTTGTAAAACCCAGAATCAAATCCCTTGAGCTTACTCTCTGTTATAAGCCCAAGAAAACTTTCCAGACAAACCTACTCCCACTATTGCCTGAACAGGAAATCACATATATCAGATCTCATAGTGATGTCAAGTTTGTCCATTTTGGTTTGATTAGAATTTATATTCAACCTTTGATTCCTGCAAATATTAAACCAGTATTGTATTTAGCACTGTGTGATTGTCGCCAAGTTAGTTTCCAGCACTCCTGTCAAATATCTAGCCTTGGACGACTAAATGATGGTGTTATTTGTTTTGAGTTTTGTCCTAACCTTTCTGTTGCAGTCCGCGACAAAGGTTGTAAAGAAGTAAAGCATGGATCATTAGATTGTTGGGGTTTGTTTTCCTCTTTGTATGGTCTAGACATGTTTGGTGAATTCCAATATGCCTCCATAAATATTTCTGTTTTATATAGTATGACCAATACAAACCACCCCAGAATCCTTGAAAATCTGCCTTATGCCAGAAGACTAAGTGGTACAGTCCAGTTGCAAAAAGGACATATAGAAACAATCAAAGTTCCACCTGAATGGAAACTCGATTGGCTTAAGCATGTTTCTCCCAAGCTCAAAGGCCAAGCCACTGTTCACCAAAGTGATGGCAGATCTGTTAATATATTGCCTAGATCCTTATCCATGCAATCTCGTCTTTCTCCTTCTCGACCGTCTACGTCCTCATCTCGTAGATCTGTAAAAACCGGTCATATTCTTATAGAAGATGAAGAGGTAAATCTTGGCAAAGATTTTCCATATACACTAATGAGTCTTCCTCGAGAAGACAGTCTTGATTTTTTCACAGAAGATACAGTAACTCTCTACAGAGGTGGACAATGGCCGCCACCCAAAGGAGTCCATAGACAAGCTGCTGGAGTTGTACAGTATTTTTCAGCCGCTTATGACAATCCTTCAAATGAGTTCAAGCAGAGAAATTATTTCTCCAGATTCAATGCCCATTTTTCTGAAAATTTTGATGATTTATGTAGAGATGTGTTGTCTATTAAAGACACTGTTGATAACATACAGAAGAAAATTGATTCTTTAGATTCTAAGATAAATAGCCTAGATGATAGTCTTAGTTGGTTATCGAAAGAAGATCAGAAGGCCGAGTCTTCCTCAAGACCTCTTTGTTCAGTATCTTTTGGCCCTTCTTTCAAGACTATCAAGAAAACATCCAGTCATTCCCTGATGCAACATACCCATATACATCTACAGCCTTGGTATCTCAATATAGATGACCTATTGGACCCATTGAATGAAATAGCAACTTGGTGCAACACCATGCGTGTCCTTGCTGTCCAATCCCATCTCGACCAAGCTGGAACTACAAGTTTTGCTGTCAAATATTTATGGGGAATCACTAACCTCTGGTGGGATGCTATCCCAGAAGCAGAGCAGCATGCTCGTGTTCATAACCAACCAGATTCTTTGAATGCCTTGTATAGACTACTAATTGATGAGTTTGCTCCTCCTGTCGGTAACCGACAGCTTGAGTCCAAGAAGTGGTTAATGAAAATGGAACTTTGTGATCTCAAACAGTTTGAGGCTTTTGCTAAGCAGTTTAGAAAACTTGCTTATGAATGCAAATCTTCTGCATCTACTGAAGTAAAGCTTAAATTTCTGCATGCCATGCCATATAACCTGATAGATCGTGTGTTATCTTATATTGATCTTAAAGGCCTAGCCATTGAAGATCTTGCTCTATCTGATGTTATTGATTTCACGCAGCAGAATATTATGATGTTAGTCTCTGAGACTAAATCTATGTAGAAACTCAGCAAGCATCAAGCCGCCTCTATAGCTCCCATTTTCCCTGCAACAGCCCCTTATGGCTGCCGACCCTATGTCCAACCACGTCGTCACCAGAAGCAGCGCCGCTGGCAATTATCCTATAAGCGTCGCTCCTTCCCTAAGAAACATTCTTATGCACCTCCTCACCATTTCCTGAAGAAACGCCGCACTGCTCGACCTCCGTCTCACAAACCCATTTGCTATATTTGCCGAAAGCCCGGTCACATTGCTCCCAACTGCTCGTATAAAAATCCCACAGTCAAAGCTGTCTTTTCCTCTAACACAGCAGCGTGGTGGGATGTTATAGATGCAGATGAAGATCTTTACTTACAAGAAGATATTTACGAACTAGTCTTTGAAGTCTTCCAGATGAAGCATCAGATGATGAAGATGCAGCAGAGCTAGACTCTCTAGCAGATGATCTTGAACAACCAATGACCAACATGCAGAGAGGATCTTGACCTTACCGAACTAGAGGCTTAAATCCATCATATGAAGCTTATGGTCCCTGGTCCAGAGCTCATCAAGAAGTTTTGGAGAGACCAGAATGCCCCAGAGGACGAGGCAATCAGAGAGGAGAATCATCTAGAGGGAGATAGCCCTCTCAGCCATGACAGCCACCAACGATGCACAGAATACAGCATCCTCCTGTGCATTTTCCAAGCCAATTTAAGCCAAGCGACTCCTGGATCAAAAACAAATTCACCAGCAGAGAGCCACCAAGAGAAATCAAAGAACCAATCTGGGAACAGATTATGCCTGCAGAAGAACCTGTTATTGCAGCAGACCCCAGTTGGGATGATGGCTATGAAGAAGAGGATGAAGTCGGTAGTATTTTCTACTCCGACCAAGATTATTGTGTTAATGAATGCAGTAATATAGAAGCAAAACCAGAACCAGAACCTGAAGAAGAAATCTACTCAGCTCCAATAATTGTGCAAGACCCAGGAAGACAAAAGCTGGTATGTACTAGCATTCCTTCTCTGGAATTACCATAGCCTGCCTATCTGGATCATTTAATTAATGGTCGATTTGCTCAGTTCTTTACATTAGAAATTAATGGCAGATATGTAGATGCACAAGTAGATACAGGTGCTTCTTTATCTTTTGCAAAACCACAACTCATTAGTGATTGGGAGACACTAGATGAGGGATTAGCTTATAAGAGCATAGATATCCAGGGGAACAGTTTCACCTACAATAAATATAAACATCAGCAACCCCTAAAAATTCTAAATAAAATCTTCCATTGTGACTTTTTTGCTTTAGAGAAGATGCCAATAGACATCCTTTTAGGAGGATCATTTATTGATAGGTATACGCCCTATGGTGCCACAACCAAAAGCATAATGTTCACCATAGAAAATGAAAGGCTTAGAATACCACGGCTCATTTATGCTACAGAGCAATTTCCCAGTGCTATGACTCAAAGTCCTGAAGTAATCCCTGCTGAAATTCTAGAAATTGGCAACAGGATCAAGTCCTCTATCTGTTCAGACAATCCGCAACAGTTTTGGTCCAAGACAATGCCTGAAATGGATATCAAAATCATTGAAGGCAAACATATGAAGATTGGGAAAAGAATTCCCATCCCAGCACAAGATTACATTGATATGGAAGCACAGATCAAAGATCTGGAAGCCAATAGGTTCATTGAAAAATCTACTTCTCCTTACTGCTGCTATGCCTTTATGGTAAATAAGCATTTAGAGCAGAAGAGAGGGAAAAAGAGAATGGTCATCAATTATCGACCATTAAATGCCATCACTGAACCATTCCCATATCCAATTACAGATAAAAGCTATCTCTTGGAGAAAGTTGTAGCCTGCAAATATTTCTCCCAGTTCGACTGTAAATCAGGCTTTTATCAGATAAGAGTCAATAAAGAAGACAGAGCCAAGACAGCATTCAGTTGCCCTTTCGGCCACTACCAATGGACTGTCATGCCTTTCGGTCTCATGAATGCGCCAGCATACTATCAGGCGCATATGGATCAAATCTTTGAAGGCACTTCTCAGTTTTTATGTGTGTATATTGATGATATATTAATATACAGTAATTCTCTTGAAGAACATGCTATTCATCTCTCCACCTTTCTTAAGCTGGCTACAGATGTAGGAATAGTACTCTCTGAAACAAAGATTCAGTTATGCACAACTGAATGTAACTTTCTCGGGATGGTTATCCGAGACTCAAAGCTGCAGATCCAGCCACATATCAAGGAGAAGGTCATCGGTTTTCCTGAGCAACTAGACAAAGCTAAGTTGCAAGCATTTTTGGGATTGTTAAATTACTTAAACAATTTTTATCCTAACGCTGGTGAAGACAGATTCTTGTTGCAAGAGCTTCTCCAGAAGAAGAAGGCTTTCCATTGGGAAACAAAGCATACAGAGGCAGTACAAAAGATTAAATCTAAAGTTGCTGCCTTACCAGAACTTCATATCCCAAAGTCACAAGATATGAAAGTGTACACCGATGCCTCTGATCTCTCATGGGGAGGAATACTTGTTAGTATTGTAAATAATATAGAATTTGTGTGTGAGTTTGCTAGTGGTGTGTTTAGTAGTGATGTACTGAAATGGATTTCTTCTGATAAAGAAATCTATGCCGTAAAAAAGTGCTTGGAGAAGTTTATGCTCAAACTTCTGCACCTGCCACATTTTGTTATTGTAACCGACTGCACCAGATTTCTTACCTTTAGAGAGAAAGACCATGGTAGGAAGGATGGTCGCGGAAAGTATATTAGGTGGCAAGCTTTCTTTAACCAGTTTAAGTTTTCAGTACAGCATATAGAAGGTAAGCATAATATTATATCAGATTGGCTTAGTAGGAATCCTCCTGCTACCTTAATGCATCAGCCTGCACCTGCACCTAGATTCAATTTAACCAGGATTCTGAATCAAGCATTTGAATCTTTAAGTGCTATGATTCAAGAACAAATTCTTAGAGAAGGCATGCATCCTCAGTTCACCAGGATTTCTCATGCAGCGTCATTAAATCTACAAATGTCTGCCGTAGTAACAGTTCAAGCAGATCGCAGACACAATACTGGAACCATCACTATAGAAAGGTTGAATAGTGAATTCATTGACTTATTGAAGAGACCACTTTGGACGTGGCATATCAAAATCAGATCGGCACATAATGAGCATCTATATAGATGGGTAGCAAGATATGGCCCGCACCGCATTCACGAAGAACAGAACCACTGTCAAGACACAGTGGTACATACAATTATTAGGCAACAACTTGAGTGGGAATCTCATTTCCACTGTACGCCACGCCACATGCCATGTGATAGGGGCCCATGCCGACATTGGTATCTGCAAAGCATGTTTCAAATCAGATGCCTTTTTCAGCCTATCTCTGAAGACGATTTATTTGATGAAGCGGAAGACATGTTGGGCCCACAACCCATGGTCCCGTCATCATCATCATCTGCACACCAATCAAGTGGTGGGTCTAACAGCATCTCTCTATAGCATGCGCTGTAAAGCATGATGAGATAGACACCGCCTTGCCAGCGAGCAGGCAGGACCTCTCAAATGCTATAAATAAGCCTTAGCTCCTTAGTTTAGATCATTGAAAAATTTTCATTGAGAAAATCTAGTAGCCTTGTAAAAGAGTATGCTCTTCACTTGCCCTTTTCGAAGGATCCTGTGAATCATAAATTGAAACAAGGATATTGTAAAAGAGTGTAATAGTTTTTGAGTGAAATATTGAAGCCGTAGCCATTCGGCCCCTACCTCCTATCGCAGGTTTCTGCTAAAGATCTCTTCATTTCTGCTGTCAAGGAGCCCGTCTACTGACGCGATAAAAAGATAAGAAGACTTTGATACACTCAACAATTGTTAACAACACCAATTATTCTTCTCTATGTTTTTTTAAGCAACTATCCATTTAAAATATCTTTAAAACTTTTAAATGAGCATAATCATAAATAGGAGTGCATTTTGTGGCTATAAACTTGTAACTCTGATATTAACCCTACAACTATATACATCCTTCTATGGAGGTCTAATAAATAATATAGGCAATCAAATTTATATAGACACAAGTCTCTCTATGTATCCATACACAGTCATATATACATTTCTTCTTCACCTATCACAATATAATAGTAGGAAATGATTAAACACCTGATTCAATCATGCGTAATACAAATACCTATATACCATTAAATGATCCATCCTTAGATCAAAATCCTTATAAAATAGATGGAATGGCAAAACATTCATTTAACTTGTTTCTAATATAATGATATATCTAGCCCATGATGTACACATCCCAAGTCTACAATGATATATTTCTATATATATCAACCATATAATAAAAGGAATTATTAACACCATATTTTATCTATATTTTCCATTCACATCAAATAGAGATAATATTTATAAAATAGACTCAAAACTGTAAGATATAATGTCTATGATTCAAAGCTTACCAAATAGGTGATCATTGTTCTATGTCAAAAGAATTATGTCTTCACCTAAATCAAAAGCCTTTATCATTATGTTATGTCCCAATGAATTAAAATTCCATGATCATCCATGCCTAATAATTTTATAACCTTTTGAAATAGGCAAGTTATCCTTGTAGCTTGAGTCAATATATGTCTTTTTCCCCTGATAACAAATAAAAGAGATAAAGGAATTATCACTCACCATGGCCCAGTAGTTTTTCCTTCTATAACAGTCATAACCCGACTAAAATAAGATGTAATAGTCTATTCATTGACCATAAAAGAAGAACTATTAACATATATCCATCATGCATATCGAGTGGCATGTTGTGTTAATGTTTCTACTAGCATCTCAGGAAGAGTTCCAAACTGTATACTTAAAAGAAAGAAACTTTTTGGGAAACATTCTTGGCATGGGCTGTGAACTTTCATATTTCTAGATTATCTACAAGAATATATAGTCACATATTCTTCCTTTGATTTAGCTCCCAATGTGCCCAACTCATTCAATGGTGGAACTTATCTAATGGCATCCTAGATGTTCTATCTCCAATGGCTCTAAATCCATCCCAAATTAAATATCACATCCATCTTATAGACTCAGTTGAAAATGAAACCCCATCTTACTCTCTCACAGGATCAGTGTTGTAAATAGACCTCCCTTTTTGGCTTAGGCTCAACAAAATAATCCTTTAAGACTCAATGCCTTGGCCATGGGAAATGGTCTCTACCAATAGGCCATCTCCATCATCCCATGTGACTCCTTTAGGGTCCATCCTTTATTATTTTATTCATCCCTACAATTAAAATTACATTATCTATTCCCATGGCCTTTAAAAGAGGTTCTACATTCCATGGTTGAAGGCCATTTGAATAGAAGCAAAACTCATAACAATTGAGACTTGACCCTCCAAAACATATAAACTATTCCAATAAAAAGACATTCATTTCTATAAAACCAAATAGCTTCTACTAGGAAAAAAAGGTGATCGAATCATAAACTAAATCCATATAAGATCATCTAACTATTCTTAAGAGAGTGTTTCTACTCATTTTTTTTGCTTTTCACATTCAAAAGAAATAAGAAACTAAGGGTTAATGGTCAGGGGTTTGTATGTACCCAAATTAAGTTGCGCACCATTATCCAGACATTGAAGGAGCTCCTCTTTGGCTATGGAGGATGACACCTATAGATAAGAAGAAAACTTAACAAAGAAAAATGTTAGAGATAGATATGGTGGACTGCCAAGCAATATGCTCAGTCCCAGAAGTGCAAAGACTATCTGGAGGGATGACAGTCCACTAGTTGATAAAAAGAATTTCGTAATGGAAAGAATTAATGAAAGACTTAAAGAAGGAGAAATAGATAATGTGTACTTGAATCTTGCAATTAGTCTTCCACAGTCACCGATGTCGGTAGTCCTGCCAGCGTCAGTTGGTAAAGTTGCCGACATCGGTTATTCTACCGACATCGATAGGGGCAATGGGATTTGGATAGGTTTTTTGGTTGGTGTCTTTGGTCAATAGAGGAGTCTGGGAGGTCTGTGGGAGTTTAATGGTTTATGGAGGATTGTAGCACAGTGAATATGGTCTGGGAAAGGGCTAAGGTAGAGGACATGGGTGGAAAGAGAATAAGAATGAGAGGAAGGTTTTTCAGCCTCTCTAGGAAGAAAGTCGGGTTGTCTATCAACAGTACTCAAGAATATTAAATGGAATAATCACCAATGCATTCTAAAAATATTGAAATATAAACTAGAATAATACTTAGCTCTTGGTGGAGAACCAGAAGAGTAGAAGACTTGTTCCCATTATGGCTGATGTAGGAGACCTCATGCAATGTTTCAACCTGGTGTGGAGTGAATTATGCAGAGTTTCTTAACCTAGAGAGTGATGATAGAATGCTAATGCCTCATCCTAAAGCTTTCCTTTGATATGTAAGGATTTGAGGAGCAAGAGAATTCAGATCTCGAGAGTAAGAGAATTCACATTTGGGCCAAGAGAATTTGCCTTCGGGATGCAGCCAAGGTTAGAATTTAGTTTTAAGCAACTGATGTTGATAATACCACCAGCGTCGGTCGACTATTGACCAACGTCGGTGGCTAGAGAATGGGTAAAAAGGCTATTTTTAGCCTTTTGCCCATTCCTCCATCTACCAAGTTTAGTTGTCATTGGCGAACGGTCCAAAGGCAAATTTATTAGGCATGGGGGTTAGTGGGAGAGTTGAAATAGGTCTTAGGTAATTATGATTAGTCATAGGGTGATAAATGGTCTAAGGGCAAGGAATCCAAGGTGAGGTGTCTAAAGGGGATGATTAATTTAAAATAAGTATTTTAAATTAATAAAGTATAGGTTAGGCATGTTAAGGTTAGAAAGGGACCAAGGGGGGGTTGACACTATTTTGGTGTCTACATTTGCCCCTTTTTGTCTTGTTGGTTGTTTTGATGAACTCCAAGACAAAATAGGAGTAAGTTTCTCCAGGTATGGGATGAGGTGTAGGTTGCCCTGGGTAAGGGATGAGGTATTCCCCTTCAAAGTGGGAGTCGAGGGAAGGTAACTTGATATCAGGTGCTGATTTGATAGGCAATGGATAGGTATGGTGAATTTGGAGTGTGAACGTTGTAATAGTTGAGATTGCACGTATACCACTTCACATGATAGGTAGGTCAAATTGTTGCAGTTAAAGGTCGAGGAGTGCTAAAATTGAAATAACTGGTCCCCAACATTTAGTTGTAGCTGATTGGGTTAAACGATCAGAGCTATAGCTCTAATGGTTGTCGTGTTCCAAGTATCTCGAGCTCAGGAAGTGCTCCTGGAAAACACGAAAATGTCACACATATTGGGGATCAACTGGAGCGTGGTCCAAAAATACATGTGAGGGTCATAATGTGGGTTGCATACAATCTGCTAACTATTCATGAGGTAGCATATATGTAATCAAAACAGCCAAGGCATAGTTGTCTCAAAAGTGGTCATGGTCTTAGGAGATAGTCATGATCTCCAAGGTCATTTGTCAAGTTGGGTTGAGATATAAGTGATCTCAAGTGGTGTGTGTTGTGGTTAGGGAGATGTATGTGATCTCTAATGTGCCCCATGAGAAGTTTAGGTAACTCATTCAGTGTTAGGGATGGTTGTTTGGTCATGCTTTTGGGTTGGTATAGATAGTTGGTCCATTAGATGGATGGACGAAGGAATGGCTGAGCTAACCTCAGAAGACCCCATGTCAATTGAGTGCTACCTACATAGCCCTTGTTTGAAGGGCCTCAAGCCAATGTAGTTCTCCCCAAAAGGGAAGAAGAGAGTTGATTATGGATTGGGTTTGACTAGGCTAAGTCATGGTTAGAGGTGAAATGGTTTGTCCATCAGGTAGACGAACAAACAAATGGATGACATCATTAGGGAGATGAATGGGCAAATGGTTGAGCTAACCCCAGAAGACTCTATGTCAACTGAGTGATGCCTACATAGCCCCTATTTCAAGGGCCTCAAGCCAATGTAGTTCTCCTCGAAAGGGAGGAAGGGTCAAAGAGGTCGATAATTGGTTTGGTCATGTTAATGGTTTAGCACTTCCCATATGTCTAATGGTACTTACTTGAAATGATGAGTGTATGATGATGTTACAGCCTTTTCCATATTATGTGATGGTGTATTCTATAACATAGGTTATGTCATTTTTCATCCCTAGCAATTTTCCATATTGGTGATGGATGTATGCTAAAAATGAAATGAGTTTATTTATGCTTCAACACTTTTCGTATTGGTGATGATATATGCTTGACATAAATTGTGTTTGGTTGTTAGTTTCCATGTGTATTGTTTTCTATAGAAACTAATGTGAATGGGCTATGATAATTTATATAACATAAATTGATATTTGCATTAAATAAATCATGAGGGTATGTTAATGGTTAGAAAATGGTTTGGTTTGGTTTGGTTTGGTTTAGAAAATGATTTGGTTGGATGTGACAAAGGTATGTAAGAAGTGAAAGGTGTTTTGCTCTTTCATTGACAAGGACCATAATGGTAACATAGATAAGGTTTTGCAAACAAAGACCCCATTCATGCATTACGTCATTGACCATTGGTTTGTGTTAGAGAAGTATTCAAATCACTCGATGTTAAGTGAGCTCAAAATCCCTTGGGTTTGTTGGGGTAATAGGTTTGATTATGTGAGGTGTGAGGATAGCATAACCCTTTTTAGCAAGGAGAACTTTGCCCCTTTTATAGGTGACCCCGAGAATGACTATAGACAAGTTCATGACTTAATATTTTGTCAGTCAATTTTTTTCTTGGTAGACTGATTGATGCGGGAAGTCTACATGGGGTTGTTTTGTTTTGTGGTCATATGTGAAGCTGATCGATGCGGGAAGCTTCTGAGAGAGTGTTGTTTGTAGAAAAATTTGAGTATAGCCATCCTTCGAGGGAGTGGTCTATATTTTGCTTTATATTGTTGAATGTCTTTAGATAGTTGTCCTTCAAGGGAGCAGTCTATTAATTATAACAATGATGCAGCTGTCCTTTGAGGGAGCAGTCTACATTTATGGTTTATGACCTTTGGTTAGGCATCCCAGTTTTATGTTGTTGTTGTTGTTTTTTTTTTTTTAACTAAACTTTTGGTCATGGACTTGACTATAGAGGTTTAGGGGTTTCCCTTTTATTAGGACAAAGCATTCATGCTTTACAAAAGGGTTGACTAATGTTTGTAGGGAAAAAGGGTTGAAAGGAATAGGGATGAGGATGATGGGGGTTGCTCAAGGGATGAGCTCAAGTTAAATATCAAGTGAATGAGTACTTGATTAATAGTAGAATGGTCACAGATGCAAGGCATTAAGGGGCTGAGATTCTGGCTGGCTTTCAAGAGAAGACAGATGATAAGTCCTTGATCCATACTTGTGTGTTATGATATAAGGTCTGAGCCAATTAGGAACAAACTTGCCTCATTTACTTATTTTCATATTGGTCACGTGTTGGTTTTCTTTGAGGACAAGATCTCCAATGTTGAAATCTCGCTCTCTTAGATTTTTGTTATAGGCACGTTTGATGCGGTTTTGGTAAATGTGGAGATGATTAAGGGCAGCAAGACGACGTTCATCGAGTAACTCAAGTTGAGCTAACCGATCTCGATGAAAGTCATCATTGGAAAGTATGTCATGCAAAGAGATGCATAGAGAAGGTATTTGTATTTCAAGAGGTAGGACAGCCTCTGTTCCATACACTAAAGAGAAAGGTGTAGCACCCATAGGGGTTCAGATGCTAGTGTGGTAGGCCCACAAAGTGAAAGGAATGTGAATGTGTCAATCCCTTCCAGTATCATTGACCACCTTAATTAGAATTTTGGTTAAGATTTTGTTGGAAGCTTCAGCCTACCTATTTGCTTATGGGTAGTAAGGTGAGGAGAAGCTGAGCTTGATGCCAAATGAGTCACAAAGTTTCTAGATAGTTTTATTTTTGAATGATTTGCCATTATCGGTGATGATTTTGTGAGGTACATCGAAATGACATATGATGTGTTGGTTGATGAAGTCAACAATTTTGTTAGCTTTAGTGGAGATGAGGGGAATTGCTTCCACCCATTTAGTGAATTATTGAGTTGCGGTGATAATGAACTGATGTCAAAGAGATGAATGAGGGTTAATCTCACCGATTAGGTCTAAGCCCCATTGTGAAAAGGGCCAGAAGTCCTTGGCAACTTGTAGAGCATGGCTAGGGACGTGAAGTAAGTTAGCGTATTATTGGCATTTGATACAACATCGAACATAGTCGCTTTAGTCTTGGTGAAGAGTGGGCCAATAATAGCCCAGGCAAAGGATGCACTTTGCAACTGAGTTACCACTAAAATGCCCTCTACAAATCCCATCATGGACTTGTTTGATAGCATGAGATGTTTTAGTGGAGGTTAGACATCAAAGAAGGAGGCCATCAAAACCTCATTTGTAGAGAAGAACCCCTAGCATAGTATATCAAGCTGTGCTTTTGATAAAATCCCATCACGCATTGCTAGAGAGATCAGGGGGGACAATAGAATAAGTTAAGTAGTCCACAAGTTCTTTATACCAAACATCCTATGGACTAGAGTCAATGGTGCCAACAAAGTTGATGTCAGTGGAAATATATGAAGGTAACACCAAACGATGTACCGTAACATAAATTCTCAAGGAAGATGATGAGGATGGAATGTGTGAGGTGAAAGAAGCCATAGTATCAGCAAACTTATTTGTAAATTGAGGAACAGTTTGCAAGAGGTAATGGTTGAAAGATTCTAGTAGGGTGTCAACACAATGTTTGTACCTTTGTAAAACTTCATTTTTACAAAGGTATGAACCGTTGATTTGATTGATGACTAGTTGTGAGTCACCAAAGATGTTGATTGTCTTGATGCCTAAGAAAAGGGTGGTTTGAAGTCCCAAAATTAAGGCTTCATATTCAGCCATGTTATTAGTGCATTCAAAGTCAAGTTTAAAAGAGAGAGGCATGGGCTCACCATCATGAGGGATGAGAATGACCCCCGCACCCCCACCGAGTTGACATTTGGATCCATCAAATAACATTGTCATTTGATAGAAGATGTCATCAGTGGAAAGTGTGGCAATAGATTCATCAGGAAATTCACAATGAGAAGGTTGGTTGTCAGGTAGAGGGGCATCTGCTAGTTGGTCAGTGATTGTTTGCCCCTTTATGGACTTTTGTTGGATGAATTCCAAATCGAACTCAACAAGAAGCATGAGCCAACGAGCCATACGTTGGTTTTGGTATGGCTTGGAATGCATGTATTTGAGAGGGTCGGTATGAGTGATGACGTAAGTTTTGTGATTGAGGAGATAATGACAAAGTTTGGAGGCAGCAAAGACTAATTCCAAGCAAAGATTTTCAGTATGAGTATACCGAGTTTCATAGTCAATGAGTGTTTGGCTTATATAATAAACTGCCTACTCCTAATGTTCATCTTGATGCACGATCATGGAACCTAAAGAAAGATTTGTTGCTGAGATGTAGAGATAAAAAGGTTGGTCGTCTTTAGGTGGAATAAGGACTGGTGGAGAAACAAGATAATGCTTAAGAGCCTCAAAAGCCTCTTGGCAATCCTTATCCCAATTAAAGGAGATGTCCTTCTTGAGGAGGTGATGAAAGGGTTGACATCGGTCAAAAATCTGTGAGATGAAGCGACGAATAGATTGAAGCTTCCCTTGTAGGCTGTGAAGTTACTTTAGATTGGTAGGTGGTGGCATCTCGAGTATAGCTCTTATCTTAGTGGGATCAATCTCAATGCCATGAAGGGAAATGATGAAGCCTAAAAGCTTCCTTGAGAGAACCCCAAAGACACATTTCTTGGGGTTTAGTCAAATGTTGTATTGGAGGAGGTGAGTGAAAATGATTTTGAGAATGGTTTAACGGTCACGGTAGAGTTTAGATTTCCCAAGCAGGTCATCCACATAGTCCTCCATGATTTTGTGGAGGAGATCATGAAAGATGTAAGTCATGGTGCGTTGATATGTGGCACCTACATTTTTTAGGCCAAAAGGCATGACCCTATAGCAAAAAGTCCCCCATGGGGTGATGAAGGTGGTCTTGTGTTGATCTTCTGGTGCAATCAAGATTTGGTTATATCCTAAAAACCCATCCATGAGTGATAGCATCTCATGACCGGCCATAAAATCAACAAGTTGGTCGATGTTGGGTAGAGGAAAATCATCCTTTGGGCAAGCCAGGTTAAGGTCATGATAGTCAGTACAGATTTGGATCCCCCTAATCACTTTTGTGATAGGGACGATGTTTGACACCCATTGTGGATAATCAATGGGTTGGATAAAGGAGACAGAAAGAAGATGTTGAAGCTCCTCTTTGACAAGGAGTGTGACGCGAGGATGCATCTTACAAAGCTTTTGCCTGATAGGCTTAGCCTCTAGGTTTTTGATGATGTTATGGATGATGATGTTGGGGTCAATGCCAGGCATATCGTTGTAGGTCCAAGCAAAGGTTTTGCTATGGTCTGAAAGGAATTTAGTATAGTCAATTTGTTCCTAGGCATCCAAAGATTGACCAATCTTTAAAATGTGAGGAGCATCGGAAGATGGAAGGTTAATGTCAATGGTTGATTCATTTAACATAACCTGCATTTCTAAAAGAAGTGATCATTGGATGAAAGAGTTGTCTACACCCATGTAGGTGAGAATGGCATCATCATTTATGCATTAGACAGTGTTGATGGTAGCAGATTCATCATCTATCATGTTTGGATAAATGAGAGGGAGAGACTCGGATACCCCACCTAGTTGATAGGTTAGGGGTTCCAAGTGAATGACGTTTATGGAAAAAAAAACTAAGAGGGAAGGAGACCACTGACTCCATAGGTGAGGATGGGTGAATAGGCGAGGTTGGAGGTGATTGTTCTATGATAGGTTTGGGGTGAGGGTTTTTAGAAGTTTCAATAGGTTCTTCAAAACCTAGGCCATGTCACTTCTTGGCATTCTTTATGGCCTCGTCATTTGGTGGTTTGACGGGCTGGTGGGACCCTTGTTCATAGTGCCCAAAGCCAAAGCCCTT
Organism: Torreya grandis; assembly: GCA_037957365.1. Classification (NCBI taxonomy): domain Eukaryota; kingdom Viridiplantae; phylum Streptophyta; class Pinopsida; order Cupressales; family Taxaceae; genus Torreya; species Torreya grandis. Next base: position 2,376,476 of record JARHVA010001482.1, on the reverse strand, counting down.
CCATGCACACCTATAAAGATAGGTATGAGAAAAGTTTGGGTTGCCAAGAAAAGAGAAGTCAGACGTAAATATTTGGGGTGATGAAAGAGGATTCCCATCAGTGGGAGCTCGATCTAGCCCTCCATAGATGAGATTTGTTTGAAGATTGGGAGGACCATAAGGGACGACCATTCCAATATGATGGTCATAGCTAGGATTGTGATGAAGTTGTCCATACTCTTGAGGAGGCTAGAACATGTCCAAGGTGAGTAAACAATACTCCCCAAGTGAAAGACGTTGGAAGGTATCTTCCATAGGGTCTTTTGTTGTCACTTGAGGAGGTGGTGTAGGTGTAACTGCCATTTGCATACTTATTGAAGCTTTCGTGGGTGGAGGCAGTGTTTGGGTCGATGTCTTGAAAGGAATGAGAACATTGTTGGGTCGATAAATTATGTTTCATGTCTTGAAATGGGAGGGGTCTATGGGAATGACATGGACTTTACCATCATGTTCAAATTTGACACAACGGTGTAATGTAGAAGGGACACAGGCCATGGCATGGATCCAAGGTTATTCTAATAACATGTTGTATTGTAACTCTCCCTAGATGATGTAGAAGAGCTCTGGGATTGTTCGTGGGCTTAATGTAAGTTCAATCAACGTAGGCTGTGATGAAAAGGGTAGCATCCTGATCTTCCATGTTGGAGGTAGGAATTTTAGAATCACTAAAGGTAATAGAGGCGACAGTGGGTAATGATTGGACTAAGGCAACTAGTGGCTAGGGGTCCTCGGGTTGGACCTCTACTTCCTATAAAGCTTTGATTAATGCTTGATGATGTTGTGGAGAGCTTTGAATGAGGTCATATAAAGTCATCTTCATGGGAGTTTGGTGAAGTTGTTTCACCATAGAATCACAGATTGCCTCTGAAGAAGTGGGTTGGGATGTACCCAAGATAGAAATCTTGGGTTTGGGTGGTTGAGCAAGTTTGACAAATGGGTAGGTGCAAGGAATAGCAAATTTCTCTTTAGCTTTATCCTTTAAATTTTGTGACCTAGTGGCCACATTAATGGTGTTAATCTCGAATAAAGGGGGCAAAGGACGTAAAGGGACCATAGTCTGATGATGGGATTCTGATGAAGGTGAAGAGGTTTGAGAGACATGAGATGGTGTTGGAGATTTGTTGACAGTATCCTCAATAAGAAGGGTGTCTTTTTCCAAGTAATGGTGAATGACGACCTTGAGGGCACAACAATTTTTAGTGTCATGCCCAGGTGAGCGATGATATAGGCAGATTTTAGTGTCATCGAACCAAGACGGTTTTGGTCTGAGAGGTTAAAATGGTTTAATAGGTGGAAGAGTGATGTTAGAAGTTTGCAAAAGTTGGTGTAGTATCAAAGCATGTGAACCCACTAATGGGTCTGTGCTTGTTGATTCACTAGGTATTGATGACTTTTGTTTGGGAGTTGTTGAGGGAGATTTTTGTACCACCTTTTGGGTTGGTGGTGTGGCCACTCGTGTAGGTGACACTTTCTTCGTGAGGGGTACTGAATTTTTTAGAGGAGGTATATTTTTGGTGGGTAAAGGGAATAATGGAGGCAACTTGTTTTTGTTAGGTGTTGGAGTAGGGAGCACTCCTATTAAGGTAGAAGGATGTGGGCCCAAAATGGAGGGCAATGATGATGGTGGAAGATGAGTTATTTGATGTGATTTAGTAGACTTCTTTAATACGGTGTGAGGACTCCTATTATGGGGGGCGAGATTCAAATCTACCTTCACTTGTGGGTGAGTGAGGTTAGATATGGGGCAAACACCAAGGGATTTAACTGGTCTTGGTATGGTGGATGTTTGTGAGGGTTTAGGTTCAGATGCAGATGGTTGAGCTTCTGAAGATTAGGAATTAGAAGCCTGGTCCTCATTGGAGACTTTGGGAGATTTTGTCGACGGAGGGTTGTTAGTACGAGATGAAGTGGGATGTGTAAGATAAGGAGCTTTAAGTCACTCCCACAATGCCTCATGCTCTAAGTTACGTAAATGGAGAAATCCTAAGTTCTCAGCCAATCGAGAGAATGGTTTGGAAGATGTTAGACAAGGCTTCATAATTGGTTTTTTAGAAGATTTGGGTGGTTGCAAGAGTGGAAATGTGTTAGATGCGGCAATCTCAGGCCAAAGGCGAGAGAGAGCTATTACTAGATCGTCTTCGGTTGAAGTAGGTGAAGAGACAAGTTCTTCTCTCAGTGGAGAAGGAATTGGAAAATGGGGTTCTTCGAGAGGAAGAGCATAGGGATGATCGTGCCTTCTACTTGTGGTTGAAGAGTAGGAAAGGTATGGTCCTCCATTGGTGGTAGGAAGGATGAAGGTGGGACTAGTGGCATTGGTATGGTTAAAGCATCCTCCAATATAAGAGGGGTAGATGGAGGACTATTGGGAGAAGAATGCTCTTCTTCATGTGGTGGAGGTATAGGTTGACTAACCTCTTTAGTTTGTGAAAGAGGTTGGTTAGGGACAAAAGGTGAAACCATATCAATCATGTGTATATTACACTCTTGGGGGTCTTCGGCTGTGGTCTGAGCATTATTTTGGCTAGGGGGATGGTTAGGAAAAGGTTGTCTAAAGATTTCTATGTTTTGGTTAGGTGGCGCATTTGGGTTATCCAAGACAAGATCACCTTTGTCTAGCATATCTTGGACAATGTTCTTAAAGGTTTTACAATTGTCTGTGTCATGGCCTTTGACACGGTGATAATTACAGAATTCATTCTCCCTATACCATGTAGGGATGGCACACGAGGGATCAAATTGAGGTGGTGGACAAATTTGGGGGAGGTTGAGGACTCCCTGTTTGACTAATTTATCCAACACAGACGCGTATGATTCTCCTATTGGAGTATATTGATGATGTACGTATCATTATTGGAATTGTCATGTAATGCTTTGAGATGTGGAAGGTTTAGATTGGTTAGTTGTGGTTGATGATGATGATCTAAGTACCACAGCATTTGTTGATCCCTTGGACTTGGGATTGGAAGAAGAAGATTTGGATGAAGGGTCATGTGATTTTGCATTAGTATTTTTACTACGTAGTTTGACTTTGTTTTCTTTGACAGCATGGAGTTCAAGCTTCCTAGCCATGGTGAAAGCTTCGTCAAATGTGCAGAATGTTTGGACCCGTAAAGTAGATGAGATGTGTTTGGCACATGCTTGTGAAAAGAGCTCAATAAGCTTAGGTTGAGGTAAATAAAAGGAGAGTTGGTTGATTAAACCTCTCCAATGGGCAATGAAATCAGCTATTGATTCATCATCGAATTTTCTACTAGAATATATGTCTGTGATGGAGAACTTTTTAGTGATGTTGATTGAGAAGTGGTCAAGAAATAGTTGAGCTAGTTGTGTGAAGGTAAATAGAGAGTGATTGGTAATAAAACTATACCAATCGAGGGCAGCACCAAAAAGCAACATGGGAAATGTGCATAGTAATAATGCATCATCATGTGCTATAAAGTAACAAGTGTGTCTAAACGCTCGTAGATGTTGTTGTGGGTCCTCTTTACTCTGAAAGCGAGTAAACTTGGGAAGTTCTCACTGACTAGGATATGATCAGATTGGGACTGAAGGATGAATAGGTTCATTACAGATTTGTTCATATGAGAGAACATTTCTTGAACCCAAAACGAATGTCTCAAGATTAGACATCTTATCTATCAACATCTTGATCAGATTGGTTGATGGATTTGTAGGTGGGGCGCCCCCTAGGTTGTAAGGCATTTGGAAGGTGTTAGGTGGAGTGTATGACATAGTTGGTTGTGCTTGTATAGGCATAACATATTGGTAACTAGTCATAAGGATTGATGTTGAAGTTAAGGGTGGTTGTGTCATAAAGCTAGAAGGCACAACTTGGCTTGGTGTCACCAAAGGTGGTTGGATGGTGGCAACACTAGCCAAAGGATAAGTATTCACTCTTGTATTTATGGGTGCAAGAGTAGGTGGGATGGAGACAATTAAGTTCTGGAATGGTGTAGAACTTTGTTGAATGGTATGTGGTTGAGGGGGTATAGAAACCCCAATGGAGGTAGGTCCAAAAATAGAAGGAGAGGACACACTTTGAAGATTGGTCATGGTCGGGTTGTTAGTTGAGGCAATGGCCTAGGTGACCATGGGTTGTGTTACGGAGGCTATTGATATGATTGTTGTTTCAACTAAGGAAGTTGGCATCCCATAAACTGGGTTGCCTGAAGGATCTCGCATTTGATTTCTCGTGAGATAGTTCTAAAGAACCTTGAAATTGAGGTCAAAGAACCTTTCAAAGTCTTGGTCCCCTTCGAGAATAATAGGGGGTTGAGTTGGGGTTGGTTGGATAGGAGTATGTTCAGTTTCTGAATTATACTCCATTTGGAGACATGATATAGAAGGTGAAGGTGGGAGTGGTTGTTGCCTTGCATGGTCAACAAGAGTTTTGGTTTGACTACATGTCAAAACCATCCAAGGCAAAATAGATTCAGTTTCAAAAAATTGTATGTTTCAGCCTAAGAAAACTAGATTTGTTTTTAATAGCAAAAAGGTCAGGTTTTTAGCTTGCTGTTTGAGAAGAATTTTTTTTTTACAGTGAATGACGTTGGTAGAAAAATTGATGTCAGTGAAGTAAGTTGCCGATGTCGGTCAGATAACCGATGTCGGTGAAGATAGTTGCTGAAGTCGGTGGAAAAACTGATGTCAGTTACTGTGTATTTCCATAAACTCAGAAAGCTGAAAGTTTTTGGAAGAAAGAAGAAAGTCTGAGTTGTTTTTAGATCTCAGAATGTGACCTCACCAGCTCAAAAAAATAGATACAGACAGAAAAATAGATGAGGGCAAGCAACCACTAAACGTTAAATCCTAAGAATAAATTTTAGAGTCGTGGTGGCTTATGCCTTAGAAAAATATGTTTGGGAAGTTGGGCTTTTAGAACGGGTCCTAAAAGAGGCAATCTAAGGTTGGTTTCGGGTTATGTTTTGGTGATCAAAAGTTTGTGTTAGGTTCCGTACATGGCTTGGTGCTAGGGGCTTGCTCCCCTCACTTCACGAGCCCAGAGTCAAGCTGGGTCACTTAGCCAATATATACTTCCCCTAGAGTTTATACTCTGCCAGAGAATAGAGTGGGTTCTCCCCTTGGTATTGAAGTCCAAGTAGGATTACCAGGAAGGGTAAGGTATCCACTAGGTGATGAAATCCTAGTCGAACCTTGTCTCAGGTATGTTTAGATGTTTAGTTTGATGTGCTTGTGGTCTGGATGTGTAACATATGTGCACTATGATTTATTCATAATGCATTTTTAATTACTAGATGAGAAGGCTAAATATGCATTCAAACAGGAATGAAATACAATACATTTTAGCCCAAATTGAAATGTTTTTTTTCGGATGCAAACAATTAGGAAAAGGTTAAGAGCATGAATTTCACTACTCTAAGATGCAGAAAAGAAGTGACAAGAATAAAAAGTTCTTTTTAACTTGTGTTAATGGTGTCTTTTTGAAATAAGGAGATAGAAGAAGGATACAAGGAGAGAAAATTTCCTAAAGCACCTATATGAAAGTTTGCCTTTAAAACAAAAAGAAATGAACCCAAAGAAAACTCCATGGTCCCACCAGGCGTGCCAGAATGTTTCTACTCATTTTTTTTGCTTTTCACATTTAGAAGAAATAAGAAACTAAGGGTTAATGGTCAAGGGTTTGTACGTACCTAGATTAACTTGTGCACCGTTATCTAGATGTTGAAGGAGCTCATCTTTGGCTATGGAGGACGACACCTATAGATAAGAAGAAAACTTAACAAAAAAAATGTTAGAGACAGATATGGTGGACTGCCAAGTGATATACGATATGGTGGACTAAAATAAGATGTAATAGTCTATTCATTGACCATAAAAGAAGAACTATTAACATATATCCATCATGCATATCGAGTGGCATGTTGTGTTAATGTTTCTACTAACATCTCAAGAAGAGTTCCAAACTGTATACTTAAAAGAAAGAAACTTTTTGGGAAACATTCTTGGCATGGGCTGTGACCTTTCATATTTATAGATTATCTACAAGAATATATAGTCACATATTCTTCCTTTGATTTAGCTCCCAATCTGCCCAACTCAACCAATGGTGGAACTTATCTAATGGCATCCTAGATGTTCTATCTCCAATGGCTCTAAATCCATCCCAAATTAAATATCACATCCATCTTATAGACTCAGTTGAAAATGAAACCCTATCTTACTCTCTCACAGGATCAGTGTTGTAAATAGACCTCCCTTTTTGGCTTAGGCTCAACAAAATAATCCTTCAAGACTCAATGCCTTGGCCATGGGAAATGGTCTCTACCAATAGCCCATCTCCATCATCCCATGTGACTCCTTTAGGGTCCATCCTTTATTATTTTATTCATCCCTACAATTAAAATTACATCATCTATTCCCATGGCCTTTAAAAGAGGTTCTACATTCCATGGTTGAAGGCCATTTGAATAGAAGCAAAACTCATAACAATTGAGACTTGACCCTCCAAAACATATAAACTATTCCAATAAAAAGACATTCATTTCTATAAAACCAAATAGCTTCTACCAAGAAAAAAAGGCCATCGAATCATAAACTAAATCCATATAAGATCATCTAACTATTCTTAAGAGAGTGTTTCTACTCATTTTTTTTGCTTTTCACATTCAGAAGAAATAAGAAACTAAGGGTTAATGGTCAGGGGTTTGTACGTACCCAGATTAAGTTGCACACCATTATCCAGACATTGAAGGAGCTCCTCTTTGGCTATGGAGGATGACACCTGTAGATAAGAAGAGAAATTAACAAAGAAAAATGTTAGAGATAGATATGGTGGACTGCCAAGCGATATGCTCAGTCCCAGAAGTGTAAAGACTATCTGTAGGGATGACAGTCCACTAGTTGATAAAAATAATGTCATAATGGAAATAAATAATGAAAGACTTAAAGAAGGAGAAATAGATAATGTGTACTTTAATCTTGTAATCATTCTTCCACAGTCACCGACTTCGGTAGTCCTGTCGGCGTCGGTTGTTAAAGTTGCTAACGTCAATTATTATGCCGACGTCGGTAGGGGCAATGGGCTTTGGATGGGTTTTTTGGTTGGTGTCTTTGGTCGACAAAGGAGTCTAGGAGGTATGTGGGAGTTCAATGGTTTGTGGAAGATTTTAGGATAGTGAATATGGTCTGGGAAAGGGCCAAGGTAGAGGACAGAGGTGGAAAGAGAATAAGAATGAGAGGAAGGCTTTTTAGCCTCTCCGGGAAGAAATTTGGGTTGTCTATCAATAGTAGTCAAGAATATTAAATAGACTAATCACCAATGCATTCTAAAAATACTAAAATATAAACCAAAATAATACTTAGCTCTTGGTGGAGAACCAAAAGTGTAGAAGACTTGTTCTCGTTATGGCTGATGTAGGAGACCTCATGCAACATTTCAACCTAGTGTGGAGTGAATTTTGTAGAGTTTCTTAGCCTGGAGAGTGATGATATAATGTTGATGCCTAATCCTAAAGCTTGCCTTTGATATGTAAGGAGTCAAGGAGCAAGAGAATTCAGATCTTAGGAGCAAGAGAATTTGCATTCAGGCTGCAGCCGAGGTTAGAATTTAGTTTTAAGCAACTGACGTCAGCAATATCACCGGCATCGGTCAACTGTTGACTGATGTCAGCGGCTAGAGAATGGGTAAAAAGGCTATTTTTAGCCTTTTGCCTATTCCTCCATCTGCCAAGTTTAGTTGTCGTTGGCGAACGGTCCAAAGGCAGATTTATTAGGTGCAGGGGTTAGTGGGAGAGTTGAAATAGGTCTTAGGTATTATGATTAGTCATAGGGTGATAAATGGTCTAAGGGCAAAGAATCCAAGGTGAGGTGTCTAAAGGGGATGATTAATTTAAAATAAGTATTTTAAATTAATAAAGTATAGGTTAGGCATGTTAAGTGTAGAAAGGGACCAAGGGGGGGTTGACACTATTTTGGTGTCTATAGAGAGGTCATGGGTTTGACCCTTCTCTAGTGCCTTAATAATTTACTAGGGAATATAATACCACATTTACCAGGGAGGTAGGAATAAGATCTTTAAATATACTAAATACCAATAAAAATCTCATGGTTATGGTCACATCTCCCATCCTTTAATAAAGAATCTCCACATGGTGCCTTGGGATTTTTAAAATGTGTTGGCAATCCATTGGAATGTTGTAACAATGGTGATTTGGAGGGTGAGTTTTTTTTAGTGGTAAACTTGGAAAATTCAATCTAATTGTCTTGAACTCAGTCTTAGAATGTTGAGCTAGCATTCAAGTTAGATCTTGGGTTTGGTCACATCACTTGAATTGTCACTAAGTTAACATAACTTGAACTTGTCATAGCATTGTGACTTGTAAAATGTGAAGATTGTGGTGGTAGGCCACATGTTAATACGTATTCAACTATCACTTATAAAAACAAAATACACCAAAATAATGTATGGTTAATTATAGTGTAACTATGAAATTAAAACACTATTACCATTACCATACATGGTAGTAGAGTCCCCCTCCATTATAAAATTGGGCTCCACTGGCTATGGTCTCCATAGCTAACATTTTTAATTAAGACTGAAAAAAATAGTGAGTAAAATCCTCCATATCATACAAAGACACTAAGGGTAGGATTAAAATAATAGAAAATAAGCATCTATCATCTCATGATGACTAGGCATCTAGGAAAAAGCAAAATAAGGCACATGGCATTAAAAATACACAAAATATGGTTTTATGGATTTCAAATGAAAATATTAAGAAATAAAATTTATTTCATCCTTTAAGTCACACAAAGCAATGAATAACACATTATTTTTAAATAATACACAATTAAATCAATATATTTTAAATTGTAAAATCTAGTTTAATCACACTGGGTTCAAACATTTGAGTGCATACTACTAATTCAGAACTCTCTTGTGATGAAGAAATTTCTTATTTTTTTCATAAAGTGAAGGATTTCAAAACCAAATATTTAATGGTAGACACATATCACATTCTAATTCCCTCTATATACTCTATTGTATGGATAAATGAATATATAGATACAACACTTGATTTAACAGCCTTGAACCATGATTTCAAGCATTATTCAAACATTTAGGACAAGGTTGAAGAAATTGATCCTTATAGGGAAGAAGACTAGATTTCCATTTTCATGGAGAGATATAAGGATGACTTGTTGGCAATTAAACTAGTTGGTCTCCACAACACAATGACCAAACAAGATGTAATGCCTTGCATCAACCTACTATATTATTTATTCCTAAATGTAAACATTACTAGGAATATACTTAACTTTAGACTAAGGAACTAATCACATACATCAATGGAAATGCCTTTGATAGGTATTAAAGGCTTCCCATACCAAACATGTCATATAGGAAAGACATGGTGAACTCATGGATTCTTAAAAATAATGTGTTTAACAAGTTGTATGAATGGGATGGTAACCCAAGCAACTTCACAGTCCAAGGCCCTACCTCTGTTATTCCCATTGTGGTCTTTAGCCCAAATGTAAGAATTATTATGGCCCTTTTAAATATGATAAATTGTTTTCCAACTATTGCTTATCTTATTGAGGTAGAGGTCCCATTTATGGACATTATTTTGAGTTTTCAAAATATTATATCCATGGGAGAAATCATCAACTCCAATTTAATTTTTAAAATCACAAATCTTAGAAGTTCATTTGATAGTAACTATTGGAGCTTCTAGGTTACACCCTAACTAAGGAGATGAGTGTTCATGTCTAAACCTCAAACCTAGTTCAAAATGGGAAAGACCTTAGCCTATGGGTTACCTAATTTGTAGGTCAAACCTCTATATTTTAAGGGGATAGCTCCTTTGATTTGTCATTTAATTCTCATTATCTAAGTCCTAAATCTATTGGGATGAAAAGGGTAAACAATTCTCATGAATGAGACCTATTCTAAAAGTTGGTGATGCATAATGATGATAACTCCATCTAGCCTCTAAGATTTAACTCTTAATCACACTAATAAATAGTGCATAGAATTAAAAAACTACTTACAATGGCATCCAAGAAATAATATTTCACCTAGAGGTCATTTTTATTGACTATAGAAAGAAGGAAATGAGAACAAGTCCTGGTTCATAGGTATTTACCATCAAACATCCACTTCAAGTTTGAGACATCAACACCAAGACACATTAGATGACCTAAAAGGAAGGTTTGTTATCACTTAGGTAGAACGTGGACCTATAGAAGGGAATATTGAAACACTTATGAATATTTAAACAAGTATCAGACACTAAGTATAGATCATGAAGAAGTATCTACAATTATTCTATTCATTCATCCAACATGTGTACAAATAAATATACTGGTAGAGTTTCCTCATACTAGCTTGCAGGACACTAAGGCCAAAATATAACAATATATAGAATAAATGAGGAGATAAGAAGGTTAATATGGAATGGGAATGAGATAAAGAGGTCATAATTGACCAAGGTCCATTCCATCTTATCATTACATTAGTTATTCAACTCTTTTTTTAACTCTCCCATACATTGTTCCTCCTTAATAACTCTTTGAATGAGTTATTAGCATTGAAATGATGTGGTGGAAGATGAGCCAACTTTAGTTACTCTTTTCCAAAGGATTGACCATGCTTAAAATAGTCTATAATTCCTTTGAATGGTAGTTACATGGTGAACATCGGTGTGATTAGGTCTCTCAAGGGGCATTGAGCAGCCCACTAGCCTTTCTCATGGAGATCAAACATTGAAACTAATTCCACATTACATAATGGCCTTGAAAGTGCATTATTTTCCATTAAATGATAATTTAATAAGAATTATAACCTCCATTAACTTCCTTTCTTACCCCTTAAACACCAAATTTGAGTTCCCTTGGTTGACAAGATAAGCCAAATAGGTTAATTAGGCCTATTTTCTTGAGTGTTGATGTATATCTACCATGAAAGACATGTATGAAGCTCAGAAACCTATGAGAACATGGGAATAATAATTGGAATAACACCCTATACCATGTCATATGATTTTTTTATCAAATAACATCTACAACTTTTCCTTCCCTAGTTGACTAGGTCATTCTTCTTTAATCGCTAGCAAATTGGCTATTTTGAAGACACTTATAGAGGAATTTCAATCTGAATTTTTGGGCATATTATGAATTCAAGAGTTTAATAAAGTGCCAAATAATATATTCCAAGGATTGGAACCATTTTTTACTATATATTTCTAAGCATTACATACCATGTCTATATAATTAGGTACCATTGGGTGAGTCCTCTCTAAGTGTAATTGACCTTCCATGAGATTTATAGGTCATTCCATGATGATAGGATGCCAAAACACTATTTTTTCCAAAATTGGGTCTACCTAGGGTTTTAGGGAGGTTTATGACTACTTAGGAGTCTTAATTATATTTCATCAAGTATAGATGTCCAAGTTAGAAAAAAATGACATTAATATCTAATTTACTAACCTCCTCAACTCCCATGAATGTCTTAGGCTCCCATGTAAAGGGTGGATGGAGATATGAATGTTAGAAGGTGACCTTAAGGTTATTTCTAGGTAATTATGAGTGCTTAACTTCTTAACATTCATTCATAAATATTTTCCCCTAAATTCCCATCAATATTTCATGGATATTTATTCCATAGGGAGAACTAAACTTCCTTAGGATCTTTAGCTCTGAGCATTCATATGGTGGAATGGGTGAGCACTTGAAGATGGTCTTCAGACTTCTTATGTGTAAGTTGACTAGTTTGAGTAGGGTTTTAAGGCACTTTGTTTAATTTCCTCACCTCCTATCATTTTGAATCCTATTAACAAGTCTAGAACATATTCATACATCTCTCATTGGTCATCCAATTGGTTGTAAGAGTTTGAAGGTACCTTGAAGTGGTAGTAGGGTTTATAGGTAGGCATCTAGCTTTGATTGAATTAGCCTATCACTAAAGAATTTGACTATATCAATTAATTTTAAACCCTTAGAGGAGGTCTGAGGACTCTTAACCACCATATCTCATTGTTTCATGACCATTTATGGGCCTCAACTTGTTTTTCACACATTTATCCCTTAGACTAGTTGTTATAGACATGGCCTAGACTAAGACAAAATAGTGCGTATACCCACTATTTTTATGACCAAAGAGATAGCATGGGTGCCTTTATTGGGTAATTATTACCATTCCTAACAATTTTAAATACCTTACTATGCCTATAGAGGCCTCAACTGATCATTTTGGTTCAAACTGGATGTAAATTGCTTATTGATTGTGTTTGAGCACTAAACCTCTAAGTATGACCTTTTTGACATTATCTCTTGAGGTACTTGGGAACATGGAGGTTCCCATAATGTATTAATGTTTAGTATTATTCTCAAATTAGGGTTTTATAATGTCACTTTAGTTGCATACCTTGTTCTCTTCATGCTTAAGGATCAAGTTTATACATGCCTGCATTGTTTTATGTTTGTGTATGTGTCACTGTGCCCCCTTATTGGTGATGACCATTATTATTTCCTTATCACTAATTTTGAACCTTAATCATACTCTTATAAATAAATTCCTCATATTATAATTAGATAATGGTCTTTAATATGCATAGACCTACTGTCGGTGTACCCTTTTTCATACTATGTATACAGGGTCTGAGTGTCAAGTTGTATGAGTGAATAGTGATCAATAGCTACTCAAACATTAATGACACATTTATGTCACCATTCATCTCCTAAAATTCATACCTTATCATTTCTAAGTCCCTAATTATTCCAACCCATCCATATTACACATAGTTAGCTCAGGGTTTATGTGTAATCAAGGTTATGAAACCTTGAGGTCTTGATCATACCTTGTCTAAATATTATGACACATTAGGAAATTTTTTATGACACCCTTATCTCTTTACACAAACCTTAGAGCAATAAAAAGGTCTATAATCAGAAACAAGAATGCTCAAGTTTGTTTTAGGTCTTTGTAGGTTTGTTTGTACTATTAGCCCTCAAGGGCATCTTGACTCAAGACTTGAGTATTGTCACCTCAAAGTGTATCAAAACCCTTATCTGACATACCTGATTGCCTTAGGGACATTCAAGGAGTCCAAACTTTCTATTTGCATCATGTTGGTGATCCCAATCTATGTGTATGCTCTCTTAATTCTATTTTACTAAATTTAGTCCCTTTATGCATGATTTGACTAAAGGTTACTTGGTTTGCATAGGTTGTAGGTACATACACCTCACCTTTGTTTGTGACTTAAAATCATATTAAAAAATGAGGTGTTTTTAATAGGGTCTTCTGCTTGTCATTATGATAGTCATGTATTATCACCTCAAGTCTACCTAGATGAGCAACCTATAGGTGCCCTTTTAGGCTGAGTCTCAACCACCTACCAATGAAATGATGTGTTTAGACCTAGAATAGGTCCATACAAACCTATTCATTGTTTAAATATTCTCATGGTGACCATTTTTACCCCTAACTCTTGCTTGTAATGCACATGGTACTCTCTAACTCTATATTTTGTAACTTACCCTACTTACCTTGGCATGTTGAGTGTAGGTATTATTGTGTGTTAGGTATTCTTGAGAGTGTTAATGGATATGACATGAATTTTCTACTTCCCTAAGCATCTATAACACCTTAAATTCCCATAAGAAACTTGGAAGTCCTATGGATCACAACTCTTACTCAATTTTCTTCACATGCCATGGATAGGCCAACTTAGGGGGCTATAGGTGTACATCAAGTCTTGCATGCAATAGTGGTTGAGGTGGAGGTGTGATGTGGAATGGTGTTGATTCCACCTAGAAGATTAACTTGAGACTATTTATATTTTTTTCTAACTTAAGATCTAAACCTAGACACTCTTCTCAAAATCTCAATCACCAAGGGGTTGTAAACTTTGTTTTATGGATTAGGAAAATCCAAGTGTGAGATAATATGAGGTGGGGAGCATGAGATGGTACATGACATCACACTTGATTTTAAACTTTTTCATTTATCCTCCAACCAAATGTACACCATTTTTTCATCTTTACCCAATCATATCATCTCTTTAAGTACTCTGATGGTGACTACTATAGATGTTATCAAACCTCTGTATGGATAGAGGAGAGGCATGAGGGTGATCTAAAGAAGTCAATATGGCCTTAAATAGTTTTTAATTATTTGAAAACTCACATCCATCTTTAAGAGATACATCATTCACTCTTATGAGGTATATTGGGGGCAAAAAAAAATTACCTTAAAATCCATAAACTTACCTTAACTTATGCTAATAAGGTAAGCTAGGATTACTAATAGCCATTCAAAATTATTCTCAATATTTCACTCAATTGGGTTTCTTATCATCTTGGTATAGTGGGTTGGACTAACCTAGTACCCATATATCTCATCTATGTAGACCTCCTTAGTCCACTTCAAACACCTTACCTCTTGGGTTAGTAGTCATGACTACTATAGGTGACTTTGAACTAAGTTTTAACTCCTGTATTATCTATTAAGCAATCAACAAGGTTTTTAACTATATATTTAGGAACTAAAACCCTATTTGGAGCATGAAACTTGAATGATTGACCAAATTGTGCCTTAGACAAGTGTTTTTTAGCCCTAATTTGGGTGTTTTATTTGTTATCTCTTTCTCAAGAACCCTACTATAGTGGCATTATTATAAGTCAGTACCTCCCTCAAAGAGGCACTCATTGACATCTTATACATATTTAGAGTTACATTAAGGGTGTACATTTTATCCATGTGTCATGTAGGTATTTCTTAAGGTTCTCAATCTCCATGACACCTCGTATAATCTCTTTCCATCTACCTCATATTACTTTCACCATTGAATTCATACCTTTATCTGAGGTTTAAAAGGCCTTGATTGAGTTCTTGATCAAGTGACGAGTCTTCTTGTTGAATTCATCTCCTTTAGGCATCCTTCACTTTAATATATATGTGTAATTGGAATACCTTATACATTATGTGGAAACAAACTATCATTTTGGAGGAACTCAAGCCCTTTAACATTGTGAGACCTCTATTCATGATGGCTGGTAAAGTACAACTACATATTTTCCTGGGGGGTTGATTGTGGAGATCATTTTTCCTAACGATGAATGGACTAATGGATTTTTGAAGTAAAGGAGACATTAAATATTCTAAGGTACCAACCAACTCTTCAAACATCATATCCCTTTCCCATCAAGCGGACAAAAATACTACAACTTAAGAAACTCAACTCATACTCTAAAAATAGAAGAAAAATTAGATTTTTATTTATTTTGATGATCCCACACATGTGAGATAGAGGTGTGGGTGATGTAATAAGTCCATGATATCTTTGTGAAGCATTGTTTTGTATAAAAACTCTAATAGTAGACTAAAATTATTGTAATCTTTAAACCCTGCACATATGGATAGGCTCATGAGAGTGGTTAGATTGTTATCCACTATTCATAAATCATAGGATATGGATTTATAGACAAATTATATGGATGATATAGTAAATGGGTACCCTTCTTATCCCTAATATTTAAGATCTAGATATTCTCTCTCCTATCTATACTAAGTGAAAACTTGAGATGATTTATAATCTACCAAAGGGATAGATGGAAAGATGGGATAGGTTTTTATAATATTGGGGATATAAAACTCATATAAATCTTATATTTTAACTTTTGTAGTATAAATACAACCATGGTAACATCTATTATAACCTCTTGTAAGTACACCTATATGGATTTGGTGAAAACACCTAAGTTTGGCTTAAAACTACCACATTTGATTTGGATATTGATGGAGAATGGATGAAAAGTGTTCCCATAGATGGTGAAGATATGTATATACATGTCATGGAATTTCAAACATTTTATTTTCTCTCCAATATGACATTTCATCCAAAAATTCCCCTTAAATGTTATAAAAGGGTAATAAGACACATATAACTAGAATGTAAGTTATAATTTGACTTTTTCACCATTTTAGGGAGTGGTACAGACTATAGGAGGGTGGAATATACATTAAAATCACATGAAATTTCCAATATGACCCCCTTTTAACACTTAGTACACTTGAACCAACTTGACCATGGTCATAAATGCCTAGAATAACACTAGGTTTCAGAATTCATTTACCTTAATTTTTTCAAATGAACCTTAAATAGTACCAGTAAGGGAAAAATAACTCATGAAGTACATCTTAAGGTATAGAATGACTAGGAAACCCATGACAAGGTCAAGTTTCGAATGTAGGGTAGACCAATTTTGACTTGAGATTCAAAATAGTCAATAGTAAATTTTATATGATGTCTTACATAATAGATGTAGTTATTGTAAATATCCATTCATCATATGATGAACCCTAGAAACCATCCACTGAATAACCCAAGAATAGGGTATGTTATGAATTCAATATTATTTATGTGCACAAAATTAGTAAAACTATGAAAAAGATAATTGTGACCTTTTTATCCCATAGTATATCAATCTATTTATGGGAATAATATGCCCATGTTATCATATACCATTAAAATTACATTTAGAAGATGGGCAACTACTGGCGATACCTATAATTCACAACAATTAGAATTCAAGGCACCAAAGCATATTCTTTGTACATAATAAAGAGTATGTTGGATAAGATTATTGAGTAATAATTTACTGCTCAATAAGATGATATGTTGATACTAAGTTAGGAAAGGAAAAATAAACAATTCTCCATTTGAACCCTCTTAGCATTGGTATAATGCAATACATTAGATGGGATCATATTCAATTTTTGTGTAAGATTAGGATACACTATGGTTTCAAATGGGCACCCTAAAAACACTGGGATCCAAGGAAAAAATTTAGGGGACACCTCAAAAGGTATGAAAGGAAAATTAGGATCAAATATGGGAACAAATATTATGACCATGACATCATATGCATGAATGTTAAAGATGATTCTAAAGTATCCATAAAGATGAATAAGGCCAACATGTCTATGATTATGGTTCAAAGGATATAATATGATTCTACTATCACTAGAGAGGATGCTAAGAGGATTGAGAAGTATGATTGGGTTTCTCAACCTATCCATGGACATGATCCTCAAATATAAAAAGATGTAAAAACACAAGTTAGCACATCTATGGAAGCTCATGCTGAAGAAAGAGTGAAGAGTCATCCAACTTCCCATACACATACCATTGTTGATGATTCCACACAATACATTATTGAATAAGATAAGATTCAAAGTCCAAGTGTAGTGGCTAGTATATATTCTATGTTAATTTTTCCTCCACTAACTATAGCACATTAGGTAACTCCCCCTACATTCTTGTCTCATGTTTATATCACTTATCCTCCTTTGTCACCACCATTGGCAATGCCCTAGTCTCTTGGGAAATCATCATCACCACCTATCATTCTACCAGTAGTGATTTTCATTCACATTCCATCATCATCTACTACCACCATAGTCCTTCCACTCCATTCTATGTTTAATTGATCCAACCTCTATTATCATTAAACTAATACTTAACTATACAAGGAAACCCAAGACCTTCCTATTTCACCCAAAAAGGTGTGAGTGAAAGAAGAACAAGAATAAATTTTGAAGGAGATGGAAGAAAAAATAAGAGAAAGATAAAGATTAGACCCTATCATAATTTATGATAGTGAGGAAAAGGATAAAAGATGGGAGATTCAAGATGAATTGGCATTAGGGCCTAACACTAATGAAACATGGTCTAACATTGAGACAACTAAATTAGACCAAAAATATGAATGGATGTTTGAAAGGAGTACTCAGTTAGAAGAAACTAGGGCATCCATAGATAAAGAAGGAGATGTGTAAGGGGATGTAGTATCTAAAATGTAAACATCCATATAGGAGGAAACATCAACCACACTTCCAATTTTTCCACCTCAAATAACTCATACTTTGATGAAAAATATTCTATCTATTGATCTATTGGTTGTAAGTCCTATCAGTTCTCATTTTATGGTTACTTATATTTCTATAATTTCTATTGGTATAATAGATTATTTATATTATTAATGTCAAATAACTCAGCCCCAGGCTGTTGATGCACTATTAATTTTTCCCATCACATCCTAACCTACTATTTTAGATCATATGTCCACTAATGTAATGTGTTTTTGGGTTGCATATACTTCCATTACTTATTATTTTAAAAATCTAGTAAGCACCCCAATGACCTATTCTTTCTTTATTGGAAACAACCCTCCATCCCCTACTTTAAGCCAAGGTGTACATTTTGAAAACATATTGTTTACCTCTATTTTTGTTACACAAGTCATCCCTCCCAGTCCATATACATAGATATAAATTAACATTGGATGAGCTACATAGACAAAGGCACCTACAATTTTGGTACATAATTCATAAAAAAGACTAAGTACATTATAAACAAACCAATCCAGAAATAGGTTATTGGCTAGAAGAAGGATATTCCTTCATTTCCTGTAATAGGGACATCCTCACCAAAGCCTATGATACCTCTAATTCAATCCCTTTTTATTACTCAAGGATATAAACTATATAAACAAGCTTAGGAATCATAAGTGTAGACCACAAAATAAATTGAGCATCAACTTTCCCTAAACATTTCTTCATTCAATAATCAATCGTAGTATGAAGAGGAAATAAGGAGACAAGATTTGGTAATAAATATACAAACCTTAATTAAGTTTAATTTTTATAGATATACAAACACTTTGAAAAATTTTAAGAGGAAAACTATGGTTATTGATGGACAAAAGACATAACTATAATAGAGAGAAACTATCCTCTCCCTAACTAAGAGAAGGATGTTGAATCCTTAAAACCCTGATAAGATCAAAGAATATCCTTATAGTTTTTAGATGAAATTTATGGGGGAATGAAAAATGAAATGTTTAGCAGTTTTTTATAAGAGTGTGGAGGTAGCTGGTGGTTAGTGTCATTCAGGCCTCCAAGGAGATAGTGGATAATTTATAGGGGATTGCGAGGAAGATTTTTAACACCATTGGTTCAATAAGGTATATAAAGGCCAACTCATAACCCAAATGGGGATACATTATTCAAATTTTTAAAAAAATAAAATATATTGATGGCAAAGTGCATTTCATAATCCAAGAAAAAAGAAATAAGGCTTATGTCCACCTCAATTTAATGACAACATCCAAGGTTGCTTATGTGCATAATTACATTTTTATAAAGAGGTATAGTATACTTGAATGGTATTGAGAGATGTATTCTTTGGTCCAGAAATTTACTAATAAAGATATGGAGGTTATCTATATCCTAATAGAATTAATATTTTTTCAAATAAGCATTCCACAAGGGCAATTGGTGCCTAAGCCGATTTTTTAGAATCTTCTACAAGAAACATTGGACAACTTTAGAGTAGAGATTGAAGGCACTATTTAGAGAATTAGTGATGAGCTAATGTAGTTGGTTAATTTATAAAGAGATAAGGTTATTGCGACTGAGTCACTACACACTGGGGTTAGATTTGCATTAGATATACATAATAAATTATGGAAAAGGTTTCTCAGCTATTTAAAAGAGCTCTACTTAATTTTGAGACTATAAAAATTGAATTTCAAGTGAGCCATGTTATTTACCTTCAAATGGATGTATATAAATAAGAAAATATGGTATCAGGGGTCATTCTAACCCCACTTTAAGGTACTCATCTTCTCTAATATACACTGGTGTACACTCAGAATAGGCCTACTTATGTCCCAATTTTAGTAACTACTTGAGGCTCATCATCAGTTTCAATGCCTATCTCAATTATATATCTATTTGTAACATCAATTTCATCCATGTCAACTTCTAAATATGCTTTGTCATAGTTTAAATTATTATAGTGATGCCACATTGACACCTCCTAATCATACATATGTGCTTGCATGGTTTAGTTTAAATAGAATGGTTAGTTCTAAACTTATTTAACATGTATATATTGTATTTTTAGATGAATATTTATATTCTAAGTGGTTAATGTTGTACATGTATACTTTTCATGATATTATCATACGATGTTATTTTTGGACTTGTATTTTTAGACTGCACTTAAGAGATGAGTCCTTCCCTATCCTAAGCTTATTTATACTTGTATCCTCCTATTTCGCATGGAGGATAATTTTGACTATTAATATTAATAATAAATTCTGCTAATTTGGTATTGATGTGGAAATCTTGATTCTTCTCCGACTTATAGATTGTGTAATAAGTGATATCATTATTGTTTATTAGTATTTTGTTGTGTATGGATTATATTTTATTTACAGCCATTCATATTAAATTATAGTTTATTTGAATAACTTTTGCATATAAATCACAATCCCCCATGTAGATGTGTTATTACAATATGAAAAAATGGAAACCTTTGATTTCATGTGTTTAATTATGTTTTATTTTAGTTAAATTTGACTCCTAACTATGTTTTATTGTTATTTTTCTACAACTTGCAACAAATATTGGTCTTTTTATTTCTCCTCATACAAAATTTCAAGTACTAGTCTTGAAAAGTTTCATCTAATCTGGTCCACAAACCTCCTTTATTCCCCTACCATTCCCTCATTTTTTATTATATTTTTAATTCCTACCCACTTCAGTCAGAACCCTCATTAGTCCACCCATCTTAATGATATTTAGGTTCAACCATATCTAATTCCCCTGTGGTAAATAATTTACCTCACTCATTGCTATTCCACCAACAGGTTGTTTATAAAACCCAATACCCCACAACTCATTAGAGTGAATACCTTTTCATTGATCCTAAAATGTTAGAATCTAGCTCATAAATTTTATGTGTTGTTCATAAAACACATATCAATAAACAACATAAATATTGCACCAGAAGGAGGGTTTAAACATATGCCTCTATTTTTTTTAATGATAACTTATGTTGCACTAAAAGCATCCAAAAGATTAACAAGGTCAACCTTAGACACTAACTTACTATTACCACCTTGGGAAAACCATATAAAATTTATGTCTAATAATGGAGTTAGGATAGAACCCCAATTTCAATCATTCCCTCCAAGCAGACAACCCTATCTTCCATTACTCCTGATGACTTAACTCATAGTTATAGACCAAGATCTAGCATGGTTGATTTATTTTTCTATCAATGTTATAAGATATGTTCATAACCTACATATGAACCCTAAGAAATATGTACCTTCTTTTTCTTCCTCAAGAAGTACTATAGAAGAACACATCAAGGCCTTCAAAACTAATTGGAAATTTTGAATGCAACCCATGAAGATGTGGTATGCAGACTATTTATGTTCACATTATAAGATGTACCCTATCATTGGTTTTTCAATGTCCTAGAAGGTTCCATTACATGTTGGACTAATTTCTAATACACTTTCCTAACACAATTTGGCTAGTCCATTAGTGCAAGCATTATTTATCAACACTTTTCTAGTATGAGATGAGAGCCCAATAAGCCATTCCTAGCCATCAATGTTAGATTACATAAAATGTATATCAAACTTGAGACTGCTTACACACCCAATGAGGAGTTCGCCCTAGATATGTATAATAATGTTATGGAACTTTTTAATACTATATTTATACATAGAGCTATTGGTATTGATACATTAACTTTACCTTATGTCAAAGCTATCTTGTCAAAGCTATCAATGTAGATAAATAATTGAACCCTCAAATGAAATATCTATCCACACTCACTCTTGGTCCTATGTTTTTGTCCTTTGGTCTAAATTTGAATGTAAATCAAAATAATTGGAAGAAAATAAGAATCTACATTATAATCAGTTTCCCTCAACCCAGTATTTACCCAATCAACATCTTAGTTTCCTATATAATTATACACTTAACCATGAAAACTTTAATCAATCACTGATACCATTCAATATTTATATAGAAAAAGCAACCAATTTTTATTCTAAAAAAATAAAATTAGAATTAATTTAGATGATGGTCAAAAATTAATAAATGATTTTATGAACATGAAAAAATACTTGGGTAAAATTGGAGGCCATAACACCAATCAGAGATTTAGATTCTATATATACAATATGCCTTTCAATAGGTCTTGAAATAATCAAGAATAATAGGTCCCATCCAACAAGATGCTAGACATCAATATTATGGAAGCAACCCTTCTTAGTAGGTGCAGATTTCATAGCACTTCACAACCTAAAAAGATCGATTACATCAAGTTCTAAATAACCTTATAGACCTTTCAAAAATAAATGGATAGAAAATAAGGCTCTACACATCAAACATAGATTTTTTATTCTACTGATCTCAAACACTCCATTACAACAATGATCTTTTAGACATATGATTTTCCATTTCCAAATGAAGATGATAATGAACCAAAATAAAATATAGATGAGATACATGTATTCAAACAATTACATAGGAGAAACTACAATATGAGGAAAAAGAAACTAATTACCACTTCAACACCTTTGAATAATAATGCTACTACTCATCTAGATTCTTGGGTCAACATTAACCCACCTTGTTAGGTTGTGGAGCTAAAAGCTTCACTAGGATGCAAACAGGAGAAGTTACGGAGGTTACGGAGGTTGTGGAGAGTTGTTGAATGCGTTGTAGGGAAACCGGCATCGGTCTGATCAACCGACATCGATCAGATGGCAGTGACGAAGCAACCGGCATCAGTTACCAGTCGGCCGACATCGGTCAGGGAGGTGCCGGCATCGGCAGCCTGTGCATGAACATGCAGTCTGCATGTTGATTTCGGAGAGTCTATTCTTGGACTGTCAGTTTGCATGTTGAAGGCTAGTCTTAGTCTTGAGTTGCGTGTCTAATTATTGTAATTAAGATAGTCTAATTATTGTAAGCATGAGATCTATATATGGACTCATGGGCTTTATTGTAAATTTTTAGCTAAAGAGTAAGAGAGCAAATAAGCTCCTTCTGAGAGAGGTGAGCAATGGTGTGTTCCTCCTAGTGCCACAGTACCAAGGTGGGTGTTGGTTTGGAGAATTAGAAGGATTATTCATATATGTATGATCTTGGTCAGCAGGTGAGAATGGCTTCTATTGGAGATCTACATTGGTGAGTAAGGTCTAGTGATTTGTAGGTAGCAGCAGAGAGCAGGAGATCTACTTGGAGTACAGTTGTGTACTTGGTGTACTGGCAGTGTGTTACTGACTGGTTGGAGAGGTGAACATCAATTCTCTATTGGAGTTGATTATTGGGACTGAGAGAGAGAGGGAAGAAGATCTTGAGGTGTGGCGAGCCTTTGAGGTGGAAGAAGAAGTGGCATCTTCTTTATTATATTTTCTTCTGAGTGATTATTAATACAAATGTGTATTGTCTCTCATATTCCTGTGTTGTTTCATATTTCTAGTTACTTATTATTCTGGTTAAATTTTGTGTTTAGTTGTAATACAAGAAGTAATCATATGTGCTTTATTGGTGGAGCAAGATCCTGACAAGTGGTATCAGAGCTTTTGGTTAGGTTGACTAATAGGTGGTTCAGATCTGGTAGTGTTTTTGATTACAAGTCACTCGCAGGGGTTTCAGATTGAGTGGGAGTATAGCAATGGCAGAAGAAAGTAAGCTACGAATGGAGAAGCTGAATAGCATGAATGGTCTGATTGATGGAAAGAAAGAGCAAAGAAAAGGAGATTATTGGTCAGTAGGAGATCAGTGTGTAGAAGCATATGTTGCAAGTAATGTTGCACAGGATGTTCTGGATAAAGTAGAATCTTTGTTCACATATTCTTTTGCCTCTTTCCATGCAGCCCGAAATAGAGCATCTTTTCATGGGTATGTCTTTGGAGGCTTTGGAGAGATTTATTTAGGAGCTGGAGAGCCTTGTCAAATGATTGGCAAAGGGGAAGTGAAGCTGAAATTGTAGACAGATAACACACAGGTGTTGAAGGAGGTCATGCAAGTACCATTCTTGGAGATGAGTCTAATTTCTTCAGGAAAGTTAGGTGATGGGAGATGCACAGTAACTCTCACAGTGGATGCACTTGAATTAGACGATGGTAAGAAAGTAGGTATCCTTTATCTATCTACTTAATTCACCTTCTATTACAGAGATGTGGCTTTGTAGGCTTGGTTACATATGTAGGAGGGGAATGCATGTTCTGAAGTAGAAGATAGATGTCTTTGATAAACTTAAGAACTGGAAAGCCTTGGTGTTCATGGAGGAGATGACGGACAGAGATCAGCGGAGGAAACTGAATTATTCTAAGCAGGGTTGTGTTGATTTGAATAGGGTTTTGATCCATGGAGAGCTCGCGGGTAAAAAGTTATCACTCATAGGCAAACACAAATATTGGCATCAGTCATCAGGAATCGACGTCAAATAGATAGGCATCGATGTCGGTCATGTGCAGATCAGCAGAGTTGGTGGTGTCAAGAAGCAGGAAATGACGTCAGTCATACAGTGACCGATGTCATCAATAGGTACACTGGCATCAGTAATGATACTGATGTCGATAGAAAGGGTCAGTCATGGGGAACCGACGTCGGTCGGGAGCAGATTGGGAGATGGCCGAGATCGGTCACTGGAACGGATATTAGGAGAATAGCAAGCTATCAATAAGTCTCAAACGCCCATATGGAGGTCAAAAAGGGTAAGTGAACCTCATATTCATTGTTCACCTTCTTTATATTTCTTATTGATGGTCAAGAACCAAGAAGATGTGAAGAAGCAATGCAGGTAGAATCCAGATACAGTGGGAGCTTGGCATGGATGAGGAGTGTGAGTCCTTGGAGAAGAACCAAACAGGTGTTTTTTGGTAGAGTTTTTAGTTGGAAGAAAGCACTAAGAGACGGATGGATTCCCAAGTTAAAGAAGAGAGTGGATGGATATGTGAGACAAAAGGCCAAGGTATATGGTCTTGAGGTAGCTGCAGGACAGTGGTACAGGTTTTGACAGGTGTATGACAAAGCATGGCTTTGGTCAAGGTCATTGTAACTATTGTGTTTGTTCTTACCAGGTAGATGATGGTTTCAACATTATCTTGTTACTGTATGTGGAGGATGAGCTTGGAGCAGGTTCGTACATACAAGGTTTTGTTGAGCTAAAGGTAAGGTTAGTTTAGAGGTGTGTCATGAAGAATTTGGAGCAGTGAAATTCTTTGGCATAAGAGACATGGAGATTTTATCTCCAGTGGGAGCTGATGTGAAGATGGTGTTGGTGGGGTTTGATATGTAGGATGTAGAATCGATAAGCACACCAAGGGTTGGACAGTTCAAGCTTAGCTTGGAACAGGGTTTGAAATCACATGAGGTCTAGTGTAGGCTTGAGTTTTCCCAAGTAGTGGGGGTTGTCAGAAAGTATGGAGCCAACTCGGGGAAGGAGTACTGGAGGGCAGTTCAGTGGATTCTCAGGTATCTGAGAGGGATCAGCAGTAGGTATTCTTGTTATGCAGGGTCAAGGTCTTCACTACATGGGTTGTAGGTTCGAATATGGCAGGTTACTTGAATAACAGGTGTAGCATCATAGATTGTGTGGTGGTTGGTCTTCAGGATTGATCTTGAAGAGGGATACAAGCCACGGAATAATTTAGGTGGTGTACAGGGACAGGTATAGGTGCAGCTATTTATCTCCAAGTGGGAGATTGTTAGGTTGTGGAGCTAAAAGCTTCACTAGGATGTAAACAGGAGAAGTTACAGAGGTTACAGAGGTTGCGGAGAGTTGTTAAATGCGTTGTAGGGAAAATGGCATCGGTCTGATCAACTGACGTCAGTCAGATGGCAGTGAGGAAGCAACTAGCATCGGTTACCAATCGATCGACATTGGTCAGGGAGGTACCAGCGTCGGTAGCCTATGCATGAACATGCAGTCTGCATGTTGATTCCAGAGAGTCTATTCTTGGACTGTCAGTTTGCATGTTGAAGGCTAGTCTTAGTCTTGAGTTGTGTGTCTAATTATTGTAATTAAGATAGTCTAATTATTGTAAGCATGAGATCTATATATGGACTCATCGACTGTATTGTAAATTTGTAGTTAGAGAGTAAGAGAGCAAATAAGCTCCTTCTGAGAGAGGTGAGCAATGGTGTGTTCCTCCTAGTGCCATAGTACCAAGGTGGGTGCTAGTTTGGAGAATCAGAAGGGTTCTTCATATATGTATGATCTTGGTCAGTAGGTGAGCATGGATTCTATTGGAGATCTACATTGGTGAGTAAGGTTTAGTGATTTGCAGGTAGCAGTAGAGAGCAGGAGATCTACTTGGAGTACGATTGTGTACTTGGTGTACTAGCAGCGTGTTACTGACTGGTTGGAGAGGTGAACATCAATTCTGTATTGGAGTTTATTGTTGGGACTGAGAGAGAGAGGGAAGAAGGTCTTGAGGTCTGGCAAGCCTTTGAGGTGGAAGAAGAAGTGGCATCTTCTTTATTGTATTTTCTTCTGAGTGATTATTAATACAATTGTGTATTGTCTCTCATATTCCTGTGTTGTTTCATATTTCTAGTTACTTATTATTCTGGTTAAATTTTGTGTTTAGTTGCTAATACAAGAAGTAATCATATGTGCTCTATTGGTGGATCAAAATCTTGACACACCTCCCCTTAGGAGAGATGAGTAGTTTAAAAGTGAAGAAACTCAAATTAAGTTAGGTTATAACATTGTTGAAGACATGAATAAGATCAAGGCCAATATCACCCTACATGAACTTGCTCAAATCACCAAATAAAGAGAACTATTTCTTGAATCCCTAATCAATAGATTATCTAAATAAAAAAAATATAAAGCTACATATGAAAATATAACGGTAGTTAAAAATAAACCCTAATTACTATTATTTCCTCTAACTATCTAAGTTTCAAGAAATAATATGATTAAATGACTAGTTAACTTAGGTACCTCAACCAATGTGTTTCTAATAGCTATATACCAGTAGTTAGGCTTGACCACTAACAAGTGAAAGAGAGTATTCTTAAAAATGGACAAGTACTCAATTCCATATGTTGGAGAATTAACAAATGTGTGCATTAAGTTGGCATATAATCTACGTGTGGAGTAGAACATCAACATCTTGGTCATTGGCATTATAGAATCTTATGGTCTATTACTAAGTTGTGATTGCTCCAAAACATTAAATGGTTACATGGCCATTAAATTATCACACAAGTGGTTTCCTTGGAATGGGTAGTCAACTAGATCTGAGTGGACTATGAACCAAATATAAGGCATCTGATCACTGAGTACAACACCATAAATGAAAATGCAGACATTGTATCCTTGCATGCCAACATAAACATATTTAAAACTAGATAATAAGACTCATTATATGATTAAGAATTTTAAGATCCATCTCATTTATCGACTCTTCATTTTAATGGATCCAATTTAAAAAAAGGTTTTAGTTTGGAGATGACCTTGACAAATATAAATGGTAAGAAGTACCCAGTTTCTTGTAGGTTGTAGTTTCCATGCACTAACAATAGAGTAGAAAATGAAGCTCTAATCCTTAGCATATAGTTTTCACTCAAACACAATATTAAATTTCTATATATCTTTGGTGACTCTAAACTCATAATCAATCACATCAAGAATAGATATCAGTGTAATATCACTTACTTAAAGAAGTACATGCACAAATCTTGGGATTTGGTTTAATCCTTTGAAGGATTCAACATCAAAGCCATTATAATAGATCATAACAAGATAGTTTATTCTCTAATAGCTTTATCTAAGAATATGACAATGATGCAAGAGTCAAAGATGTGTAAGTTATCAATGGAGATGGACCCTTGCCCCTCCATCCTAGATAATATGGAAAATATCTAAGTGTTTGAGGATGACCAAAAAATAGTACAATTTATAAACAATTCTAGATCTTTCAAAGCTCAAATAGTAGATTAAAATGACATTAAACCCATGCATGGTGAGGACCTAGGAGAATATAGTGTTTTGTAATTAAATTAGAACCATGTCCCTCTAGGCATGGTCTCTTTAGAGTGATATTTTGATCTTAACCCCCATGCCCAGAAGTAGAAGCCACCAATAACAATTGAATCAGATTTTACCAAATAAAATTAGGTTATAACCAACACTTCAACAAGTGAAGGGAAACAAAAGCTAAAATATGTATTGGTATAATATAAAACTATGATATCCTAGACATACAAGGACTGGCCTTACAATTATTACTCACATTATCCCATTGAAGGCAAATCATAAGCCTTTTAGTTAAAGATAGATGCCATTAAATCCAATTCTATAACTTATAATTCAAACAAAATTATAGAATCTACTAGAGGCCAAAATTGTTTTCCTAATTAGGAAATCTACTTGGTAGCTAATTTAGTAATAGTCAGGAAAAAGAATAGAAAAAATAGATTTTGTGTTGATTTTAGAAACCTAAACAAAACATTAAATAAAGAAAACTAACTCTTTCCCTAAATATATGAGTAATTCAAATGGAAATTCGATCAAATATGATGTCTTTCTTAGATGGATCATTTGGCTATAATCTAGTACTAGTAGAGGTAGAGGATAAGATGAATACTGCCTTCATAATAAAGTGGGAAACTTTTACATATAAGAAGATGTATTTTAGTCAAATTAATGTAGGATCAATATTTTAGAGAGCCATGGACTTTAATATCTATGGGTTAAATAGAAAGTGTGTCATTATATACATGGATGACCTCACCATGTTCTTTAAAAATAGAGATGATACATAGACAATTTCCAAAAGGTGTTTGATAGATGCAAAAGATATGAAGAATCACTTAACCCAAATAAAAGTGTCTTTGCAGTTATTGAAGGGAAGCTATGAGGCCATATCATCACCAGAGATGGGATCTCCATTGACCCAAATTGGGTGCAAGCCATATCCAAATTGACACCTCCCAGCATCAAGAATGAATTGAAGTCCTTTCGTAAGATAATTTTTTTAAGAAAATTCAATTTTGGATTTAGATTTTAAATCCATTAAATTTTATTCTTAATAAATATGCTAAGATAAAAATGGATGATAGATGCCCAAAGAGCTTTCCAAGATATTAAAACTGCCATTACTCAAGATCTAATTTTGATTAGTCAATATTTCAATAAGGATTTATATCTCTATTCATTTTCTTTAGAACATATTTTGGCTACTGTGCTTATTCAAAATTTAGAAGACTTTGAACATCCCATTGCCTTCATGAGTAGAAATCTAGAGGATG
Source organism: Torreya grandis (assembly GCA_037957365.1). Classification (NCBI taxonomy): domain Eukaryota; kingdom Viridiplantae; phylum Streptophyta; class Pinopsida; order Cupressales; family Taxaceae; genus Torreya; species Torreya grandis. The sequence continues at coordinate 2,347,321 of JARHVA010001482.1, read as the reverse complement.
TTAATTTAATGTACTCTGTGATAGACAAGCATATTTAGGCCCTAATTAAAGTTGTCAAAAAATTTAGGCACTACATTTTATGAAATAAAACATATGTCATTGTTTTAGATGATACTATCAAGCTCGTTCTTGGTGATAATGATTAGGTGAGAGAAGAGGTAAATGGATGGCCAAAATTTAGGAGTTTGACCTTGAAATTAGGCCAACTACGATGGTGAGAGGTTGAGGGATTATTTAATTGATGACTGAGACTAATCCATAAATTAGTATTGAACATATTAATGAGACTCAAGTAACTTGTGGTGAATGGTAGACTCAAATCATCCATTACTTTTTCGTAGGTACATGTCCTCTTAAACTAAAAAAATATTTGATACAAGCACTCAGGCTCAAATCATCTCACTACATGATCAAAAAAGGAGTATTTTATAGAAATAACTATGAAGGCATCTATCTAAGATGCATTTCAAAAGAAGAAGCTTCAAACATCCTAAACAACTTGCATTAGAAGATAGGTAGTGGACATCCCTCAAGAAACATAATGGCTCGTAGTAATTTTTAGGATGGAATACTACTCACATACAATCTTCAAGGACTCCCATAATCACATTGGGACCTACCATGACTACTAGGTATCCAGGAAGAGGGAAGTAAATGTTGACATGGCCTTCTAGCTAGTCATTTAAGGACATCCCTTTTCCTAATGGTATCTTGATTTTATTGGGGTGATAAACCCAAACTCTTCATTATGACACAAGTTTATCCTCATAACTACTAACTATTGTACTAGGTGGATAAAATTTATTGAAACAAAGAATTCTAGAGTAATTGATGTCATCAAAGTTTTATAAGAAAGTATATTGACCTGGTTTGGCACTCTCATTTCCTTAGTTTATGATAATGGTCCATATTTTTAATTGTCCAAATTTTATAAAATGGGCCTACGATAATCAAATCACAATTAAGTTCTCTTTAAACTACTACCCACAAGTAAATGGAGTATCTAAGTCTACAAATAAGAATATGATGGATTCCATTAAGAAGTTGGTAAAAGGAAACTGATATTTTTGCACCTCTTATTAAAATATACACTATAGGAAGATATAACTAAACACAATCAAGGCTTCAAGGCTTCACCTTTTATGATGGTGTATGGAAAACAACTAGTCTCTCCTATTACTCCTAAGATACCAACATACCAGTTCATGCAATATTACATGGGATAAGACAAAAGAGTATAGTATAGAATATTACACATAGTACAGATGGAGGATGCAGGAACTGAAGCACTACATGAATTCAATAAACATTAAGATTTTTTTTAAATATGGTTTGACAAAAGATCCAAAATTAAGGACTTTAATATCTCAGACTTGATGCTTCTATGGGATAAAACATATGAGAAGAAGGGAAAACATGATAAGTTCACTCTTTTATGGATTGGACCATATAAGATATTATATATCCTAGGTAATAATGTATTTTAGTTTAAATACTTCCAAGTTAATGACCCCACCTTTCCAATCAATATATAATTTTTGAATCACTTCTTCATGGTTGATCCAACTAAAGACACATCTAAGTAAACTATAAGTGTAGATTTAGCCTAAGAGAAAATTATATTTTTTAATTTTTAGATTAGATTTCCTACTTTCTAGATTAGATTTTCTACTTCTATAATTAGTTTTTATTGCTTTCTACATTTTGATTTTAGTATATTTAATGTATGATTTCTAGGTTACTTTTCCAAAACTACATAATAAACTCATCAGTTTCCTATGTCAAAACTACAAAAACAAGAGGACAATATAAAAGGGAGCATAATTGGTTTTCACAATGATTTATTTTGATAGATCCAAAGTTATTAAGATTTAATTATGTGATTTGATTGAGATAGGTTCTACTTAGGTTGAAATGTTCATCAAATTTATGGGATTTATTTTGATATACTCATGTAAATTTTAGAAAGACTTTTTATTTACAAAGATTAATTTCACTATTTCATGGTAAAACTTGGATTAAAGATAATAAAACATATAAATAGAGAAACACTAATAGAGATGTATTGATAAAAGTAAGTTTTATTATACATACACCCAATTAATAGTGGTTCCCAACCTTCCTTCTATCTATGTTTTAAAAAAATCATATAAATTGATAGAGGACGAGTGATTCAAATACTATTTATTAGGGTTATAGACACCTGGATGAAAGTATAGCAAGGCTTTAAGTAGAATCATATGTATCTTTTTTGGGTCTATGTATGCCTAACTAGAAATAGATTAATGTGTAGGCTTTCCTTACTATTTTGATATAAAATCAAGAGTCAAAACAAAAGCTATGTTGTTTATTTAGGTCTCTATTAAAACTTTCATAGCCAAGAGGAATTGATTTCACTAGATAACAAAAAAATCCAAGTAATGAAAAGGGTTATTATGTTGTATGAGGAAGTAGGAGTCTATTTTAGATTTTGGTTTACTTATTCTTTCTTTGTTACATTTGAAGTTTTGTCATGACACATTACCAAAATTCTAGGTTCTCAAAATAATAAAGAGTATTTTCTCCTATGAGTTGCCATGTGTTGTGACCTAACACGTACACCATTTCAAAATTTTCAAATAGGGGTAAAATATTGTTGGAAATATTGGCATTGATGTCAAAGGTTTAGTATTATTGGTGATAAAGGCCCCATTGCATTTAATGTTATTTATCTTGGCTAATATGAGTTAATATTTATTTAATATTAACGAGTATATTTTTGGTTGCATATGAGACAAAATAAGGGCCCATGGAGAAGTCGAAGACTCATGAGATAAAGACAAAAGAAGGATGGGATGCATTTTTCCATGAAGAGTCATCTTGGGGATTACCAAGAGTCACCAAGTGAAGACAAAAGAGTAAAGGGTGAATTACTCATGAAGGGACACTTTAAGGAATATGAAAAGTCACCAAAGATAAGGACAAAAGTGGGAAAGACGTTTTTGGTCATGAAGGGTCACCACATGACTTTTCAAATGCTTGGATATGAAGGGTCATCCAAGATTGGCACCATTTTCCATGAGGATTGAAAGGTCACAAAGGGGGAAGGCCAAAGGTCATTTGGAAAGCTATAAATAAAGGCTTGAGTAGCCATTTGTAATGTGGAAGTGAGAGGTTGATTTGATATTGTAATAGCTAGCTTAGAAGAGCAATTATGAGAGATGAATATGATTTGTATTTGTTATATCTAGCTTAGAAGAGCAAAGGTGAGAGAGAGAGGAAGGAGATGTTGTATTGATCTATCATTTGTTGAGATAGCAACATTGAGAGATAGGTGTGTGGTATACACAAAGGGGTCAGTGCTCATGTGGGTTGTTGCTCACGAATTGTTGTTGAGTTGGTGCTTGGAAAAGGGGTTAGTGCTCCTATGAGTTGGTGCTCACAAATTGTTGTTGGGTTGGTGCTCGAAAAAGGGGTTGGTGCTCCTATGGGTTGGTGCTCATGAATAGGTGCTGGGTTACTGCTTGGCAAAGGGGTTTGAAGCTCCTGTGGGTTGGTGCTCATGAATTATAGCTAAGGTTTGTACTTGGCAAAAGGGTATGGTGCTCTTGTGGGGTTGTTCTCACGAATATATTTGAGATTAATTCTCTGTGTTTTTTCCCACATTGGATTTCCACGTTATATCTGGTGTCTCTCTCTATCTTGTGTGATGTTTATTTTTTGAGTTTTATTACATATCTTGAATGATTGATTAAGTGGAATTTGGTTAAAGGAAATATTTATGAGATATATAATATACTGATTCACCCCCCCCCCTCTCAGTATATTCCATGCTTAACAATTGGTATCAGAGCAAGTTCCTTTTTGAAAAGTTTTACAGCTTGAAGGTAGATCGAGAAAACACGATGGCTGGGTCACAGGATGGATTTTCTACAAATAAGGCACCTTTGTTTGATGAGATGGATTATGATTTTTGGAGCATGAGAATGAAGTTTTATTTGATGGCCCTTGGATTTGATATATGAAAATTAGTGGTGGAGGAATATGAAGAGCCATAGACATCTACAATTAATCCATCAGAAAAGAAGGCAAGTGAATGTAATGCTAAAGCTTTAAATGCTATTATATGTGGTTTATGTGAATCTAAATTTGTTAAAGTTATGCAATGTAAATCTACTCATGAAACTTGGGTAAAACTTGAGAATATTTACAAAGGTGATGGAAAGGTTCAGTAAGCTATGTTGTAGACTTTTAGAAGGTAGTTTGAAAGTTTGAAGATGGAAGAATAAGAAGATATAGAAAGTTATCTCTTGCGAGTTGATCAAATAGTAAATCAGATTCAAGGTCTTAGAGAAACATTGGAAAATTCAATGATGGTGCAAAAGGTTTTGAGATCTCTACCAATGAGATATGATGCAAAGGTTTCAGCAACGAGGAGATGAGGAATTTAGCCAAGCTAAAAATGGATGAGCTTCATGGTATTCTCACGGCATATGAGATGCAGATAGAACAAGATAAACCCTCAAAGAGAGAAGTGGCTTTCAAGACATCAAAGAAGGAGAAAGCTAAGATTCAAGAATCAAGTGATAGTTCCAGTGATGATGAAGATGACAATGAAGCACTTTTCATTTGCAAGCCAAAAAGAGGAACAGGTAAATATCAAGGAAAATTACCTTTTAAATGTTTTAATTGTGGAAAGATTGGACATTTTTTAGATAGATGCCCAAATAAGGTTAAATATGAAGAAGAAGAAAAGCCTACATACAAGAAGAATTTCAAAGGAAAATCTAAGAAGGGATTTGAGAAGAAGAGCCTATATTCTAAAGATCCTATCTCAGGCGAAGATAGTGGAGTCAGCGATTCAGAAGAAGAAGAGATTATATTCATGGTTATACATGAAGATGATCAAGAAGAAGAAGAGGAGGAAGTTGAAGTAGATATGGAAGGAGAACTCAATTGTGCCCTATAAGAATTAGAATCTATTCAGAAGAAGAATCAAAGGTTAAAGTGCCAGATCGAGAAAAATGAACAAGATTCAAAGGAAATGATTGAAGATCTACAAGAACACTTTGAAGAAGCCAAGAAGAATGAAGAAGATCTCAAAGCACAGTTGGAAATATCAAGAAAAGATTGTGAAAGGTATGTTATTGAAATTGCCTCTTTAAAAGAAGATATTCAAAAAGTAGTCAATGATAAAGTAATTAGTGATTCAAAATTTGAAGATAGCACTAACATGTTGAATAAGATATTGGAAAGTCAAAAAGCATATTCAAATAAGATAGGGATCAGTTTTGAAAAGAAAAAGAGCTATGTTGAAGCTCTGACACAAGAAGAAATAGAAAGGGGAGAAGTGAAGAATACAGAGGACATTCCAAACAGAGAAGGTTGGAAGGAACAAAGCTAAAAAAGGCAATCAGGTCAGAGATATACAGATAGGTCTTATTTTTATGGCTATTATTTTTATTTTAATGGATATGGTCACAAGAAAGTAGAATTTGTAGAAAAAGAGCTAACAATTTTAGAAATAAGGAGAAGACAAGTAGAGTCAAGCAGAAGCCACAACTCTTTTGCTCCTCTATCAAGCTTTGATGAAGAGACCATAATGTGTTACAAGTGCAACAACTTCAAACACATAGCTCGGTATTGCAGAAGCGTGTTCGAGTCAGTCAAGAAGGATCAGATTTTCAAAGCTCCATTCATCAAGAAGAAGAATCAGAGTTTCAAAGCTCCATTCATCAGGGAGAAGGTTTAGACATGTACATGGTAGAAGAAACAACATGAAGATTCTATGATGGTGAAGATAGCTCTGCATGTGGGAGATAAAGATCAGCCATGGTTAATTGATAGCAGATGTTCGAGGCATATGATAGGAGATAAAAGTAAGTTCATTTATCTAAAGAAGATTAATGGTGGTACAGTGAGGTTCAGAGATAAAACCACTGCCAGGATAGCCAAAAAAGACACTTTGAGTTTGGATTATGGTAGAACTAAGACTAAAAATGTTTTTTATGTAAAAGGTCTTAATCATAATCTATTGAGTGTTAGTCAAATTTGTGATCAAGGATACACATTAAGGTTTCATGCTAAAGGTTGTGAGATTAGAAGAAAATATTTAAATGAGTTTATTGTAGATGCTCAAAGGATAGGGAAAAATGTGTATGTATTGTTAGATATCTTCTCAAAGGCACGATCAAAGGATACATTCAAAGATCGGAGAGAGGAGTTGGGAGTAATTTCTATTACTTCCTACCATTGGTGTTCAGCATCAAGTGAGGGGGAGCTAAGTGTTATTTCTAGGTATGCCCTTTGTCATTGATGTCAAAGGGGGAGAATAACAAGTACAGGTATAGGTGCAAAAAATAGGTACAGGGAATAGGTACATGTTGCTATAGTAAGGGGGAGTTAGTGTATGTTTTTAGATGGTGGTATGTGTAGGTGACAAGATATGGCCATTTTAGGATTGAGGTTGCCATCAATGACAAAGGGAGAGATTGTTGGAAATATTGTCATTGATGTCAAAAGTTTAGTATTATTGGTGATAAAGGGCCCATTGCATTTAATGTTATTTATCTTGGCTAATATGAGTTAATATTTATTTAATATTAATGAATATATTTTTGGTTGCATATGAGACAAAATAAGGGCCCATGGAGAAGTCGAAGAGTCACGGGATAAAGACAAAAGAAGGATGGGATGCATTTTCCCATAAAGATTCATCTTGGGGAATACCAAGAGTCACCAAGTGAAGACAAAAGACTAAAGGGTGAATTTCTCATGAAGGGACACTTTAAGGAATATGAAAAGTCACCAAAGATAAGGACAAAAGTGGGAAAGACGTTTTTGGTCATGAAGGGTCACCACATGACTTTTCAAATGCTTGGATATGAAGGGTTATCCAAGATTGGCACAATTTTCCATGAGGATTGAAAGGTCACAAAGGGGGGAGGCCAAAAGTCATTTGGAAAGCTATAAACAAAGGCTTGAGTAGCCATTTGTAATGTGGAAGTGAGAGGTTGATTTGATATTGTAATATCTAGCTTAGAAGAGCAATTATGAGAGATGAATATGATTTGTATTTGTTATATCTAGCTTAGAAGAGTAAAGGTGAGAGAGAGAGGAAGGAGAAGTTGTATTGATCTATCATTTATTGAGATAGAAACATTGAGAGATAGGTGTGTGGTATACATAAAGGGGTTGGTGCTCCTATGGGTTGGTGCTCATGAATTGTTGTTGAGTTGGTGCTTGGCAAAGGGGTTGGTGCTCCTATGGGTTGGTGCTCATGAATTGTTGTTGGGTTGGTGCTTGGCAAAGGGGTTGGTGCTCTTATGGGTTGGTGCTCATGAATAGGTGCTGGGTTGGTTCTCGACAAAGGGGTTTGAAGCTCTTGTGGGTTGGTGCTCATGAATTATAGCTGAGGTTTGTACTTGGCAAAGGGGTATGGTGCTCCTGTGGGTTTGTTCTCATGAATATATTTGAGATTGATTCTCTATGGTTTTTCCCACATTGGGATTCCACGTTATATTTTTTGTCTCTCTCTGTCTTGTGTGATGTTTACTGTTTGAGTTTTATTTCATATCTTGTGTTAGGGTGTGGAGCTAAAAGCTTCACCAAGGAGCAAACTCAAACAGGTTCGGGTCTACACAGACGCCGGCGTCGGTCAGGAGCGATCGACGTCGGTCAGTTGCAGTTACAGAGGCACCGACATCGGCAGTATGGTCGGCCGGCGACGGTCACAGGCGAACAGGCAGGAACCGATGTCGGTTACCTGTGTGTCCAGAAAGCAATTTTTGAGGACAGAAGCAAGTGTTTGCATGATGAGTTTGAGTTGTAGACTCAAGCTCGCGTCTCTATTGTTAGCAATATTATTTTTAGAGCCCTTGTTGAAGTGGCTTAACTATTTGTTGTAAGAGCATGCTCAAGTTTCCTATTTCTATATGTAGGAAAGATCTTCTTAGCTATTGAGTGAGTATGAGAGTTGAACTGTAAGAGTAGAACATTGTGAATGTTTGAAGGACAGTACTGAGTTGCATCAATCCAGGTTGTTGGATTTGAGTGTACTTGAGAGAGAGCTCTTGAGGAATAGAGATCTAGTGAGAGATCTTGTGTGCATCTGAGAGAGGTGTGGAAGAATGAAGTTTCTTCAATTGTATTCCTATTGTAAAGAGTTTTAATACAAGTTTTCAGGGTGTTTTCTTGTATATCTTGTTCTGTGCTATTTATCATTCCAGTTGCTTATCTATCTGATTTATTTCTGTATTTATTGCTTTCACAAGTGTAATCCATTGTTGGTTGATCACCAACAAGTGGTATCAGAGCCAGGTTCACTAACAGGTGGTTCAGATCTGTGTAGTGTGTTTGATTACAGGTTGCTCACAGGGGTTTTTGCAGGGATTTCTGTTTGAGTGGGAGAAGCAATGGCAGAAGAAAGTAAGTTGAGAATGGAAAAGTTTAATGGCAAGAACTATCAACACTGGAGAATGTAGATAGAGGACTATCTGTATCAGAAGGATCTTTACTTACTGTTAGGTGGGATAGCAAAGAAACCCAAGGACATGGAGGATTAAGAATGGGAAGTTCTTGACAGAAAGGCTCTTGGGTCTATAAGACTGAGTCTGGCCTCCACTGTGATATCTAATTTGTCACAGGCAAAAACTACGGTAGAGTTAATGACTACATTAGCAAATTTGTATGAAAAACCCTCAGCTTCAAATAAGGTATATTTAATGAAGTAGTTATTTAATTTGCATATGCAAGAAGGTGGATATGTTTCTAATCACCTGAATGATTTCCATGGTATTGTTAATCAGTTAAGTTCTGTCAATATTGTATTTGAAGATGAAATAAAAGCTCTTTTAATATTATGTTCTTTGCCTGAAAGCTGGCATGGCTTGGTAATGGCAGTTTCTAATACTGCTTCTGCTTCGAATATTTTAAAAGTAGAGGATGTGGTTAGTGTTATTTTGAATGAAGAAATTCGTAGGAAAAGCATAGAAGAGACATCTAGGAACACTTTAAATCTTGAGAGCAGGGGAAGGCAAAAATAAAAGAGCAAGAGGAGATCAAGATCTAAGTCTAAGGGAAGAGGCAGATCCAAATCCAGGAATGGCAGAAGGCCACAATGCTGGAACTGTGGAAAGTTGGGGCACATAAGCAGAGATTGCTGGTCAAATCCTGAGGAGAATCAACACGAAGGAAATAAGGAGACAAAGGTTACATGTATTGCACAGGATGCTCTTATTTTCTCTTTGCATAATAATATAGAATCTTGGGTATTAGATTCTGGTGCATCTTTCCATGCTACCCCTAACAGAGAATATTTCAGTGACTATATCCATAAAGATTTTGGAATAGTGTACTTAGGGGATGATGAGCCTTGTAAGATTATTGGCAAAGGTAAAGTGTAGCTGAAGATGCAGAATGACAACACATGGGTGTTGAGAGATGTGATGCATGTTCCTAGTTTGAAGAGAAATTTGATTTCTGCAGGTAAGCTAGGTGATGAGGGTTGTACAGTAACTCTCACAACAGATTCTTGGAAGGTGACCAAGGGTGCACTTGTTATGGCCAGAGGTAAGAGAGAAGGTACTCTCTATTTGTGTAATTGTGTTACTAAAAAATCTCCTTTCGTTTTATCTACTTCAGATGTGGATGCTAAATTGTGGCACTCAAGGCTTGGCCACATGAGTGAGAAGGGGATGTCAATTCTTAAGTCTAAAGGTATGCTTTCAGATTTGAAAAGTATGGATCTAGAATTTTGTGAGCATTGTGTATTTGGAAAACAGAAAAGGGTTAGTTTTCTAAAGATTGGGTCTACTAAGAAAAGGCAGAAGTTACAGCTTGTTCACACAGACGTGTGGGGATCGGCTCAGGTAGCCTCTATTGGCGGATCACGGTACTATGTCACATTCATAGATGATGCTACAAGGAAGGTATGGATCTACTGTATTAAAAAGAAATCTAATTTTTTTGAGACTTTTAAGATATGGAAAGCCATGGTTGAGAATGAAAAAGGCAGAAGATTAAAGTGCTTGAGATCTGATAATGGCGGTGAGTTCTGCAGTCTTAAGTTTAACTGGTATTGTTACACTCACAGAATCCGTAGGCAAAGGACGGTTCCAAGGACACCTCAGCAGAATGGTATTGCTGAAAGGATGAATAGAACTATCATGGAGCATGCAAGATGTATGAGATTGCATGCTGGGTTGCCCTTAGAGTTTTGGGCAGAAGCAGTTGACACCGATGTGTACCTGATTAATAGAGGACCCTCTACAGCTCTGGATGGTGGAATTCCAGAAGAGGCATGGACAGGTAAAAAGGTAGATCTTTCATATCTCAAAGTTTTTGGTTGTGAAGCCTTTGTGCACATAGATAAGGAAAATAGAAAGAAGCTTGATGTTAAGTCTATGAGGTGCACGTTTATTGGCTATGGCTCAGATGATTTTGGTTTCAGATTTTGGAATCTAGGAACTAACAAGGTAATCAGGAGCCGTGATATTGTTTTCAATGAAAGAGTGATGTACAGTGATCAGATAAGGAAGCTGGATCAATCTGGGCAGAGCAATAGTGAATTGGATGAAGTTATGGTCCAAAATGAGCTCGCGGGAAAAAGAAATAATCACTTACAGGAAAACACAGAGACCGATGTCAGCAGGTTAGGAACCGGCGTCAGCAGTATAGAAACTGATGTCGGTCATACAGAGACTGACGTCGGCAGACCAAGCACCGGCGTCGGCTAGGAAGAACCGGCGTCGGCCAGTAACAGGTCTACAGGTGGCCGAGGTCGGTCACTGTCAGAAAATTTGGGTGGACAGCGTGTTGAGAATGAGTCCAAGACACCCATCAGGAGGTCTGAAAGAGTAAGTAAGCCTCCAATTAGATATTCTCCTTCCTTATATTATTTATTGCTAACCGATGGTGGAGAACCAGAGAGTTTTGAAGAAGCATTACAGGTGGAGTCCAGGAGTAAGTGGGAGCGTGGCATGGTTGAGGAGATGGAGTCCTTAAGAGAGAACCAAACATGGGATTTGGTTGAATTGCCAACTGGTAAGAGAACACTAAAGAACAGATGGACCTATAGGTTGAAAGAAGGTGAGGATGGACAGATGAGATATAAGGCCAGATTGGTAGTGAAAGGATTTGCACAAAAGCCACGTATTGACTTTGGTGATATTTTTTCTCCTGTTGTTAAGATGACTTCTATAAGGGTTGTATTGTCTTTGGTTGCTTTTGAGGATTTGCATCTTGAGCAGCTAGATGTTAAGACAGCGTTTCTTCATGGAGACTTGGATGAAGAAATATACATGGAACAGCCAGAAGGTTTTGAGGTCAAGGGTAAGGAGAAGTTAGTGTGCAGGTTGAAGAAAAGCTTGTATGGCCTCAAGCAAGCTCCTAGGCAATGGTATTTGAAATTTGACAGGTTTATGACTGAGCATGGCTACAGTAGATGTCAATCCGACCATTGTGTATATTTTAAGAGATTTGATAACGGTAGATATATTATTCTATTGTTGTATGTAGATGATATGCTGGTTTCAGGATCTCACATGCAGGATATCTCTGAGCTTAAGGTGAAATTAGCTCAAACGTTTGCTATGAAGGATTTGGGAGCAGCTAAGAAAATCCTTGGTATGAGCATTAAGAGAGACAGGAAAAATCACAGGTTGATATTGTCTCAAGAAGATTATGTGGACAAGGTGTTGAAACGGTTCAATATGCAGGATGCTAAACCGGTAAGCACACCTTTGGCTGGACATTTTAAATTGAGTAAAGAACAATGTCCTAATTCACATGATGAGGTAGAGTACATGAGTAAGGTTCCATATTCTTCCGCAGTAGGAAGTTTGATGTATGCAATGGTGTGTACTAGACCAGATATTGCCCAAGCAGTGGGAGTAGTAAGTAAGTATATGGCCAATCCAGGAAAGGAACATTGGAAAGTAGTTCAATGGATCCTTAGATATCTGAGAGGAACCAGTAGTAGACACTTGTGTTATGGAGGTTCAGATACTTCTCTACATGGTTATGTAGATTCAGATATGGCAGGTGATTTGGATGGCAGGAGGAGCACCACAGGTTATGTTTTTACTTTAGGTGGAACGGCAGTTAGTTGGATATCTAAGTTGCAAAAGGTTGTAGCCTTGTCAAATACAGAACCAGAGTACATTTCAGCTACAGAAGCTAGCAAGGAGATGATATGGATGACTCGGTTCATGGAAGAGCTTGGAAGGGAGCATGGGAGTTACAGATTATATAGTGACAGTCAGAGTGCAATCCATTTGGCTAAGAACTCAGCTTTTCATTCTAGAACCAAGCACATACAGCTAAGGTACCACTTCATACGGCAGGTATTGGAAGATGGTGAGTTGAAGCTGGAGAAGATCCATACAGACAAGAATCCTGTTAATATGCTAACAAAGCCAGTTACTAAGGAGAAGTTGAATCTTCATTCAACTTCTGTTGGTCTTCATGATTGAATTGAAGATGGAGGAGCTAGAAGATGTTGCTGTACAGGTACTGGTGCAGCTGGTTTATCTCCAAGTGGGAGATTGTTAGGGTGTGGAGCTAAAAGCTTCACCAAGGAGCAAAATCAAACAGGTTCGGGTCTACACAGATGCCGGTGTCGGTCAGGAGCGACCAATGTTAGTCAATTGCAGTTACAGAGGCACCAACGTCGGCAGTATGGTCGGCCGGCGACGGTCACAGGCGAACAGGCAGGAACCGACGTCGGTTACCTGTGTGTCCAGAAAGTGATTTTCAAGGACAGAAGCAAGTGTTTGCATGATGAGTTTGAGTTGTAGACTCAAGCTCGCATCTCTATTGTTAGCAATATTATTTTTAGAGCCCTTGTTGAAGTGGCTTAACTGTTTGTTCTAAGAGCATGCTCAAGTTTCCTATTTCTATATGTAGGAAAGATCTTCTTAGCTATTGAGTGAGTATGAGAGTTGAACTGTAAGAGTAGAACATTGTGAATGTTTGAAGGATAGTACTGAGTTGCATCAATCCAGGTTGTTGGATTTGAGTGTACTTGAGAGAGAGCTCTTGAGGAATAGAGATCTAGTGAGAGATCTTGTGTGCATCTGAGAGAGGTGTGGAAGAACGAAGTTTCTTCAATTGTATTCCTATTGTAAAGAGTTTTAATACAAGTTTTCAGGGTGTTTTCTTGTATATCTTGTTCTGTGCTATTTATCATTCCAGTTGCTTATCTATCTGATTTATTTCTGAATTTATTGCTTTCACAAGTGTAATCCATTGTTGGTTGATCACCAACATCTTGAATGATTGATTAAGTGGAACTTGGTTAAGGGAAAGATTTATGAGATATATAATATACTGATTCACCCCCCCCTCTCAGTATATTCCATGCTTAACAAATATTAATTAAACAACCTTTTTAGGTCTTTTCAAGTAGAATTCCATGATATATAATTTTGGGAAAGTAAGAATTTAGTAAATTTATCTAATGCTTGAGAAATTTACTTGACTAGTTTGGTTTTTAGTTGTTTACTTAGCGTAACCCAAAAGTTTTCTCTTTATACTTATAGGATATTTTTGAATTTAAAAGGTATAAAATATTTACATAAACCATACTATATTCTTTACTCTTCACCTTTAATTTTATTTAAAATATATATGCATGTGGTTTATTTTATGGTTTATATGTCTAACCAAATGGATGTGTTTTGATAGAAAAGGATTTTTTTATAGATTATGTCTTAAATAGAATATATTACACTTAGGTATTTCTCAAACCATCCTAGAGTTCACCCTCACCATGTCACATATTTATTCTCATTTGAAGATCTAATTTGAAAGTATAAACCATCTTGGCCTCCTAGAGTTGACATCAGTAAAGCATTTTATATGGATGATCTTGGGTAAGTAGAGCAACAAGAGCCATCCACATGTTAGCATCCTACACTCTATTGTACTCAATAGACCCCCACTCATTATTATCTTCTGAGTGAGGACACACTATATTCTGAAAGGCCTTGGTATATTTTAAAAATATTTTTCATAGGTCTTTATATGTCCATCTAATTTCATTGTTTAATATAAATTCCATGAGACATTTTCATTTTTCTAATTTATTTGTATTAACCTATTAATATTAGTCAAGAGTTTTGCATGTATATAGGTTTTTAGAGTATGCACAATAATTAAAAAGTATCAGACTTCATGTATTTTTCCTTTCACTATGTTTTTCACATATTTTTGGTTTTTAGAACTTTTGTTTGTGAATTTAGCTTTAAGCATCTTTTATCATTCCCATTTTTTTCCCTTCATGAGGATTGTTCTTTAGATCCATTGATTACAAGGTTTGTTTACAAAATGTGGTCTTCAGATCTTATGCATATTCAAAATGTTTATTCACATATGTTATCATGAATTTGACTACACATATTTGGTCTTCAAAAGTTTTGTTTATAATTAATTCACTTCAAAAACCTTGCATTGAGGAGATTTTGTGTAGAAGTTGCATTTCAAAAGTTGTGTTCAAGATTTGCATTTCACAATTTTTATTTGGAAGTTGTGTTCATCAAAGGTTTTATTCACATATTGTGTTTACATGAATTATTCTTTTGATATTTTATTCAAAAATTCCATTTACAAGTTGTGTTTTAATGCAATAATTGACACCCAACATTCAAAGATAGATTATGTGGCATAGTTGGTATTATGTGAAAGTAATGATAAGATGACACTTATCCAAAGCTACAATATGGAATTTATTCAAACATATATAAATCATGTGTGCCATACCTACTATAGTGAAGTGAGAATTTTAATTAAATAAGTGAAAAAATTTAGGATACGTTAGACATTAATGGTGCATAAATTAAATTAAAATCTTAAAAAATCAAAGCTATATCATTGAACTATAAAGAGACATCATGCCTATTGATTTCTAACAAACTCGTGATAACTTGCACTCCAAAGATAAATTGAAACCCTAAATTTTATGCTCCATTGTAAATTTATTCCATTAATACAATGAGTAGTATATTTAGTGTGAAAGTCATGTAATTAAACAAGGTAGTAATGGCTTCTTCATCTAATGAATTTAGGTGGGTGCTACCACCTTCCAAATTCTCCATTAAATACTCTATAGATTATACCGATATTATTTTTAATTCAGCTATGTTTAAGAATGAGTATGTTAATTATTCAAATATTTTGGATGTAATCAAGGATGTAGATGCCCATTCACTTGAAGAAGTCCTGATATCCCCACAAGAGTAGTTCTAGCATACTTGCTACTATTTAAACATCAATAGATACACTTCAAAATGATGAAGATTGAGGTCGTACCCTAAAATGACTTATTGCAAGACCTATTATTCACTAGGAAGGTTATTAAAAGTGGATTCCTACACTGTCTAATCCATTAAATAGTCTTTATTTATATCTTAGGAGATGCCTTATAGAGATATCTATAGTTTTCAATTGTAGATGCTACATTTGATGGACACTAGTGGAAATGTGGAAGAAGGCAACCATGATTGAAAATAATCTAAGTGGGTCACTCTTGGAGAGGTGGTCACCCTAAAATATAGTGATTCAATAACAATTACCAAGTTTTAGATGGGAATCTATATTAGAACGACATTATTAAATAGATTGTATGGTCACCTTAACATCCATATCTCCATCTGGTATGGGTATGATTTCTAAGTTTACCTTCATACTAGGGGAGATAATAAGTGGAACGATTAAAGAACACATGTTTAAAAGGGTAAGAGGACCTAGGTAAAAATTTCTACATGGTGTCTTATTATTAGACACTATCATGGGCATTGTCTACATACACAATGGATCACTTTGAATCATATCCCTAGATTGCATAAAAATTTAGGTATGTAATTCTTTTTCTTCCCTCTACATCTATGGGTACATGAAGAACATAATTAAAATTACAAATAATGTTTAACATCAAATATGGATGGAAATTAATTAAGAACCCCTACTCAAAATATCGAAAAACATTATCAAGGCATTAGGGCTCAAGGGGGATTATTGGCTTTACCCTAACTACACAGTGATTATGGTCATGGGGAATAAGTTTGCTCCATTACGGCTCCCTATGTTTATCCCTGACAAGTTAGTTAAGTAAGAGATTGCCTACCAGCTATGGTAGAGTGTAGATGAAGACTTGAATAAAATGAAGAAAGGAATGTTTCATGGTTTCTCCTTGATTATTTGTTAGATGTGTTATACCATCAGGAAACATTTTGGATAAGTTGGAAAGAATAGAGAGTATTATTCATTGGGTTCTCTACTACATAGAGATTAGATCTCCATAGCCTAATATAAAATCACATCCAAGTCATTTACATCCCATACCAACATGATCCTTATGACCATGATTTTATTTTTATAAATGCAAAAGATGATGTTGAAGTTTTGAAGAGAGAAATGGTAGCTAGATTGAATGAGGAGATTTTAAATATTATTTAGGTAGAGACTTATATATCAATTACTGATGCACACACTAGGATCCCTCCTCCTGGTGGATGGTCAACTATAGACTACTGGACCTCTCATAATTCTCAATAACATTAAGATGAAGGAAATTCATCATGAACACCACCCATGGTGATGAAAACAATCAAGAAAGAACTAAGTGTGGATGTATCCCCAAGGGTTTCAGGTTCATAACAATAAGGACCATCTCTTACACCACCACTTACAATTAAGTCTTTGAAGCAAGATCAAGAGGTGGAAGAAATTCTAAATACTACTAGTGGTCCAGGGAAAAAAGATGAATTAATTTATATTGATTATTTAGATATAAAAGAGGAAGGCCTTCTTCTTGCCTCCTCAATTCTAGTTGCCACAAGTGTAGATGTGACTCCTCATTCCACTCAATAGACTTCCCCCTTGCTTGGTAAGACTCTATATGGATACAAATATTGAAGATTCAATGCAAAAGGGATAAATTAACCATGGACATCCATATATTAAGAGGGAACCTAAGGATGAAAAAGAGGATGAAGAACTATAAAAAGCTAAAGTATTAAGCCTTTAGGGATTAAAAGTAAAGGCACCACTCAGGGGTGATAGGTTAAGTCAGGGCATTTCTCATTAAACTACCTCAATCCTTATTTTTTCTATAGTTACTTTGGTTCATATTTTTTCTCTTACTACTATTGTTTCATTAGATCTTATTGCCACTACTTCTATTTTTTTCACAAGTCTAGTTGTTTCTAGTATTGGGAGTGCTTTTAAAGCCCATACCATATCTACTTCCACTATTATTACATCAATCGCCATTTTGCCTATAAATCCTAAGCCTAAAAAATTCCACTTAAATAAAACTAAAAAATAAGTAGAAAGAACCTATTTGTATGTTTCTTCCACACAATTAGGATTGACAATGCCTTATTCTAGTTCTACCTAGTCTATATCTATTATTCTATCAAAAAAATCTAGAAAGAAGAAACCTATATATACTATTCATCCAATGCCGTAGTTTGGTGGTATAGGTTGGTCTAAAATCATTTGGCCATCATTACTAGACCCATTACAAGAACATGATTTAGTATAATCTTTAGGGGACCTTCTGGCTAATGCTACTACTCAAGACACTCAACTAGTTAACTCTACCTAATTGGTGATTCTTTAATGGGATTATGATATAGAATCCAAATCTTCTCAAAGGCATAATATAATGATAAAAAATCTTCCCACAATGATTTATATCTTTGATAAATCAATAGGGACCATCCAACAAGCCAAAAAGAGCAAGAATGAGGATGGCAATCACAGAGGTTTAGTTGTTGGAACATGTAATGGTTAAGTGGTGTATTTATGTACCTTTGATACATTAATTGCAACATTAATTGAATAATATAATTTATTATTTATGAGTTCATGCTCATGAAATAATAAATCATATTATTATTAATGTTTGAATTATTGGTCAAGGTTTGAATCATGACCTATGGTCAAAGATGCCAACCCATGTGACCAATGGGACAAAGTCGGGCCCATGTAATGTGACCATTGGAAAGGGTTCACTTCTCCAATGATCATATTACAATGGTCATATGTATTTTCCTATATTATTGAGATTTTAAATTGTAAAATCTAATTATCGTGCTTATGTATCTAATCTATCCATCTTGGTTTATGAGGAATTATGGGTAAGAAGTGAGAAGAGAAAGCTTATATTGGGTACATTGAGTTTCTAAAATAATGAATAATCTTTGTGGGTTTTTTTACCTCTCAGAGGTTTTCCTACATATATCTTGTGTTGGTTTCATGTATGTCTTTGCTTTTGTATCTTATATCTAGATCCATAGCTCATATTCATTCATTCTATATGTTTTGTCATGGTATCAAAGCTGGTTGATGCATGATCAAGTGGCAAGGTTGTATATCAGCCATTTTTAACTTGTGTTCAAGATTATTTTTGCTCAAAGATCAACCTGTAGATCCTGTGACATATTTTGGAGAGTTTTTAAAGATCCTCTTTTCTTCTAATTCTTGATATGTGTACTTATATTGCATGTGAAGGATTCATTTGTAGATCTAACTAACCAAGAGACACATCTCCTCCCTGAGGCAAGTAGAAAACTAAGAAAAATTCATTTTAAGTATTTTTTTTATTTCTTAGTGTTAAGATACTCATTTTTTTTGCCTAAAATCTCTTTTTTAAAGTTTTTATAAGATAAAGTTGAAAATTTTTTGAAAGAAAAAATATTGAATATCTTGTTTCTAGTTATAGATCTATAAATTTTTAGTTTGGCTACCCAAGATCTTCTATAGAAACACTAAAATAATTTTTTTTAACTACATAGATGTGATGGTACAACCCTTTAAGGTATTTTTATTACTAATTAAATTATAAATTTGTTTCTATTTACTTTTACTTTCATTTGTTTAGTTTAAAGGATCAGATGTTGTTTTTATCCTGTTAGCCCTCTTATAGAGCCTCTAGATCATCTAATTCAATTTTTTTAGAAGATGTTGCCTCCCTAAAAGCCATAGTATAACCTCTTAAATTTGTAAAAATAAAATATAATAAATTTTTGGCATAAAAATTGGTTTTTAATTGTTGGTCTCTTCAAAATCCTACTTTGAGGTAATTTAGAGCAATAAAAAAATTTAGATTACATGCTTTTGCACCCTAATTCTCAGCTTAAAAGGTTGAATCTTCACCATTTTAGCCTGTTTGAGCCTATAAAAGGAACTGTGGAGCAGTTAAAGAAAATTTTTATTTTTATAGCTCATTAGGACAATGTAGCTGAAAAAAATCATAAAAAAACCAATTTAAAATCGTTTAAACTCTAATCTAGTTCTCACAGAGGCATACGAAGGCAATTTCTAGGCAGTTTTGAGCTTTATTTCATCAAAAATGAGTGCCTATAGCTCCTTCCAAGCATTCCATCCTCTCTTCCAATGCCATTAATTTTCACATGCAATAGAAAATATTTAATGGTTATGTCTAAAGTCTAATATAAAGTAATTAAAAAATACAAAATTTATTTAATTCTTCATTTTCCACTTAAGCCTATGGATCCCACTTGTTTTTAACCTTTTTTGTTTTCAAACCTCAAATTAAATGCTTGCATGATATTATTTTAATAAAAACATTTAATTCTTTTTTTTTTAAAATAAAAATCATATTAAACGAAAGGTGTAAATACACATTAGTGCATTTATTATGTTAACATGCTTAGTGTTTAATATGGATACCTTAATCTTGTTAAGATCACTTACATGAGATAGGTCTTATGTTCAAATCCCCTCTATCCTTCCTTTTGTCCAAAGCCTTGTGACCCTATCAACTGCTTATAGACCATAGTCATCCAACTAGTTGATTTTTAGGTTTTAACACATTTTAAACACATTAGGAAGGTCCTTAAGTTGATTTTAAACCTCTTTATATTATTTTTAAAACATTTTAGTCAAATAGTACTCTTGTAACACTATTTATGGCACTTACGACTAATTCTTGTGACATTTATAACACTAAATTTTCTTAAGAATTTTGATTAATTTAGTGTCTTTAGACATTTTTTATTTTTTCTATAATCAAATTTAGTATAAAAACACATTAAAATAAGTGTTGTAATTTAAAACCCATCTAGTGTTGAAAACACAAAATTACGGTGCCAACATTATAGGGAAATAATGGCTTCACCTAGTTTTTCTTTAGATAAATCCCAAATGTTAAATGGATCAAACTAAAATATTTGGAAAATTCATGTTAAAGATGATTTATGGCTAGAAAACTATGGAATATTGTTTTTGGGATTGAAAAACCCCTAATAAGAAGGAATACAACACCTAAACTTATAAATACATTTAAACAAAAATCACAAGAAGTGATGTCAATAATTTTGAGGCGTATTAAGTATTAGTTCTTACTCTATATCATCAATCAAGAATCCCCTAGTCATTCCTAGAAACTCCTTGAGTCAATATATGAGGGCACTCATCTCTCTAAAATCATCAAATTGATTCTTGAATTGTTAACTACTCTTATGAAAGGAGATGAAAAAGTTGTTAACTTTATTCTAGAAATTAAGGACATTAAATCTCAATTAGATGGATGTAACTTTAATCTAATCCAAGATCAGTTACTTTATTTTATCATCCGATATAACATTCATGAAAAGTTTTACAACTTCATTTCCATTCTGAACTCCAAATATTAAACAGAGTAAGATATCCCTGATTTGACTACTCGATTCGCTCTCTTGATTCAAGAAGAACAAGTTATGACTAACTTTGACTCCAAATAAAATGCCTCTCAAGAACTTTTATCTATCAAACTTGTTGTTAAAAACCAAAAATTTAAACTTAGATTTGTTAATGGCTCAAATAAGAACTTTAAATCTGGTAATAGTCATAAAGTTTAGCAAAATGGAAAGTGCAAAATATATGGTAAAATTAGACACAAACAAGAATATTGTTATAAAAACACAAATAGACAAATCATAAATCAATCTAAATATAACAAAGGGAATAAAACTGTTAATTCTGTTGATCAAAAAAGTCAAAACCTTAATCAAGGACAAAAGACTAACACCATTGTTTTGTATGTTGCCTTACTTGTTTCCAATTAGAATGAATGGATTCTAGATAGTGGTGCTTTGCATCATATGATGTGTCTATCAAATATTTTGGTTGACACCAAAGATATATCTGAAAGGATTTATCTCAGTGATAATTCATTCTTAGATGCAATTAAATAAGGAACAACAAAGTTTGAAAATGTTGTTATAAAAGATGTTTTCTTTGTCCCCAAACTTAAGAAAAATATTCTATCATGTTCCCAAATTATGAATGATAACTTCATTGTACCATATTCAAGGGTAAATGTTCTATTAAAAACTAAAATGGTTCCTTTATTGTTAAAGGACTTTAACATAATGGGTTAAATATTTTGTCTACTCCTTCCTCATGAAATCTTTCATCATAAAAAAGAAACAGGTCTCAACTCTGGCATGAAAGATTAGGTCATGTTAGCTTTAGATAATTTCTATTCATTATCTTGTGAATGGTCTTCCTGTTATATTTCAACATCATGGAGCTTGTGAGGGTTTCTTATGTGGTAAGTAACACATAAATATATTTCATGGAAACCATGATGCAAACTCCTCTAATTGTTATAGCTTGTTCATATTGATGTTGTATGACCATTTTAAGTTCCCTCTCTTAATGGTTCTTTATATTCCATCAAATTTATTGGTGATCACTCTAGTTGATTTGGTCATATTTTATTAAGAATAAATCTAAAAGCCTTGCAACTTTATGCATTTTTAGAAATGTATATTAATAGTGAAACTTGTGTCATACTTAAAAAATAATGTTTTATATGACTTGAAAAGGATTTTACACAAAAGGCTTGACATAGAGGATTGTATGGCACTTATAATATAATATGAACACTATTTTTATATTCATGTCATATTATGTGTCATTATAATAGTTTATCAAAACCATCTTATTGTTAGTGAACCTTTTTCTAGGTTCTTTCAAAATTCTAACTAAAGTTACATTGTTATATATTTTGATCTAAAAAGGAACCGAGTGTTACTCACATTAGGATATTTGGTAGCACTGCCTTCATATTTTATTCCTAAAATCAAAAAGAATAAAACTTATTCCTACCTCTTGTTCTTACATTTTCATAGGATATGAAGAACATACTAAAGGATTAAGAATGTAAGATTCATTTTCTAGACAATTCATTGAAAATAGGAATGTTCATGTCCTTACAAAATAATTAAGTCAGCCTCATTTGGAACCTCCTTTAATTTCATCATTTGATGAACCTAACTCTCCTATCTATCCTATGAAGAAATAGATGCCTTATAGGAAGTTGATCCAGTTTTCAAAAGACCGGAGTGAAAAATCCTTAATTAAATCATCTAATCTTGATAGGATTAATAATTAACTAGAGCTCAATATACATACCATACTTTGATGACTATGTATGAAGATGAATCTCCATTTTTTATTCAAGATGTTAGATGAGAAAATAATATTGTTTTCAAATTTTGATTACATTATGATTATTTTCAATTTTTAAATGAGTTAGCATTTTATATATATATCATCATCTTTCATTTTGATCATGTTTGATAATTCTAATTTTTAAAAAGTATATTTTATGCTAACATGCTTAGATACTCTCATTTTAATGTTGTATCATTTGACTGTTTATGCTAAAATGTTTATATACTTTCATTTTATAAATAAATAAATTTTATGCTAACAAGTTTATATTATTTAATTTGATTGATAAATCATTTGATTGTTTATACTAACATGATTATATGATTTATTTTGAAATAAAATTTTAAATGGAGTTTGTGTTATTAGCTCTCCATCATTTAACTTACCTAGCATTCTATTCATACATCTCTGAAATTAATTTCAGTCTTATGTCTATTTTATTAGATGATTGCATGTCATGCAAATCTCTATTTGATGTATGAGAGGATACATAACTCAATTTTTTGTTTCCAAATCTATATAATTGGAAAATTGAATCATATTAAACTTGAAAAGTTTTTATACAAGTTAAATGAGTTATTGTTAATAAGATATCTAAATGATTTAGTATCATATTATTAGTAAAATTATTATATGTGAATCACATGATAGATGGGGATGCTTGTCTTTTTATTATTGGAGATGTCCAATAATGAATAGCATACAATAATTTATGTTTTTCACTATGTTTGTAATCAAAGTAGAGAACTTGTTTATGACTTGATGGTTTTAAATGTACTTTATCACAGAAAATCATATGTAATTTTTTATATTTATGGATGTGGTTATTGTGATGCTAACCATTATATGATATCATGAATCCATTACCTTTTGGATATGTGTTTGAATTTAGTACAGATGCTAAAGTTGTATAAATATGGATAAAATTATAGTGTAGCACCAAAAGATTATGCATATTAAATTACTTGTAAAGGTTATCTGAGATAAAAGTCCTCAATGGTGATCTGTATAATGTCTTATGGGCACATAGGCAGTAGATATCTTCACAAACCGCTTGGTTCCACTAAGTCTTATCAATTTCTTAAAATTTTAGGCCTCTCAAAGTTTCCTTTGAGGGGGAGTGTGCATGGCAAAGTCACTTCTTATTGGCCTTATAGTTTTCTTCTTCCCTATACTTCTTCTCATTATATAGCATTGTTAAATCACTTATGTGATTTTAGTAAACTTTGTATGGAAATTTTACTTTTGTACCCAATACTTGTAATCATATGGAGGTTCTTATGTTATAAAATGTTCCAATGCTTTTTTGATTACTCATGAGAAACTATGAGTGGTAGTCTCATAATCATGTTATCCTAAACTTACTATAAGTAGTTTATGGATTTTAATTCCTTTTTTTTCAAAAGGTAACTTTGGCATGATGAAAGTATTTTTCCTTCACCTTCTAAACTCATCATTAATGGTTTATGAAGTATAATTATTTTATTTATGAAGGTTACCATTATTATAATAATTAATCTTAAATATTTTCTATTCATTTACCCTTAATACATTAAACTATATCGGTTTTGGAGAGGTCACCTCCATAAATGATAGAATATTTTTATGGCATATGTAAAGGTCACACATTAGTGGGATCTTTCCATGAGTGTCATCACTACCTTTATCCACACCAAGTGTGATGTATTTTTTCCTTTATTATAAATTAATCACTAAGATGGATGGATATGTGCCTTAAATATCCCCACTTAACATAAGGGGGAGTGTTGAAACATGTAATGGTTAAGTATTGCATCTATGTACCCTTAATACATTAATTACAACATTAAATTAATAATATGTTTTATTATTTAAGAGGTCATACTTATGAAATAATATATAATGTTATTATTAATGTTTTAATTATTTCTCTAGGTTGGAATTATGACCTATGGTCATAGATGACAACCCATGTGACCAAGGGGATAAAGTCGGCCACATATAATGTGACTGTTAGAAAGGGTCCACTTCTCCAAAAGTTGTATTACAATGGTCATATTTATTTTCCTCTATTATTGAGATTTCACTTTGTAAAATGTAATTCTCATGATTATATATCCAATCTTCCCATGAAGAATTGTGGATAAGAAGTGAGAAGAGAAAGTTTGTATTGGGTACATTGAGTTTCTCAAATAATGAATAATAGTTGTGGGTTTTTTACCTCTTAGAGGTTTTCCTATGTATATCTTGTGTTGGTTTCATATATGTCTTTTCTCTTGATCTCATATCTAGATCCATAACTCATGCATTTATTCTACATTTTTTTGTCATTAGTTGTAGGAAAGACAATATATTTTGTCTTTCTCAAAGAGAAAGAATAAGAGGTTAGGTGAACCCCATTATAATGAATATGTAAAGTCCTACTTTAGGACTCAAATTAAATATTTGATATAACATCACGATGGGACTGAACAAGCTAGGTGAGAGTTAGATCAAGAGATTAACCATTTAAGATAATAACAACAAATTATTCATGTCCCTACAGAGATTAAAAATGTTGTTCAAAACATAATGCTTTAGTTGTACAAGATTTTGGATGCTATTATCTCAATGAGAGATGAGTTATCTCCTTGTGTTGTTAAGATAATAAAATTATTCAATTCTTTAAAGGAGCACAAAAATAAATTAAATTTTCTTGTATTGTATACAAATAATACGTATTATATCCATTTGTAATTGATGACACAATTAGGGGCAATTAATGCTCTTAACTTGGTGGCCATCTAGAAATAAAAGGTTCAAGACTAGGTTACAAGCATAGAAGATTTGATCTCAAAATTTTCATCATATGAAAATCTAATCTTACAGATTCTGGATGAATTAAAACTATCTCAAGCAAGGTACTCTAGAAGGAAGTTAATAAGTTGAGACAATTTTGACCAATTGCTTTAGTAGGATTTTACCAAATTTAAGTAGAGGATTCAAGGGATTACATTAAAATAAATTGAATAATAACTCAAGTTTTTGAGGAATAAGATCACAAAAGTATAGATTTTTTGGGTGGATTTTAGGGCCAAAAAATCTAAACATGTATAATTACTGGTGCAAGTTAGTATATTACATATGTCATCTCTTCTAAATATAGACATAATCAGGACACGTCATGGTGTTGGTTACAAACAATAATAGGATTTGGAGGCAATGAAAATGGTTATGGCCATGTGATCCATTTCAACCCAACTGACTACTTCAGCTCCTTTTACTACTTCAACTTTGACTATGCAACCATGAAATTCAAGTAAACCTTAATATTTTGAGGCTACTTTTGTACGTATTTTGCATGAAGAGTTAATTAATTTAATTGAAGTATATTTGCATGTAACATATACATGTAATATTTAAGGACTTATTTAATCATGAGCACATTGTATTTCCATGTAAAATCAACTCTATTTTTGGAAACATAGTTGTGATTAACTATAAATGCATCCAAGCCTTACATTAGCTATAACTCACATTCTAATTATTAACATGTAACTTTGAATTTTTCATGGATTTGAGGGATGAGGCGACCTCTCCACAAACTTATTTATACTTTTAATACTTTTATATTCAAGGTTTGGAAATTAATTAATATAAGCTCACATTCTAATTATTAACATGTGACTTTGAATTTTTCATGGATTTGAGGGATGAGGCGACCTCTCCACAAACTTATTTATACTTTTAATACTTTTATATTCAAGGTTTGGAAATTAATTAATATAAGAAGTATTTTTGATTGTCATACAACTGTGTTGATGATTTTTAATTCCAATTTTGTGTAATTAATTATGTTTTATTTTCTTGTCTATTTTATTTGAAAATTTGAAGTGTAAAAAAGCTATAGATAATTATTTTTGTTATTATTAATTTATTCCACTTTAAATATGTGTAATAGTTATTGGCCAATTATTAAACATCATTGATCTCATGAAATTAAGTAAACTATTTCAATTTTTTGAGTGTGCATAAGTTTTTTTATTGATATATCCTTCTACATATAGCCATAGCTATCTTGGATACCTATTCGATCTGAGGTATAATCTAATAAATATATATGTGAAATAATAAATCTAAATGGTAGTAACCTTTAGTTGATATCCCAAATTTTACTATATCATTTCTTCCCTAGATCCTCTTGATGTGTTCGTATGTAAGAGTGCAATATCTATTAGTTACAAACATTGGTATTAAAACACTTGTCCTCAAAGAGACTAGATATAAATTAATCTTCCTTTGGACCACAAATCCTTCTTTTCTACCTTACCTTTCCCCATTTTTTGAGTTTCTTTTATTAAGATCTACCCACATTAGAATAAGGTCTATCCATCTAACTCCACTAGGTTTTAGATTTCTTCTAGGTTTAATTCATCCACACATACACCTAGTTAATAACCCTATGCTTAGCCTATTACTCCAACACCTGGTTGTTCAACTCATATCTATAACTCTTTCCCTAGAGTGGAGTTCACCTCCATTGAGATCCTAAAACATTAGAGGTTACCTCATTAAATCTAGGGTGTGAATAAATACCACATCAACAAAATAAAGTTGGAACTATAATGTGGTCTACTTATGTGCCTTCCCTAGTAGAGGTTATCCCATATGTTTGAGTTGTATTGGAGACAAACAAAAGAGTAACCAGGTCTAGAGCCCAAACCAATCTTTTCATTTCACCTTTGTCGATCCATCAAAATGCCTAGATATACACCAGTTATCCCTACCATATCCCAAGTTAGGACACCTTCCCCAGTAATAAATCTACAACCTATTAATACTATGATGGCTCAACCCTGGTTAGTTGAATCTACCATTATAGTCTTAAGAGATGTGCATGATTTTATAAGGAATATATAGAAGTATCTATATTATTTCTCCCCTTATGGAGAAATAATGGTAGAGGAACACATCAAGTCCTTCAAAGATTCTTTTAGATTAATGAATATCACCAATGAAGATGTTTCATGAATGTTTTTACCTTTTACACTATAGGATGCTACTTATGATTGGTTCTTTAATTTTAAAGAAAAATCAATTACTTCATGGAACTCATGTCAAATCACTTTTATTTCTTAAATTGGATAAATTACCATCTTAAGTGTGGTATATCAAATTTTTAGCAATATGAAGAGGGAACATGATGAGCCAATTAAAGTTTTTAATGCAAGGTTTTAGAATATGTACACTTGGATAAGTATTTCATATAAACCACTAGTATCAGTAGTGCTCAAAATGTATAAGAACATCCTGGATTAAATTATCATGGTATTTTTATGAAGATTTGTTGATAGTAACACTCTATCATTAGCCTATAAAAAAGTGATCAACATTGATAGACAACTGAATCCAAGATACCAAGCACTCCTAACCTCAATACTAGTTTCCCAACTTTGAATCAAATGCCTGATGTGAATCAAAATGTTTTAAAATTAAACTAAAATTAGTTATATGCATTACCTCCTATGATGTATCACATAATGAATAAGAATAATATATTCTTGAACAACTCTATAGAAATGAATTTTCATCAACAGAACCAACATTTGATACCATCTAATATTGTAGTTACCTAAGGTGTTAATTTTACCAAAGCATAATTGGATTTTATATAGATAATAGTCCAAACATTGAGCATTGAATTATTGGGCATGAAGATAAAGATGAAAAATGCTACTGGTCAAAATAATAATCAAAATTTTGGGTTTCAAAGATATAGCATACCTTTCAATAGACCTACAAATGATGTAGAATAAGAATAACCTAATAAGTTACCAAAAATCAATATAGTGGAGACAACTCTACCAATTACTGTAGAGTTCAAAATACGTCACAACATGGTAAACATGAATATGTTGAATTTTGTGCAACATTTGAGATCTTTCAAAGAGAAATGGTGAGGCAAGATTTGCTGAACAACCCACTAGAATTCTCCCATGAGCCTAATTCTTCAATCAATACCATGGTTTTTGAAACCCATGAGTTTCCTTTCCCAAACAAGGATGACAATGTACCCAAAGATAATTATGATGGGGTATGCCTTCTAGAAGTATTAGAAAGGTAATTAGAATCTTAGGAATAAGCAACCTTTCACAACATCTACTCCTACAAATAATAAAAATATTTCACTAAATATGAAGGTTGATAACAATCCATCTTCCCCCAAAGGGAATGATACACCCCAAATCAATGAAGAATAGAGTAAAATAGGATACAACATTTTTGAAGACGTGAATAAAATTAAATCAAGCATCACTCTTCATGAATTTAATCAGATCACTGAATAAAAGGAGCTCCTACTGAGGTCTATCACAAGAAAATATACTATGGATAAGCCAAATGTTTCCCATACAAATGTCATATACAAGAGTAAGATAGAAGTTCCTCCTTTCTTATTAACTATCAAATTATTTGGAAATAATATTCATAATTGTTTAATTGATTCTAGAGATTTGACTATCGTGATGCCAACTTCTATTTCTTAGAAGACTGAATTTACTCCAAACCCATCTAAGAGGATCATTTCATAGATAGACAAAATAGTGGTGACTTTGGTTGGAGAATTTAATGATGTACACATTCAATTGGCATCTGAACCACATGTGCATATGACTATTGATATACTTGTGGTAGATATCATTGAGGGATATGGACTACTACTAAGTAGATATTAGTAAAAGATGCTGAATAGATATGTATAAATAGACTTCTCTCATATTTGGCTACCATGGAGAGGTGTTTCAAACTAGATTCAAATTGAGTATGAACTAAGAATGAATCAACCCATCATTAAGTATAATAATAAGAATTAATAGCTAAGTTATAAATCCACCAATATTGTAATTTATACCTTTACCATAAAGTATTAGGGGTAGGAATTAGAAGTTGAAAGACCTTCCCAATTATGGACTCTCCATTTTTATAGTGCAAGATCCAAGTGAGGATCAGGGGTGGGTTTTAAATTGGTTGACCCAAAAGTTAAGAAGTACCTATCAGCCTATATGTTGCAATTCCATTGCATAAATAATAGAGTAGAGTATGAGGCATTGATTTTGGGACTCTAATTTGCTCTCAAAAATAATGTCAAAAAACTACTAATATATGGTGATTCAGAGATGGTAATTAATCAAGTTAGAAAAAATATGAGTGAAAATTATCACATCTAAATTGGTAAAAGCACATATCCTAGTGTTTTATTGATTCATTTGAGGCATTCAACACATTAGTTATTCCTAGAAAATAGAATCAAGCTGCTAACTCACTTGTAATTTCAACTACTAATTTGGTGTGATTGTAAAATTCAAAGTGCAAATATTTTCCATCGAGCTCATGCCTTTCCCATATGTTCCTAATTATTTTACCCAACATCACCCTTTTCCCATAAGGAAAAAAAGGGCCCACTTTTTTTAGGATCATGGTCTTGAATTTGAACCCCTCTTCTATATGCTTATGCAAATCCTAGGAAAAGATTGATTATTGGCCTTTCATAATTTAACAAAATGCCATTGGTATTATGTTTTCATAGACTAACATTCTTAATACCTTTCTAGTTATAAACTATAAATCTTTGTTAGGTTTTATTTTTTAGTATCTTTGTCAAGTTTTATGTTTGTAGACTTATCTTTTTTTGGTTTTTGTCTTTAGAACATTTATTCTACAAGAATTGGTCTTCAGGATTATTGCATTGGGAATTTTGTCTAAAACATTTTACTTGAAGAAATTTGTCTTTGTTGGGTTTATTACATCATACATTTTTTCTATAAGAAATTCATTATGATAATTCCCCCATGCCAATTTTTGTGAAACATTTTGCCTGATGAACCTACCCTTTATACTTTTTACCATGGGCATTTTGCCCGACTAACCTACCCTTCAAACTTTTTTCCATAGGCATTTTTCCTGAATAACATACCCTTCAAAAAATTTTCCATGGGTATTTTTCCTAATGAAATAGGTTTTCAAGATAATTTCCCCAGACATTTTATCTAAAATAATTCCCTCATGTAAAAAGGCCAAAATAATATACTTGATGATATGCATACTATGGATAAAAGGATGCAGACATTTTGTTTGAAGAAAATAAGGTATTTGATACTTTTACTACAGGTGTTTTTTAAAGACCAGACCCCAACAAAAACCCGAATACCCTATGATCGATCAATAGACCAAAATCCCTATGGAACTGCTAAGTGGCACCCGTATGTTCAAGTACTTTATATATACATATACATATATATATATACATATATATATATATATACATATATATATATATATATACATATATACATATATATACATATATACATATATATATATATATATATATATATATACATATACATGTATATATATATATATATGTATATATATATATGTATATGTATATATATATATATGTATATATATTTGTATATGTATATATATATATATATGTATATATATATATATGTATGTGTATATATATATATATATATGTATGTATATATATATATATATATATATATATATGTATGTATATATATATATATATATGTATATGTGTGTGTGTATGTATATATGTATGTATATATATATATATATATATGTATATATGTATATATATATGTATATATATATGTATATATATGTAAATATATATGTATATATATATATATATATGTATATATATATATATATATGTATATATATATATATGTATATATATATATATATGTTAATTCATTTTACATTTATGTTTATAGGAGTGAACCTAGAAGTGATAAGTGCCAAGCTCACAGGAGTCAATGATTCAAAGCACTAAGATCTATGAACCGCATTAACTCGGGCCCAGATGATTTGAAAGTGTGAGAATAATGAATATTTTCAAAGGTCTTGGAACAAGTGAGAGAATGACACTTGGTGTAAAGGTGTTTGAGTTATGACTATAAGGTACACAAAGAACTCCATAGAGCTTCCAAGTGGAACACTCATGTTCCATCATGCAGAAGATCTAATGGTGCGAGTTCTAGGTGGACTTTTGAAAGATCAAGACTCAATGAGAGGCATGACTTACATGCAATGCAAAATCATGTTAGATTAGCCATATTTAAATAGTGTCATAGGATCTAAAGCATTGGTAAATTGATATATGTATTTGATACATGTTTGGGTTCCATTTGAAAATGGATAATCTTAAAATATCTAATAGGTTTTTCTCATAACCTATAAAAGGAGGCATGTATAATTTTATAAATGACACATATAATTGTAGTTTGCATACAGTTCAAGCTATAATTATAAAGTTGTCTTTGTCTTTGTACACATGCACATGTTGCATACCTCTTTCAAAGAATAACTTAAATTGATAACTATAAGTAGACTCTTATATGGTTTTTTAACCACAATCATAACTCAAGTTCTAACTATCACATGTAATAACCTTGCATGAACTTAAAGGATGAGGTGACCCCTTCCCCAAGCTTATTTAAACAATTGTAATCCATAGTTTAGAGACAGTTAGATAATTTTGAATACAAGATCAAAATCTATTTTGATCGTCAATGAATGTGTTTGTGTATTTTATTTCCACTTTTTGTGTAATTAATTGTTACTTTATTTGGTTGTATGTTTCAATAATCTTTAGTGTGCAATAGCTATGAATGGATTATTGATTATTTTGATTGATGTACTGATCTAAATATTTGTAATATCTCTTTAGATATTGGTAAAATATATTGTTTAAGATATTCAAGTTGTTTCATTCATAATTCTGAATGGGCATTAGTGCTTTCTTTGATGTAGTTTTCTATGTGTACGCCAAAGCTACCTCAGATACTTCACTAGCCCAAGCCATAATATCTTGAGTAAGAGTGTGTAATAACTACCCTAAAAGGAGTAAGCTTTGTCTCAGGCTCATGAATTTTATATATCATTATCTCCTTATAATTCTTAACTATGTTTGATTAGGTGTGTGCAATTGCTACTAGCAATAGGCATAGGTTTTGAGAACACAAGTATGTTTAGAAACCAACAAGGGAAGTAGTTATTGAAAACCATAGAGCCTTATTTTCTTCCTTACCTTTCCCTCCTTTTTCGAGTTTATTTTGATATCTACCCACTTTATATTAGAATCCAACCATCCATCCAACTCACCTATATATTTACTAGCCTTTAAGAACCACACCTCTATCCAGAAACCTTATCAACAACTTGCATGCCCTACTAGCTATTCCATCAATAGGTTATCAAAGATTACATACCTACAGCTCATGCCCTAGAGTGGAGTTTACCTCTATTGAGATCATAAAATTTTAGAGGCTAACTTGTTATGTTGTGGTGTGTATAAAACCTGCATCAATAGTATCTAGCACTAGAAAGAGGGTTTGAATGTCTAGTTATAGTTAACACAAGAGATCCCCCCTATGAAAACCCAAAAAACCAAAAAAATCATAAAACCTAGAAAATAAAAAATTAAGAATAGATTGGCTTGAAAAATCACCCATAGATAGCCTAGGTATTCAAAATGATCTCTCTGATGACCCATTCCTATACCTTCTTAGGTTCCATCCTAATCACCCAAGATCTATCGAAGGGCATCTTATGACCTACATATATGTTATACATGTTAATGATATAAAATTTGAGGATGTAATCTATAGGTTATTAAATTTAATGTTGGGAGAAGAGATGCATGATTGGTTTATATATTTGGCACCTAGTTCTACTGCTAGTTGAAGAGATTTTGAGGAACATTTTTTATTCAATTTGGTCCAAATATTGATGCTCATGCTTTAGAAAATAATTTAGTATCTTCTATGAGGTTCTATGTAGAAGGTTTGTTAGATATGAATTATATAGAAGCTATCCAAAGAGAAAGCTCATTATTGTGCCCAGATAGGAGCATAGTGTAAAGTTTTCCTTTTAATTGAGAGGAAGAAGAGAGCCCAGATGGAAAGGATGATTGGATCATAAAAGAGGTAGAAGAGCATATTTCATCCATCAATGAAGAGATTGTAATGTTATAAGAGAAATTGAGGCACCAACAACAAGAAGAGGAATCCATCAAGCTAAGATAATTAGATAATACTAATTTCACCCCTCTATTTGATGAGATAATTAAATAAGGAAATGAATACAATGTGAAAAGTGTCAATTTAGAAGAACATTGCCAACCTTTGAAGCAACTCTATGAGATAGAATATGCTCAGGTAGAAGATC
Organism: Torreya grandis; assembly: GCA_037957365.1. Taxonomy (NCBI): domain Eukaryota; kingdom Viridiplantae; phylum Streptophyta; class Pinopsida; order Cupressales; family Taxaceae; genus Torreya; species Torreya grandis. Next base: position 2,313,655 of record JARHVA010001482.1, on the reverse strand, counting down.
AATTACTTTACCTTGTAATGGAAGATATCAGCTCAAAATATGGTGTTGATGACTCTTATGACTACTAGTTTGCATTAAAATCTTTATCAAAAGACTCATTTGATGATCATATTCTTGACTTATTCTCTTCCGATCATGCAAACTACAATGTTGAGATTTTAGATTATGTTATACATGGGGCAAGTATATATTTTTATCATGAGGAAGATGAAAAATGTATGTTGGCTTCCCCCAATAATTTTGATTCTATTTTTGAGTTCCCTTTTAATGTAATTAATTCACATAGATGCTCATGCCTTGATTTGATAGATGTTGAATTTAATTTAGTGCCTAAATCTAATGTGTATGCCATTGTGGTTGATTATGTGATTGACCAAGAACCCCAATGTATGTGTATATCAACATAATTTGATGTTGAATAAAAGACCCCTGATTACACATACGATGCCCATGAAGTCATAGATCTTCCAGACTATAACTATTTAAAAAAAGCAAATTACTCAGATGGAAATAATTAGAGTTTCAATTTAAAAAAACAACAAAAGGATAAAAAAATACAATGGATGAGATGATCCCTTTGGAATTAATAATTAATGAATTTATTATCCTAAAATCATAAATAGTGAGCCCCAAGTAAATAAAAAATTATTCATAATTTGAAAATTCGAGAGTTGACTCATTCAAATATTGAAGGTCACTCTCAAAATGAGAGTTTAAACAAAGATTTGGAGGAAAATTTTGTTCATGATTATACTTATGATTATGATTCTATCATTGTGGACCTTTCCCATAATAATTTCATAGAGGATGATGACTTTCAAGACTAAAGGTTAGATTTAATATCTATCTTAGGAGACACTTTTGAGGATAGTTTTTCTAAACTATGTTCTACTATTAATGTTAGTATAAGTGATGAAGTTTTATAACTTGTCAATTCCCAAGATATTGACCCAATTTAAAGATCAGATGAATCTAAGGAAGACTAGGTGTGCTTGATGCCTTCATATTAGATAAACATAATTATTGTAACTCAGGAGCCTTGCAATTCTTGTGATTATTAGTCTTCTCAACCAAATAATAATTTTTATGATTACATATCTTGGGTATTTTCTCCTAAATACATGATTAATAATGGTGATTTTTCAAAATGTACATATCATAGGGAGGAGTTATTTGTTTATTGTGCCTAATATGTCCCAATGAGTAACCCTAGTTTTTTTGTTTTACAATATGAGGGAACGGTTCAAAATTTTACTTATTGAATACAAGGATGTCCCCACCTATCTCAAAACTTTAATGGGGAAAACATTATTATTACCAAAGAGTGAGAAACATACCAAACAGAGTTTCCAAATCCATCTCCCATCTTTTGTGGGTTTTTTAAGAGTAGGAGTAGGTTAGGCTTCTTATTTTTTGACATTTTCTTTCATTAGAGTAGTTTCATGCTTTCTAGACAAATCTTTCTTTCTTTTAGCATTTTGATTTTCTAGATTAGTTTCTCACTTTCTAGATTAGTTTTTTTTTGCTTTCTCTAACAATCTAAATTTTGTTTACTCTGAATTTAACCAAGCTAAAATCCCAACTAACTAATCTTATGACTTCTATAAAGGGGGAAATTTAAAAATTAAGTGATTTAGGACTTGTTCACAAAATTGGGTATATTTCTATGTTTTGAGTCTTTAGGATAAAGGTATGTAATCATGAACCATTCTAGATATTGTCACAATTGAATACTTTTACCAAGCATGTGGAAGTTGCTCTTAGAGTACTCCATGCAAATTTAGAAATTTTTCTTATTTTATTAGATCAAATGCACTTATCACATTAAATACCTATTGGAAATGACAAACTTTGGGTATAGATGTGGTTGGCAGGGACATTCTATTAAATATTTTTTTTATAATTATACCAGCTCACTGGGGTTCCAATTCTTCTATTTTCATTCAAAATAAAATAAAATAAACCAATGAGTTCAAAAGAACAAAATAAAATCTAAAGAAAATCAAAATGCTCACGTGATGAAATAAGGTCAATGTACCACACATCATGATTAAGAGAAACTAATAGAAAGAGAAGAAAGGGATCCCAATGTATCTTTGTCATGGATATGGACATCTAGTTGAAAATAGAGCATTGCATGAGCTTCCATTATTTTTAATCTTTAAGAGATACTAGAATGAAACTTACAGCTTCATCAAGCCTTTGAAAAACTCATCATAGTAAGGTTTAAATAAACTACATGTTTGACACACATAGATCCAAGAAATTAGCAGGCAAATATGTTATGTGAATCAACTTGCGAGTCTCTTTCATATTTCATTTTAAGTGTTCTTCTATGACATACTTCATGATTTATTTAAATATTTCTAATTGGAGTTCTAGGTTCTTGAATACTCAAGAGTATTCCTGTTATAAGTTGTCATTTGTTGTACCCAATATCCCCCTTTTCCCATAGGGAAATGGGGACCCACTTTTTTAGATTATGGTCTTGACTTTGAGCCCCTCTTATATATGTTTATGCAAATTTTGGGAAAATAATGATTATTAGCCTTTCAATATTTAGCAAAATGGAATTAGTATTATGTTTTCATAAACTAACCTTATTAATACTTTTTGGGTTCTAAACTATACATTTTTGTCAGGTTTTATGTTTTGATATCTTTGTTGGGTTTTATGTTTTTGGATGTATCTTTTTCAGGATTTTATTTTTATAACTTTTGTTTCATAAGAATTGGTTTCAAGATTATTATGTTAGAAATTTTATTTGAAATAATTTCGCTGAAGAAATTTGTCTTTGATGGGTTTATTGAGTCAGACATTTTGTTCACAAAAAATTCCCCATGCCAATTTCCTTGAAACATTTTTCTCGATGAACCTACCCTTCAAACATTTTACCACAAGAATTTTTACTAACTAACCTACCCTTCAAAAAATTTGTCATGGGCATTTTTCCCAATGAATATACCCTTCAAAAATTTTGTTGTAGGCATTTTCTCCAAAAAAATAGGTCTTTAGGATAATTGCCTCATATATTTTGTTAAAAATAATTCCTCGATGATATGCATACTATGAGCAAAAATCCTAAAATAATTTCCCCACATAAAAATACTAAAATAATTTCTCTAATGATATGCATAGTGTAGATAAAAGGATCCAGACATTTTGTCTAAGAAAAATAAGGTCTTCAAGTTTTTATTATGGGTATTTTGTAAAGACCGGTCCAAAGCATAAACCCAAAAACCTTATGATAGATCATTAGACTAAAAGTATCATAAAACTACCAAGTGGCACCCCTAACTTTAATAAATTTATTTTGTGTGTGTGTGTGTGTGTGTGTGTGTGTGTGTGTGTGTGTGTGTGTGTGTGTGTGTGTGTGTGTGTGTGTGTGTGTGTGTGTGTGTGTGTGTGTGTGTGTGTGTGTGTGTGTGTGTGTGTGTGTGTGTGTGTGCATGTGTGTGCGTGCGCGCGCGTGTGCACATGAATGTGTGCACACACTTGCGATCATGTGCTAAGTCATTTTAAGTTTATATTTTTAAGAATGAACTTATAAGTGACAAGTATCAAACTCATAGGATTCAATGAGTCAAAGCACTAAGATATATGAACCACATTAACTTAGGTCTAGATGATCTGATAGTGTGAGAAAAATAGAGACTTTTCAAAGGTCTTAGAACAAGTGAGAGACTACCACATAGTGCATAGGCATTCTAGCTATGACTATAAGGTACATAGAGAAATCCATAGAGCTTCCAAGTGGCATGCTCATATTCCATCATGCAGAAGATTGAGGGTGCAAGTCCTAGGTGGACTTTTCAAAGATCTAGACTCAATGATAGGCATGATCAATATGTAATACACAATCATGTTAGATTAGCCATAGTTAAATAATGTCATAGGCTATAAAGCATTGATAAAGTGATACATATCTTTGACACATGTTTGAGTTCTATTTAAAAATGGATAAGCTTAAAATATTTGATAAGTTATTCTCACAACCTATAAAAGAAGGCATGTACAATTTTATAAACAACATATATATTTATAGTTTTCATGTAATTCAAGTTATAATTGTAAATTTGCCTTTTTATTTATACACATGCACATGTTGCATAGATTTTTAAAAGGCTAAATTAAACTAATAACTATAAGTAGACTCTTATATGGTTATTTAACCATAGTTAGAAATCAAGTTATGACTATCACATGTAATGACCTTGCGTGAACTTGGAGGATGAGGCAAACCCTTCCCCAAACTTATTTAAATAATTTTAATCCATGGTTTAGAGAGGGTTAGAGAATTTTGAATATATAGGTAGCATAAATTTTGATCATCTTCAAATGTGTGTGTGTATTTTCTTTCTAATTTCTATGTAATTAATTGCTACTTTCTTTGGTTTTATGTTTCAATAATCTTTAGTGTACAATAACTGCAAATGGATTTTTGATTATTTTGATTGATGTATTGATATATGGATGTGAAAAATCTATTGAGATATTGGTAAAATATATTGGTTAAGATATTCAAGTTGTTTGATTCATAATTTTGAATGTGTACTAATGCTTTCTTTGATGTACTTTTTTATGTATGTGCCAAAGCTACCTCAGATACTTCACTAGCTTGATCCATAATCTCTTGAGTAAGAGTGTGCAATAGCTACACTAAAATAAGTAACCTTTTTCTAAGGCCTATGAATTTCCTACATCATTATCTCCTTAGAATTCTTAACTGTGTCTTATTATGTGTGTGCAATTGCTCTAGAAATAGGCATAGGCTTTGAGAGCACAGGTCTATTTAGAAACCAACCAAGGAAGTAGTTCTTGAAAACCATATAGCCTTATTTTATGCCTTACCCTTCCCTCACTTTTTGAGTTTGTTTTGATATCTACCCACTTTATATTAGAATCCAACCATCAATACAACTCACATATATATTCACTACCTTTTACGAACCACACCTCCATCCAAAAGCTGTATCAATAACCTACAGGTCCTATTATTTATTCCATCAATAGGTTGTCAAAGACACACATACCTAAAAATCATGCCCTAGAGTGAATTTAACCTCCATTGAGATCCTAAAATGTTAGAGGCTACCTCATTATTTTTTGGTGTGCATAAAACTCACATCAACACTACTAATGTGGAAAATTTCTAGGTCTTTGATGATAACCAACAAATTGTCCAATTCTTGACAAATTTATAAAAAATCAAATATGAAATAATTTATTATAAATAAATAAATTATCTATGCTAGGAGGAATTGAGAGAAGGATTTATTCAACTTAAATAAAATTATCTTCCTTTAGGGATGGTTTCTTTGGAGAGAAGATTCAATATAAACCCCTCAGATTAGCAGTTAAGGAAACCCAAAGTTAATGAATCTAAGTTTAATAAAGAGAACTTGGGAGATGAGATTGATCCATGCTATGTGAATATTGGTCTTAGTTTCACTTTAGAAGAAACACAAAGGGTAAAGGTTTTACTCACCCAGTATAAATATGTGATTTCATGGATGTATAAACACTTAAAGTTTTTTAACCCAAGATTCATTACCCATACAATCCTATTAAAGCTATAACATAATCTAATTAGGAAAATAAAGAGGCAAATAAATCCTATCCCTGAACTACTCATCCATAATGAAGTGGAGAAATTATTAAGTGAAAATATAGTGTTCCCTATCAAGCACTCTACTTGGGTTGCCACCTTGGTTCCAGTTAGGAAAAACAATGGGGAAATTAGATTATGTGTTGATTTTAGGAACTTTATTAAGGATTATAAGAAATAAAACTACCCTTTAAATTCCTTGGATGAGTGATCCAGGTATTAAGTTGTTTTGCAATGATGTCCTTCTTGAATAGTTTTTTAGGATATAACTAGATGTCAGTTGAATCTGAAGATATAATGAAGACTAAATTTATCATAAAATGGGATACATTTGTATATAAGAGGATGATTTTTTTCCTTATTAATGTATGATCCATATTTTATAGATCCATAGACCTTGAATTTCAAGGGATAATAGGTAAATACATAAGTATTTACATGGATGACCTCACTATTTTCTCAAAGATTATAATATATCACGTAGGCCATCTACAGTCAATATTTGAAAGATGTAGAAGGTTTGGAATCTTTTTATACACTAAAAAGAGAATATTTTTCAATACTAAGGGAAATTTATTATGTCACATTATCACCAAATAAGTAATCACCATTGACCCAGATAAAGTTTAGGGGATTTCAAAAATTACATTCCCAAATAGCAAGAAGGAGCTTAAGTCTTTATTCAGAAAGATAAATTTTATGAGGAATTTTATCTCAGGATTTGTATCGATTTGTATAAATTTTTAGACCTATGAATTCAATTATAAAATAAGATTCTAAATTGGAGTGGACATGAGAGGCCTAAAAGTACTTTTAATACATCAAGGATGTCGTATCTTAGGATCTAGTGTTAATAAGCTCAAACTTCAATAAAGACATTTTATTATATTTATTTTCTTTAGAACATATGAGTATTACATTGCTTACTCATAAGAAGGATTAAATTAATCATTCTATTAAATTCATGAGCATGAATTTAAAATAATCAAAGCTCAATTACTCCATAATATACAACTAAATTTCTGATCTAGTCAAAGCAGTAAAGAAATTTGGACATTACATCTTGAGAAATAAGACTATCACTATTATACCAGACCCTACTATTAATATAAATTTATAATATAATTAATTAGGAGAGGGAAAATGAAAATCAATGGTGAAATTATAAGAGTTTGACCTAGAAATCAATCCTACCAAAAATTTTAGAGGGTGAAGCATTATTCAACTTATAATTGAGCCTAACCTGCACATCACCATTGAGGAGGTTTGTCAAACCCAAGTACCTAAAGGATATTGGTATGATAATATCGGTCAATATTTACTCATAATTAATTTTTTCTTATAACTCAATAGAAAACAAAGGAGAGCTTTGAGGCTCAAAGCTGCTCACTACATGATAATAAAAGGAATCCTCTATGGAAGAAATTATGAAGACATCTATAGATGAAATTTTGAGTGAAATGGATTTGATTATGTAATTAAATCAAAAATACCCAAAATATAAATTTCACTTAATAAGATAGATTATGGAAGAAAATAAGAAACAATAAGATGAATATTACCAATTCCTTACTTCTCATATCCTCTCTACAAGATCTTCAAACCAAATGTTTAGATTGTTGATTGCAATTAGACTCATAATTCCATCATGATGATATCTTGATTGGTGTTTGTTATTAAGTATTTATGGATTATTTGATCATGTATTTGGCATGGAGATTGTATGGCTTCCTTAGATTTATAGTTAGTTTGGCTACAAAGGAGTGGCTTGTATAAATAAACCAAGGGGAGGAAGATCAATAGCTCTCATTCAAAGTTGAGATTTGAGGATCAAGGGTGGAGTAATACATCGTAATCCTCACATCCATCCATATAAAAGTGAAAAATTCACCCTCTTTAATGAATACATCTTTTCTAATAAGGATGATGTTCCTTTAAGCCTATTAGAGATGGGTGCCTACCTTCCTGATGATTTTGAGACCCTCAGTCTAAGGTCACATAATAATAAAGTATCTCATCAACCATCATCCCCATCACATTTTAGTCCACCATCCATAGTCCTATTCTTAGTCCTAACCTTCCCAGTCCAAAAAATTCCTTATTTAATAAATATATTACTGAAAATAAGGAGGTAGTTTTCTTACAGATCCTTGATATGGGTACCCTAATTCCTAAAGGTCTTAAACCCATCCCACTTACCTTACCATCATTACATACCCATCCATAGTCAAATCCTCCATCTAATAGTCATAGTCAACCACAGATTCCCCATCGTACTAGTAAAGGGAAGCATAGCTTGTCAACCTTGTCTCGTTCTCATTTGTCTCCTAAATAATCTCACACTCCACCATATCCTTATGTCATGACATCACCAACACATGCCTCTACTTCTAAATCTAACACTTCCACATCCATCACTATAGATAACTAATATAACCCTCTCCCAATATCCATGAAAACCCTATTTTTGAATTGAGGTCTATAGACATGATTGTCCACCTGAAAATAAGACCATTATATTTGTCTAAACATGTGCCCTCATGGTATCAAACCAAATTATTTTATATATACCATAAATTCCTGGGGAATTATATCAATATATGTCACCCATTTAGAGATTATATCAAAAATTTAAAAGATAATGGTGATATTAAAATTTAGGGTGAATCTAATTCATCCATCCCTAAGAGTTTGCAAAAGTGGGTATGCCAAGAATTGCTTCCATAATATAATTAAACTTTTCCCTTCCCTAACCTAGGTCATGACATCAATCCCATTCATCCTACACACATCCCCAATAAATCCATCCCTATGACCCATTTACATTACATCCCCCATCTTCATAAATCCATTAAGCCTAAATCATCACTTCATAAACCTAAGGTGAAATAGGTAGTTGTAGACAATCATATGGTTCCTACCAATAAATTATCTATGGGATAAATCACTTCATCAACATCCCTATTGGAGTAAGCATTAAAATGGTCAGGATCATGTTTGACAATATCATCTAAATCATAAATCACGTCAGAATCACCATCCCTCATAGATTATGAAGGTCATATTGACACATCTCTCTTCAAATATGTCTCTACTATGGACCAGTCAAAAGGCATGGCTCTTGATCTGTCCTAATATACTGAAACTATATCATAATTATTAGATGCTCTATCAATCAATGATCATCAAGGTTGATATAAATCAGCTTTAGATGATAAATCCCCTAAGATTCTGAGTGATCCTTTTGATATTTTTTAGGAAACTTTCTCTGACATTGAGGTTAGGGCTCATAGTGACCTTTATGAACACTATGATACCCATTAACCCCTTAATCCACCACACATCCTTAATAGTCCTCATATCCTCCAAAATCCCTAGATCCCACTCCATGAATGGGATGAATAAGAAGATGCATTGTTGGATTCCCCTCTGCATGCAATATTGTGTGTCAATATGCAAGGATCCAAGCCCATAATCAATTAATCCCATCAAATAACCAATATTTTTATGATCTAAATATAATTAATCAATGTCAAGATAAGTCTTATAATAATCTAATTCACAAAGAATCGTCCCATAGTACAAATATATTTGAAGTGTTAGGAGTCCATATAAATCAAAATCATTTATCTAGTCAAAATTCACTTCCCTCTAGTGAAGCCCAGTTATAGGCACCAAGGGAAATCAAAATCCAAGTCATATTTCAACAAATCATAACAATGTCAAAATTATTGTGGTCGATCATCCTCCTAATATGTGGATCAAAGAGAAAATAAGTGATAAGGTATTGGATCATTTAAGTTCATTTAGCACATGACACCAATCAAAAATGTCCCCTCCACCATATATAATAGTGTATGTAACTATTAAACCTAATTTTTTCTCCCCTTATAACCACATTATATATCACAACCACATCACTCATCCACATCTTATATCCCACCATCATGATCAAGACATAATTCCTTCCATTCCATACCTCTAACCCCTACCATTCATCAAATCCTTGGGAAACATTATCTCTTGTAAGGGTTACAAAGGCACCTTTTTGAGATTTTTGTAGTATGTTGAATCAAGAATCAATGAAGGTCACAAAGACATTAATACATCTAGTGGTGATGACATGATTCGAGAATCATGTATCTCCAGAACAAGTGTTGGCTAAAGATCAAAAAATGTCTACATCCTGCATCTCATAACCATATTCAATAAATCGATATGTTCAAAAGTCAAAAAAATAAAATAAATAAAAAATCAATATGTGTGTGTGTGTGTGTGTGTGTGTGTGTGTGTGTGTGTAATGAAATAAAAAATATATATCCTAATGGTGAAAACTAGTCTTATATTACCTTGGGTAGGTACCATGATAAAAACCAATCTATGACATCATGGTAAAATAATCTATTATCCTCATTTTACATCAATAGTTGGGGGAAAATCCATCCCATCCCTCTCATCCTTATCTCTTTAATCCATCTATCCATTATTATTACCCATAATTTACCATCATATCCTGTATCCTATTATGTCAATCTTTTTTTCTAGTCTTGGCCTTCATAAGAAAGTGGAAGGTGTTTTGAGAAATGTTATGGAATCATCTTGGCATATCCTACAATGGAAACTTAGGAATCTAAACATTTGCTTATTTCATAATATGGTCACTGGTGATCCCTAATCCATTCTTCCTTGGTCATTATCCCCTTTTCCACATCACCCTCATGATTTTGTCATCCCATACATCATTCCATCCATCTTTATCCTAGTTTCTAGTCTTGGTATTCCATTTGATAGTAACCCCATTTATATATTGTAGATACATATTCCAAAAATCCCTATAAATGAAATATTACAACAATCCAAAAAATATATAAAATCCATAAAATCCCAAAACATTTAAGTTGGCTTGTCTTGTTTCATCTTGTCATGTGTCCTAACATATTTAATCCAAACCATTAGATAAGACACAATGACACTACATGTAGATACTTATGTGTGATATTTTTATGCTCTGTGTTATTTGACTTATTTGTATGTCTTTTCATAATGTATATATGCTTATATTAAATGATTGTCTATTTGTCTATATTTATTTTTAGTCTTGCATCATGTCTCTTTTTGTCTATTGGGGAATGAAAGAGGATGCTATGAGGTCACCAAAGCTCCAATAATGCTTTTAGGTACCCTTGATGATATAGATTTAATTATCTTCCCATGAACTTTAACATAACATCTTATTGGTCATACTTATATCATGGGGAAAAATTCCAAGTGTTATATTTATCAAATTCCTTAGACTATGATGAGCCTTATGATAATTGTAATGGATTGATCATCTACACCATCATCATTTATCTAATCATCCTTATTCCCATCACTAATCTAATCCTCATGACCCATTCATCTAACATCTAATATTTTATCCTTGTCTGATCATTTGAGTTATATCCTCTAATTGTTAATCATAGTCATCATCATCATCATCATCATCTACCCCATCAATTGTCGTTTATCCCCAAATATGAACTATATTGGCCTGAGTTATTTTTAGACTATATAGGCAACACTTAGTCACATATTGTATCTAAGGTTAGCTCAGCCACTCTCTCCTCTTTACCAATCATTTTTCACCACATATATCTTATATTTTATTATATTCTCATCTTGTATTAGTCAAAATCCTTGGGCTATGATCTCAATCATTAATGAATCAATATATTGACTAATCACCATCCCCATATTCATTTCCATAACATTTTTATAAATCACTTGCACTTGTCAATTTGGCCTAAAAAGTCACAACATTTAGATTTTCTTCATCTATCATTAATTATCATTGATTGGTCAATTCATCATTCATAGTTCATAGTTCCTCCCTCAATTGGGGCATGACCTAGACTGTAACTTTATCTCTCACTCACTTATATGTGTCTTTGAAAGGGGCCTCATTTTTTTTAATCACATTATAGCTCATTAATTTGATGTAATATAATCAAATTAATCCTCTTCATCTTTTGGTCACTTGGTCATATCATTTTTTATTTCTCCTCCCCTTCATCATATCACTAGACTTTAGCCTTGAGCGACACCCATCATTAATCTTATCAAATCATTATTTATCTTGGCCTACATCTATCCATTTCATGCCTACTTACTTTGGATACATTAAAATATTTCAACCATTTAATCATATCATCATGTTATAGTTGATTCCCCTTGGGATGTGTTGATAACTGTGACCTAGTCATTTTCACTCCCTGCACATATGTCTTTGCCAGGAGCATCATCAATTTGCAGTTTACTATTTAGGTCGAGTTCATTTTATTCATTATCTATTTCATATCTTCCATCCCATACCCTTATATCTTTTTTGCATCCCACCCCTCATTTTCTCTTTCATGTGGCCATCTAGATCCTTCCTCCCCACATGTCCCCTTGAGGGTGGCATCATATCAACTAAAATCATCCATGAAATGGTGTTTATTTTAAATACCATTACATTATTTTCACTAAAATCATACATGAAATGGTTTTTCTTTGAAATACCATTAATCCTTCCACTTAATCCACTTGCAATGCCCTTTCAAAGAGGGTCAAAATATATGCACCTAAATCCTCTCACCTTTTATTCTAATTAATCCTGCTAATTTACCCCCTTTATCCTAACACTAGTTATTTATTTAATATCCCCCCTTATCATTTTCTCATTCACTAACCTTATTTATACCCCACCAATTAATTAATCCTCCTAATTAATGTCTTATCCCATCCTAATCTCACTTATCTATTATTTATAAATTTAAAATTCCCATGGCCCACTTACCCACCTACCCAAGCCTACTCATAGGCTCTCCTACATACCTAGTCCCTAATCATCCATATAATCACCCACCTAATCCCATTCTAATCATAATTAGTCCCTAAGGAGATTATAGTATTTTCTAATTCTAAATCTTCTCTAACTTGGCCACTTCTCTCTAGAAGCCTCCATTCTAGAGGCTTCTAAGGAATTTTTAATTCCCTAAAAATTCTTCCTCCCTTGATCCTCAAATCTCAACTTTGAATGTGAGCCATTGATCTTTCCCCTTTATCTTATTTATACAAGACACTCATCTATGACCAAACTAACTAGAAATCTAATGAAGCCATACAATATCCATGCCAAACCCATGATCAAATAGTCCATAAATCCTTAATCACAAACATCAATCAAGTTATCATCATGCTCAAATTATGAGTCTAATTTAAATCAACATTCAAAAAATTTGGTTGGAAGATCTTGGAGGGAGGATAGGAGAAGCAAGGAATTGGTAATATTCATCTTATTATTATTTATTTGATTTTATAATCTCTCTTATTAAGTGTGATTTATATTTTGGGTATTTTGATATAATTGCACTGTCAAATCCATTTAGCTCAAAATTTCATCTACAACATCTATTTGAAATACATATCTCAAGAAGAAGTTAAAGAGATTTTAGATAAATTACACATGAACATTGATAGTTGTAACCTATTTAGAAATACCATAGCACATAAGATCCTCTGAGTGGGTTAATATTGGCTAGTAGTCTTCAAGGATATACACACTTATGTTAGAATATGCCATAGATGTCAGGTCTTGTCCAAGAGAAAAGTACATGCAGTGATGCCACTATAGTCTGTCATTGAAGGAAGGCCATTTTCTCAGTGGGGATTATAGTTCATCACTATCATCAAACTAAATTCTTTATCCAAACATAAATTTGTGCTCATTACCATAAATTATTACATCAGATGAATTAAAGTAGTAGCTATAAAACATTCTAGAGCACAAGATGTAATCAATTTTTTGGAATACAACACCATAACTAAGTTTGGTACCCCTATTTATTTAGTTTTTTATAATGGGACAACATTCTAGTCAATTAAATTTACTGAATGGGCCCATGATAATAAAATCATCATCAAGTCATCTCCCAACCATTACCCATAGGGAAATGGATTGAATGAATAAACAAATACGAACCTGATTGATGCCATTAAAATTTTATCCATAAAAAAATATAGATAATGGCATCATTTAATAAAATATTCACTATACATAGACCAAATAAGATTTAAGTAGGCCCTCAAAACTTCACGTTACCTGCTAGTATATGGATGATGTCTAATATTCCCAATTATACTTAAATTACTAACATATTAATTTATATAGGATTATTGAAAATAAGTGAGAAAAAAGAGTCCCATTTATTAAATATAATAGAAATGGAGGATTTAAAAAATGAAAGATTGATTAATTTTAGTAAACATTAAGAATTAGTCAAGAGATGGTTTGATAAAAGAGTAAATTTTAAAACATTTAGAATATCTTACCTAGTGTTTCTATGGGACAAAGCCCATGAAAAAAAAGGATAGCATGAGAAGTTTACCCCCTTATAGACCAAACCTTAATATATATTAGATATATTGGGTAAAAAATCTTTCCATTTGAGTGACCTCCAAGGTAATGGATTGATATATCCAATTAATGGGTTATTTTGAAGCACTACTTCATGGTTATAACATCTTGAGATTTTCTAGAATGAACACAAGTTCTAAGGTAGAGGTAGGACTAGGTTATATTCACTATTTTTATAGTTTATCTCCATTTTTTGTCATTTTATTTCATTAGGGTAGTTTTCTTACTTTCTAGAGTAGCCTTTCTTATTTTTTGCATTTTGATTTGTTTAGTTTAGTTTCCTACTTTCTAGAGTAAATGTCTTTATTTTTTTGTGACAACCTGATTAACTTATTCGGGGATAACCAAGAAAGTATCCAATACACTAGAATTCTTATCCATGTTTGAGGTTAAATTTAAAACCCATGAGAGAGTTTCCAAAGGAAAAACAACTATGAGAAGGACATAAAATGAAAAACATAAATTGGTCTGTTTGTAGGTTTTGCATATTTTTGTTTAAGACTTTCAAATTTTAGGTATGAAATAAACAAGTTAATTATGGTTATATCATAGTTAAATACTTTTATCAGGTATGTAAAATCTGATCTCAGTGATACAAATAAATTAAAAAAAACCTCTCATCTCTTTAGATCAAATACTTTTCCAATGTTAATACTTGTTTAAGGTAATAACCATTGATACAAATATATCTAACAAGGACATTCTGATAAATCAAGTTTTATTTTTGCACATACATTAGCTCATAATTAGTCCTTCCTTCCTTACTATACCCAAATTAAAAAAAATTAGGACCAATGTGTCCTAAAGAGTGATCAATAAACCTAAATAACATATAAAATTGATTAGAGACTCACATGATGAAATAAGATCAATGTATCACACATCATGAGGACATATGAGGGGAGGAAAGGAGGAACCAAATATATCTCTATCAAGGCTATAAATTCTAGGATGGTGGTAGAACAATGCCTAAGTTTCCTTATTTTTAATATGATTTAAATAAATTAGAATAAAACCTATAGTTACTCCAAGTCTTTACTAAAATCCTCACAACAAGGATAAAAGAGAATCACTTCATCACATAGATCTAATGTATGAGAAGGGATAGTGTGTTACATAAAGTCATTTAGATGTTTTTAATTCAATTATTCTCTTTTGGTATCATTCATATTTGATTTTGGATTTCTAATCAAAGATTATGGGTTCTTGAATACTTGGGAGTATTCCCCTCGTGAGTCACCATTTATTGTATTCAACACACCCTCACTCTTTTTTCTCTCCTGAGAGATGACCCACTATATTCTGAAAGGCCTAGGTCTATTTTTTAAATAGTTTTCATATATATTTATGTGTTCACCTAAATTTTGTGTTTATTATAAATGCTAAGAGACATTTTCATTTGTTTGGTTTATTCATATTAACTTATTAATATTACTTGGGAGTTTTCCATGTATACATATTTTTAAAGTATGCGTAATAATTAAAAGGTTTTGGACTTTGCATATTTTTCCTTTTAGGAATTTTGTTTATCACATATTTTTGGTCTTCAAAACTTTTTTTCATGAATTTAGATTTTGGTATTTTTTTATTCTTCTCCTCTTTTTTCTTTTGTGACAAGTATTCATTAGATCATTTGTTCACAGAATGTGGTCTTCACAAATTTTGTGTAAAACTTGTGCTTTTTTAAAATATTTATTCTCATATTTTAGCATGACTTTACCTCCACATTTTGGTCTTCACAATTTTTAATTAGAATTTATACACTTCATAAACTTCGTGTTTCATAGATTTTGTTCATAAATTGCACTTCAAAAGTTGCGTTCAAGATTTGTGTTTCATAGGTTTTATTTGAGAGTTGTGTTCATGAAAGTTTTTGTTCGAAGGTTGTGTTTTCATTTATTGGTCTTTAGATATTTTGTTTAGAACTTCCATTCATGAGTTTTTTTTAAATGCAATACCGAACATACATTTGAAGGCAAACTATATGACATAGTTGGTTTTACACAAAAGTAGCAACAAGATGACACTTATCTAAAGATACAACATGACATTTATATGAACATATAGAAATATCACATGGCACACCCACCAAAGTGAAGATATGGAATTTAAATTAAATGAGTGAAAAAATCTTGGAGACATTGGACATTAATGATGCATGGATTTAATTAAAGTCTTAAACTCAAATCTATATCACCAAACTATAAAGAGACATCATACCTATTGATTACTAACAAACTCATGAGAAATTACACTCTAAAGAGAACTTGAATCCCTAGATATCTATGTTCCATTAAAAATTTCTTATAGTAATCCAACGAGTAAGTGAATCATAATGACAGTCACATAATTTAACTAAGTAGTAATGGCCTCTTCATCTAAAGAGTTCATGGGGTGTTGCCACCTTTAAAATTATCCATTAAAGACTATATAGAGTACACCAACACTATTTTTTATTAAAATATGTTTAAAAATGAGTATGATAATTACTCATCTCTTTGGGATGCAGTAGAGGACATAGATGCCCATTCATATGAAGATGCCCTAACAACCCCACAATAATAGATATAGCAAGCTTGATACCATTGAAATGTCAATAGTTACACTTTATATTGGTGAAGCTTGAGTTCATTCCCTACATAAATTTTTTTTGGGACCTATTATTCATAAATAAGGTGACTGGAGGTAGATTCTTAAACCAACTAATCCATAAGATAGTCATTACTTTTATCTTAGGAGATGCCTTCCATAGGTATCTATTGTTGCCAATTAAAAATTTTACATTTGATGGACACTAAGTGGAAATGTGGAATAAGAGAACCATGATTGAAAATACTCTAAGGAATTAGATCACTCTTGGAAAGGTGGTCACCCTCAAAGCCAAGGAGCTAGTGTCAGTTACCAAGTTCTAGATGGGTATCTACATTGGAATAACATTGTTGAAAAGATCATATAGTCACCCTAGAATCCACTATGTCCATTTGGAATGTGTACCATTTATATATTTAATTATGATTTTTGAGTTGAGCTTCACTCTAGGGGAGATAATTAGTGCAAGGCTTAAATAACATATGTTTAAAAAGGATAAGAGGCCCCCAGGTGTCCATTTCTACATGATGTTTTATCTATTGGATGTTATTGTTATCTAATTGTGACCCTTAGGTCAAAATAGGACTCATATAGGAAAAAAATTGATCCTTACTTGAGTTAAGAGGTTGTATTCAATTCAAAATACCTTATTAGCATTTATTAAGATAAATTTAGAAAGATTAAGGTAAGTGTCTTTTATATTTTTTGGTCTATTTGGATCTCCTAAGTCAAAAAGGGTCATTTTTGGTACCTTGAAAAATGTTTCATAGGTTATTAAGGGTTTATTCATGTCATTTTATGTCTTAAATATCTTATAACAATGTTTCATGAAGTTTTTGAAAGCCTAATGTTCATTTTCTATCTCTAAGGTGTTGAAAATATATGAATGAGTGATTTTTTAGCTAACTATAATGTGTGTCCAAGTTATCTAAAGGAAAAATTTGTACCAAACACATTAAAAATATTTGGAATAATTTAGTTAAATTCCACACCTGTCATCAAGTTAGAACAAAGTCAATTTCTTCAAATTCAACACCACTTTGAAGAGTTATAAGAAGTTGTAGGGACTCTTAAAGTCACTTGAAAGTCAAAAAAAATTAAAAACATCCTTTGGACTTATAAAGGTCAGAAAATATCTTGGGAATAATTTTCAATCTCCATGGTTGTATACATATCCTTCTCTCTCTCATCATCCCCTTTACAAACTAGTGAAGGTCAAAATCAACCAGATGGTATAGATATATATTTATATTTTGAGGATGAAATTTTGGAAACATTTTGTGACCCATATGGGATTATAATTTATGTCACTGTTAATTATATTTGTGTTCTTAGCTTTATGAACAATTGCTAAGAGTCTAGACTACTTTTTGATAACTCAAAACCCCACATGTTGAGTTTAGAGCAACTCCAAAATAAATTGTGAATTCATGGATACTTGAAATAAATTAGAGTGTGTTATAAAATGTCTATATATTCCTCCCATACATTCATTCATCATGGTGGCACGTTTAGATGTCCTTTTGGCATGAAAATTGGCTTTAGTGCATAGTTTGAGGTGACTGTCAAACTTTATAGATTTCTAAATTATCCAAGTATTTTGGTGAATTGGAATGATTATTCATGGTCTAATAATCATATTAATAATTAATTTATGACCTCTAATCAATTGAAAATACCATACAATTCTCAAGGTAGTCACATTTCCATATACCTTGTGGGATTGTGTTTGCGTGTTGCATAGTAAGGGTGATTTAAAGTAGTTTGAATATGTTTTTCAAAGATTTTGGAGTTGTGAATTCATGGTTAAATGTGTTTATGTTTTCATAATAATAATTTTCTATCCCCAATAGTCATATTGTACTTTTCAAGTGTTTCAAACATAAGGTTGTTTATTTTCTCATTTCCTATAGCATGTAGGTCTGAAACTCAGATAAATCCATATTTCCAACATTCAAGACAGATATAAAGGAATGAAAAACTGGTGGTATATTTAGAAAGGATTCTAGGATTCTGATGGCTCCAAATGTCTTAAATCTAAGTGATGACAAGCTAGATGGCCTAAAATACATCCTACAGGATTGACAGTTGAGATTGTGAATCTAGAAGTTGTGAAGTGATTGAAAAGGCAAATGGAATTAAAATTAAGAGATAGAGACTATCCTTGGTTATATTACTTTCATATTTTCATGGAATAGTTTAAAAGGCCTAGCTCTAAACCACATATTTAGTCAAACTCAATAAAGTCACTTAAAATCTACTAGGAGAATTGTATTAAATAGTGAGGTTGATAATGTTGGAATTTTCAAAGCATTTAAAAGTGTCTAATATCCTTAATGACATGAGAAAGATTCTTATAAATGTTTTTAAATTCAATATTGAAGTTAATAAATGCCTAATTCAAGAGTAGATAGTCAAACTCCAAAGAGAGACCTATAACCATTGTTGAACTGGGCCTTGAAAATCATATTGAAATTTTTGAAGTATTAGAGTGCTTTATAACATTGAAAAATGTCTGAACTCTTAATAAAAATAGGGCAAAGCTTTTGACAGGGTTTAGAGATTATTTTGAAGGTCTAGAAGCCACATATTTAGTCAAGGTGTTTCAAACAATCACCTATAGCTGTTGTGAAATATGTGTGCTTTGAAAAATGAATGGTGATGAATTTTGAGGTTTCAAGATAGTAAGAGAGGCTTGAGAAATAAATAATAATGAAACAAGGTCCTTGAAAAGATTTAAGATTGGTCTTGAAGGCATAAAAGGGTTATGAGCCTCAAACATAGTCAAGTGTCCTAATAGACACTTATAGATTGTGTAAGTGACTTAGAACCTCGAAAGTCTTGAGATAATGGTGTGAAAGATCTAATGTATTTTTAATAACTCAAGACATATAGGTCACAATTGAGACCAAAGAAGGTTCTCAAAGGCTTAATGAACAACACATAGTTAACTACCTTATCAACATTTACAACCTATCAGTTGACAAGATTGGTCTCAAGATGGAAATGTTGAGGAGATTTATGTGTTTAAAAAGGTTTCAAATAAGGTTATCATTAATTCAATGGCATAACAAGGTTTGAGTAGTTCCAATATTGAAATCAAGGTTCTTAAAACATTAAAGACTACATACTTTTCAAGAGTATACACACAGTCAAGGTAAGATCAAACATATAGCAGTGTATGTGTGTGGCTAAAAGGTTAGAAATAACTTCATACTTCTCAATTCATTGAGATAAAAATATATTATAGGTAAAGAACAGATGTGAGACTAAAATAGGGGTCACAAGACCACATAACTCCATACATAGTCCTTCACTAGTAACAAGGTGGTCTACCTGGCCAAATAAGTAATTTGATTTCTTGACTAGTAGGATACTATGGATAATGGATAGAAACCTCATGGTAAACATAGAGTATAATAGAATCTTCAAGTTCACTTAAAACCTTAAGATGCAAATAAGAAACCCCTGTATACTTAGTCTAGGCAAGACACAAGACTACTTGTTCATGCTTGTTTAAATTTCTTGTATGAATAAGGTTGAATAAGACTATAGTATCATCTGAGGTAAATCAAGTTTTGGAATGTGATGATATGATAATGAACATTATTTCATTCTTCCATAGACTTAATAAGAATGGAAACTTAGACCCTGCATAGTCTAATTCATATAGAGTCCTATTGGAAAGTCAACATTGAGATGATGGCCAATTAAGTGGCTTTTAATGAGATATTGAGAACATTTAGTAGTATGTAAACATATACAAACACTTGAATAAGGTGTTAGAGTTTTGATAGAGAGATAAAATGACACATACAGTCCATTAGGGTATGGTTAGAAAACTAGTACAAAAACCCTAAGCCTAAAAAAGTGGCATGGTTGGGAAGTTTGATGAAGGAATATATATGGAGGAACATTGGAATGTATCAATGGGTACTCCAAATACCTCATTAAGGTCATTATAACTCAATCCAAACTTAGGAAATCTCTCATTAACTCAATTCTCTCTCAGACCTCACAAAATACCCATTTTCAACTTGAGATGGTAGTTTTTTTTGCTTGGTATGGAACACACATGCTTCATGGTACCTTGAGCTCCTAGGGGATGTTAAATAAATTATTTCACTTCCAATTTTTGTATTTTTTTGGTGTTTTCATGCTCTAAGGTTTGTAAACTATCATTAAGAAGTCAAACCACTTTCAGGCTGCCTAGGAGATCTAAAATAACCCGATGAAAGATAAATTAAATTATATGCCTCCATATGAATTAAATGGACTTCAAAAATGACCCATAACATCTTCAAAACTCTCCTAATCATCATTCAATTTACTTTAGTTGTACAAACTATTGTATGGATTTCCATAAATGCACTATTTTTTGTGTTTTTAGTGTTTTTTAGGGATGTTAGAGAGAAGTACACTTGAAAATAATTGGAGAGGTCACTTGAGACTTATTTCATCTCCTCAAATCAACAAATTTGTTTAGGATTCCTTGAAATTGACTAAACAAAGTCCATTTTGTAAGGCAATCCAAACATGCTTGTGAAGGGCTTATTTTTGGCCATTTCATGGTTTGGCTATAAGCACAATATTTAATAATACCAAAACTGACATGGGATATGGTATTGGCATGGGTAAATTTAATCACACACTTCTTATAGCTTTCACATGTGCATGAGTAGTTTACATCCAAAATCTACTTTTTAGGCCTAGAGGCCTAATTAAGCCTAATTAGGAAAAGAGAGGCAAAAAATAGGCTTCCACTCAGAATCTGAAGATGAAATTTAGTATGGATTTGTAAGGACATATAATATCCTATAATATTCCCTTATTTTTTTAAATATCATCCATATAACTCACACACAAGGAGATTTATAGGAAAAAAGGCTACAAAGAATGAGACCTAATTGGGGTTTTTGGTAGACAACAACTTGTTGGGGATAGTCTGAGGCTTAAAATAGATTTTTAAAGGTCTAATATGATACTAATAGGCCATACATGAATTTTGGATGAGTTAAAGTAACTGATATGATGTTTTGATACTTGTGTGTGAAATAAGCCTAAGGAGATAAAGAGCCCTCTCGATACCTTACATGAGAAAGAGGTGATGTGTCAAAGAGAACCTTTTTGGGTAAGTTAAGAGGTGAAAATATAATATCAAAGAGGTATAATAAAATTATATTACCAATAATAATGCCACTTGTCCTTCAACATGTCAAGAAGGAGAGGAGTTTCCAAAAGCTAGTCAATGTCAATCAACCATTTCAACTCCCATGTTAATTAGAGGGTTGAGCATATAAAGAGGAGAAAAAATGTCATCTAGGACATGTTTAGGTATTTCCATAACTCATATCTTATTTTTAACTCACATGAAACTTGTTTACTCTCTCTCCCCTACACCCTACTTCTCTCTTCTCTCACATTCTCTATATATTAAGCCACTTTTGGCTAAGTTTGTATCCTCCGCCTGGGTATGGTGAAGCTCTACCCATTTGTATGCCTTTGATTAGTGATAATCAATTAGTTTACCTCATTTTATTATTGTACTTAGTGTGCATATGAGAATACTTTATCTTGTCAAGTGAATGAACTTGTCTTCATTGGCATGTTGTCCTTTTTTAACACCTAAATGTAGTTTGAAAGCTTCTTTTGTAGGTCATGTGATGTGTATGAGTGTGGTGCAAGATTTCAGTTAATTTTTTTATATTCTAGTGTCATTCAAGATTTATTGGTTAGTTCTCCTAGCTTAATCAACCTTCACATTAAAACACTCATGTGAGAGATTCAGATTAAGAGTAGTATATGTAAGGTTAATTTTCTTGATTTACAAGTGCACATGTAGCTTGTTGGTAATGGTCAAAACATATTTTTTACATCACATTATTAGAGTAGGTTTCTCTCCCTTTCTTAGTAAGTGATAGATTAGTGTGTGAGCCTAATTAATTCATCAAGGAGAGCTAGCCATTTAATCTAAAGGTTTAGCCCTATTATAGACAACCCATGTGTCTAAGGGTAATCCTCTATTTCACCAAATTTGAAGATGTATGAAAAAAAGTCTTATAGGGTGAAAATTTTAGTTATAATAGTTATCATTGGAACTCTATACATATACAAAGGATCACTCTAGAGCCTAGAGCTAGACTATGTCAAAAATTAGGTATGTGATTCTTTTTCTTTCCTCTAAATCTATGCATACATGAGGAACATAGTTAGAATTGATGATAATATTTACCCTAAAATATAGAGGGTGATTTATTAATAACCACTAATCAAAATATAAAAAATCATTAACAATACATTAGGGATCAGGGGGGATTCTTGGTTTTACCCTAATTATATGTTGAGTGTGGTCATGGGGAACAAGGTTACTCCATTATGGATCTATAACTTTGTCCCTAACAAGCTGGCTAAGAAACATATTACCTACCAGCTATGATGGAACATGGATGAATAATTGAAGAAAAATAAGAAAGGAATGTTTCATTGATACTTTTTTATGACTCATTGGATATGTTATACCATCAGAAAACATTTTGGAGAAGTTGGAAAAATAGAGAGTATTATTCATTGGAATCTCTACCATGTATATATTAGGATCCCCATGGTCTAATCAATAAGTAAACCTAAGGCCTTGGCATGTTGTACTAACATGAACCTTGTATACACATAATATTTTCAAATTTTATCAATTATTGATGCTTTCACCCTTGCAAGAACCCATCGAGTCTCAATCTCTCTAAGTTCATTCCTTAAAGGGTGAACTGGGAAAAGGGTAGGTAGACTATTGGTTCTTCACATGATTTTTTTCCCCTATACCACCACTTTTTATCTACAAAACCATATCCTAAAACACTTCCCTAAGATTTTTCTTATCTCTTGTACCATCCTCCAACCATTTACCACCTTCATTATCCCCTTCTTAAGCCTAAAACCCTTTTTAATGGTTTACGTTACACTATCAAACCCATCAACCTTGTACTCAAATTGATAAAAAATCATTTAGGGTCTAGGTCAGCCCCTAGTTGACCTAAACCAAGAACTAATTTTTCTATCTATAATGATATAGAGTCTATTGGGCTTACACTATCAGCTAAATGTTTGAAAAGGTTTAATATTATATTAAACTATATATACACATTCATTTCATCATTTATGAGAGAATAGAATAAGAATAATATTATATTGCACATCTACTTATCCACCATTCTAATTGAGGAGTATAGCTAAGGTTTTCAATACTTTCTTTGGAGATATGGATCTTGTCTTGTGGAGAAGTCTTTTGGATGCATAGAGAAGATATGTAAACTAGAGCTAACTTGTCCATGTTTCCATTACATACCACAACAACCTCTTGAAAATCACCTTGGCCAAGGGAGATATTGAGGCTCAAAGGGTTCATCTTCAAAGGTAAGTATTCCTAACTTTGTTCCTCCTTTATAAGAGTAGATAAATTAGCATTTGTACTTCTCTCTCATGCATTAGGATTTCCTATACATTGACATGAGTATAAATATTCTATACATGTTTACTTTTTTATGTTTATTACCCCCACTTTGTGCCATAAGCTTTGGTGATCACTAGATTAGATTTTAGTTTCCTTGTCATTTACTTTTGTGAATATGAAAACATAGGGCCTAGGTACGGTTATTTCATGGTGTTGCTTGACTAAAGGATTTATAAACCTCTCTATTGATGTTATTATGGTAATAGATCCATAGATTAGGTCTAGTGGATCCATTTTAGTCATGATCCTGAATATCTAATGTATCAACAATAAAAAGTGTAAATATGATTTATCTTCTCTGAGCTAGGATTGATTAATAGATCAGTTGCATTTCCCTTTACATAAATTCTAGTGAACTTGACATGAATCAAAATCTTATAGGTTTTATTTCATGATCTTATATTGTCATCACATTATATTTTTATATATTTTCAGTACTTTATAGAACTATTCAATATAGATCTAACATTATGTGTACATGTTTAACACACAGTCACTCCAAAATGACTTCATTCTATATGTGCAGGTATTATCCAAATATACATTACTAGATTGATCAGTTTGGCATAATATTCTTTTTTAGTTCCAAATTCTAATACATAGTCAAACCAGTTGACTCTATCCATAATTCTCTTCTGTCAACATATAGGTCTGCAAGCATAGTCAAGACAGTCAACTATGTTCATAACTTCTTCAAGATATAGGTTTTTCAAACTTCATCAAACATGTTGACCCTTTTATAAGAATTTTAAATTAGTATTTGAACATCACAGCATAATTTTTATCAATCTAAACATATTCAAGCCCATCAAAATTCATTTCTTTCTCTCTTTGTCATTTCATTTTTCTTCTTTCAATACTATTTTTTACAAGTTTGCAGTCTAAAAAATTGTAACCCTATAGCAAACTAGGTCAACACGTTCAACATAGTTCTATAGTCTATCTTCTACCTAGAAGACATAGATGAACTATTCAACTATGTTCTTCTAGATCTTGCTTTTGTAGAATAATAATGATTGAGTTGACTCTCTTATAAATTATTTACATACAATGTCACCTAAACAAACTTTGTACTCTTCTCAATCAATGAGTTAACCTATATTTGTTAATAATTAATTCACATTTCCTTTTTAATTACTTGCATGCTTAGAGTAACAAACATAGATTAAACATTTGGTTTTTTAAATTAGCATTTTAGTCACATTTGGTTTTTTAAATTACCAAATCACTTTTCAATCAAAAAGAATTAAAAATTTGTCTTCCTAAGGTCTACCTACTTGGATTTCATCACCAAGGGGGAAGCCGACTTGGTTTTTGAGCAAAGTCTAAACACATGGTTAATGGTATATACTAGCAAAACACCTAACACCCTCATCACCATATGATTATTAAGTGAGGGGGTAGGCCCTAATAATAAGATAGTAATATCACCAATATAGATGCCTTTCAACCTAAACATCTTGAAACTAGCCTTAAATTATTATCTAGTTCCTTAGTTCAACCAAATCCCAATTACATTCAAATTAAACTTCATTATAACTTAATAATACTTAGGATGACTAATTAGTTAGCA
The DNA here is from genome assembly GCA_037957365.1 of Torreya grandis. Taxonomy (NCBI): domain Eukaryota; kingdom Viridiplantae; phylum Streptophyta; class Pinopsida; order Cupressales; family Taxaceae; genus Torreya; species Torreya grandis. The sequence goes on along the minus strand of JARHVA010001482.1, from coordinate 2,287,941 downwards.
TTTACTTTCTAGTTGTTTTTTTCTCTTTGATTATTATATATTATATTGTATAAGGTTTATGTTATGTGTTCCAATTAGATCAGTCACATTGATCCAATTGATTGAATGCTTAATTTCATTTTCTTAGATTTTATCTTGAAAAATATTTCTCTATTTTATAACACTATCATTTATATCAATACAATATTTTATAAAATGTTTAGCCTTTTTGCCTTAATACACAGCCAACCTATCTGATTATGTATCCTTATATTCTTATTTAGTTCCTAGTCTAAGCATTACATAATCAACCTATCTAAATGTGTCTTCTTATTTTCTTGGCATGTTCCCTATTTAGTAGTACACAATCGATCTATATGGTTGTGTTCCCTTTTCTCTATTTTGTTCTTGGGTTTACAAAACATAGTCAACTAGTTTAATTATGTATCCTATTTTTTGATTTTGTCTTTGCATCACCCTTTAACCTTCTTTTCTCATCATGAACTTCTTATTTGAGGATAATATATAGTTTAATCCAATAATAATGATTATAATTACCAATCCCAATTGGTTTCCTCAAAAATAACTTGTGGATTCCACTTTAGATGAAAACAATGTGCATGTTGCCACTCATGATAATAATTATGGGACTCCTCATTCATCATCAATTATTAATACTCTTTTATCCTTAGAAGATGGGCCTAAATTAGAGTATAAAATTTAAATTCTCTTATTTATTAACAAGCTTCCTCAACATAGAGGAAAGGATCCTTAAACCATTTACAATCTCATGATAGGTGGACAAGTATAAGAACCCCATTCACCCTCCCATACATTCTCTCATGGATTTGGGGGTGACACCTTATTTTCCTCTCAACATCTCCCTTATATTTTGACTCCTCACACTATGACCTATTCTTCTATGATCTCTTTAACCTCCATGCTATGTTTTTCCACTAACATGGCACGTTCAACATCTAGTGGGACTTTTCCAAGGCCCCATTTCCTCAATCAATCCCTTAGTGCATCATTTACTACTAATTCTAACCATGCTATTATTTCTTCCTTTTCTTCCAATGTCAATCTTTCTACTAGTTCATATTTTTCTACACATGCTAATAATACTATAGGTGCTTCATTTTTAACCAATGCTTCACATGCCACTAGTGTCATGCATGTCACTACTCATAATGTAACCCAAACCACTAGTACTAATGCCAATGCTTCACATACCAAATAAACTAGTCAAAATTCCACGCAAACCCATCAACTCTTATTAAAATTCTCAATCAAATGAACTCTTTTCAAACTAATAATGTTAATAAAATTATGTAGATACAATATCATCTCATTCACCTTCAAAATCAACCTCAATAGGCTCCATGGGGACTGTAAAATCTAAATTCCCCCCACCCCCCTTAGTTATTCACATGGTAACCTCATTCTTCAACCACCAATTATTAACAAAATGATTGAATATATTAAAAATGAAATTATTATACCTCAAATTACTAATATCAACATAGGAGGTATCACACCTACCATTAGTTATAGCGATTCAATTGATCCTAACTTACATTTAAAAACATTTGGTAATATCTATAAAGATTGGGTTAATATTTACAATTTTATTTCTACCAAGATATTAGCCAAAACACTCTTTAGAGACACTTTAATTTAGTACAATAAAATTAAATCCCATTCTATCACTAGATTGGAAGATATGGTTAACTCCCTAGTCCAAGAGTTTCAAACTAGTGATCACCCAGAGAATACCTTGGCTCACTTTATCAATTGTAATCAACTTGAAACCAAAATAGCATAATATTTGACAAAATTATGGAAGGCCTTATCTAATAATGGTGAGCATAACATGGTGGATGATAATCTCTTTCATCTATTCACTAATTTTATTTACCCCAAGTTGTATTATGGGTTAAGTTTCTCTCTCCAATAACTTTAAAATAAGCCCTCAACCAAGTTAAATGCTATGTTTTTCTCAAGTTCCAATTTGAACCATCCATACCTCCCATGGTCACTTGCATGCTCATTAAAAATAATAATCATCATGTTACTAATGATGGTGTCACTGATACTTATGACACCATTCACAATATTCAATCCACCAGTCCCAAAAAAGTTGTGGAGCATGCTCCCCCTCCAAACAACACCCTTAATCTATTTTTTTCTCAAACAAACAACATCAACATTCAAAAAAAATTATCCTTATCTAAGCTTCAAAAGTGTCTACCAAGGCCTCTACCATGAGAGCTTAACGCCACTCATCTTATGAAATCATGGTATGATCCAAACAATTTTTTATGGTTTCATATAATTTAGGGCCATTCTCACAAGACTTATACACAATTACATAATATAGCTATGAATTTTCTTCTTGGCCTAAACTTTAACCATGATTCACTCATTCATATCAATCGATAAGCATATGACATAATCTTTAAATATCACAAAACAAAACAAAAAATCAAGCTTTAAACTAGGCTAATGCTCATCTTTCCATATATAAAGTCCCTCTTCCTAATAATCAAGATAGCAATGACAATCCTACTCCTTCCAATAATAATGTTTATATAATTATAAACCAAACTCTTGAAGAGAATGTGTTAAATATGACTAATATGCAAAAGGTATTTAATTTCATTGATTCTCTTCTAACACACACATAGCAAACCTCCCAAACATTCTATGTTATCCAAGATTCTTCCCCATCTCATCTGATAGAATTAGGGAAAGAGGACCTTATATATTTCCAAAAACCACTTCCAACACCTCAATTAGATAACGCTTTTCACACTATATATACCTCTCCCCCAACATTTACAACCATCAACAACATTCCTCAACCTTCCCATAATATTTCTTCAACTCCATCTCAAGAAATACCTAAATCCACTATCCCATCATCTAAATATAATCAACCAATTTATTCTCAAAAAAACCAACCAAATTTTACCAACACAAGTTTGAATTCACTTCCCATGATCTCCTACAACGTTACACACCTCTATCTAGCAGTCCCCTTAGGGGTTATGATGAATGGGACCCTATTTAAGAACGTATTAATCTCCCATCTCAAATACCCTTTCTATAACTCATGAAAACTTCTATTCATCATAGCAACCATCTGATTTAATTATTATTTGAAATGAACATCCCTCATCCTCCCCTATCAAGACGTGAATTTACCTTATCTGGGTCTGAAGATAGTATCTTAAAATAATGTGAATATATGTCTATACACATTGATGAAATAATATACAATTCTCTTTCTCTTAAATTTCCTATCACTTCCATAATACTAGATGATATTTTTCTTTGCATGGATGATCCTCTAATCTTTATTAGAAATCAAATCAGTGATATCAAATTCAAGCATGTTTTTATTGATGAGGGTTTAGGCACTTCTGTCACCTCCCTCTAATTTATCAAAAATTCTTGGATATTTTGAGTGTAATATTAAGTCCACATGAAACACATGTCAAGGTTATAATAGAAGGAAAATGCCTCCTTTAGGTGGCATGTGGATTCCTATTACCATCCCTCCTATCACTGATCGAGTGAACGTTAGGTTATTTAACTTTCCATTTTCTTATAATATCTTGCTTGGCATAACTTTGACTCACTGCATAAGAATGTCACCTCATCTTCCTATAAATTCATCAAACTTCCCAATAATGTTGATATTTATAGGATTCAAAGAGATAAAAACCCTCAAATTTTTGAATAATTCCAATAACTTGGTGTCTTTAAAATTATAACCCTTAAACCCTTACCTAGTATCTGATTTTAGGACTCTCAATGTTTCAATTATCCTATCAACTCTACTTGAGGTTATTATTGACCAAATTTTGACCTCAAGTCAAAATGGATCAACCCTTATAAATTAAAACTTTTCATGGGATATAAAAACTCATATTTTGTCTTGTCACTATCTTAAATGGTCTTCATATGGTCACATTAGTCATTTTTTAGCTTGGTCCAAGGTTTGGTCTCATGTGTACTTATTTAGTGGTAAGGGTAATTTATGAAGTCCTGATGTTTTTAAATATGGTCAAAATATTGATATAGTTTCGAGTCATTATAAAAGGCTATTAATGCATATTTAAGGTCACAGTATCATTTCTTAACCTTTCACCATGTTCTTATATGTTAAAATGACATTTTATCCACCTTTTAGGATTAATATGAGGATTTTTACATAATTTTACAAAGTAAAAACATTTAAATAAGTTTCCTAACTTGCATGATGTCAGGAGGAAGTCATAGCATCAATTGAATGTCATAACTAGTCAGTTACCTTAGTTTAGACTCCAAAGAAGTAGTTCAAGACACTTGTATGGCCTTGAAAGATAAATTTTAAGTTGAAAATAATTTATAATCATCCTTTCATCTTATAAAAGTCATATTATATCCTTGTATTAGTTTTTAATTCCAAAAGACACACTAAAATCTCCCTCTCCTCCATTACTCCCTTCAAAAGTTCATGAAGGCTATTTTAAGATGTATGGTACAGGATATACAGGTGGAGTTGGGGGGTAAGACTTTATCCAAAGTTTGTAACCCATATGGTAATTAAAATTTGTAATTTTTAATTTGATTTAGCTCCATATATTTATGAATAATTGCTAAGGAGATAAATTTCTTTTTTGAGGCTCAAATCTCCATAGGTTGCATTTTATGCAACTCCAATGCAAGTGTGAACTCTTTGGATACATGAAATCATTTAAAATGTGTCATTATAGGTATATGAATGTATTTCACACTTTCATCCACAATATTGGCACATGTGGGAGGTCATTTGGTAAGGAAGGCTACTCTTTTACATAATCTACAAATGACAATCAATGTTTCTTTGTGTTTTAGGGTTATTTACATGGTTTAACAAATCTAAGTTATTTTTAAATATATTAAACGGTCCTCTAAATTCATTCAATAACTTTTTATCAGATAATAATTTTGTACTACTTACAATAGGATCATATAATCACTCACCTTTTGGATAGTCTCCTAGAGCTACCTACCTAGCAGGATGAATTGAGTCGGGTTTAAATCTAAATTTAAAAATAAATTGAGAGTTATTGATTATTGATAAATGTTTTTTATGCAAGGGATAAATTATATTTGAGTCCTAATGATCATGTTTTATCTTTTTGAAGTCTAAGATATAGGGTTGCAGACCTACATGTCTGAAAATGTGTAGATCTGCAACTTTAAGAGAATTTCAATGAAGGTGTCAATGTTTAAGCTATAAACCTGAGCATAGAAGAATTATAATGGGTTTATGTTTTAAATAGGTCAAAAATAAATGAATACATAAATTATTCTCTCTATAAAACATAAAATTGCATGCAAGATCCTATAAATGAACCATCAGGCCTAGTGACAGTCAACTAAGCTTACAAAGGGTTTTATTCCATGTTGATTAAGTATAAAGGTAATATGGTATATTGAATAACTACCTTAAATTCTCCAAAAAGTGGCATGGATTTATAAGGGGACAATTAATAGGGAAATCCTATAAAGCTTAGATAATCCATGAGTCTCATTTCCCACATCTCATGTCTGAGGTCAATTACTTAATGCATATTGAAGGAGGAAATACTATTGAAACATGGATAACTAGATTAATTTTACCAATGGATTTATGGTCTTACCAAATCTTATTCTAAGCTTATATAATGAGAATAAAACCTACAACTCCCCATACAAACTCCATCAATAAACTGTGTTTTAAAATGGTATCTAGATTTGAAGGTCAAATGGATTGCTAGAACCTTAAGGATATATAAAACAATATGCCAATAGATCCTTTATAGATTTCATACCATTAAGAGGCTCAAAATAATCTCATAGGGTCTCTAAAGCACAAGGCATGGTTATAACTCACCAAATAAGTCACCTATAGGCAAGCTTATAGAGGTGTAAAAAAGAGATTGAAGGTCTATAAAAGCATGATATCTTGAGGGTGTTAGTGAAGAGTTTTAAACCCTCAAAATATGATAAATTATTGAATTTTATTATTGGTTTTCATTTAAGTCTCAAAACCCAAAAAAATTACTTAGGCTACCATAATGACCATCTATAGGTTGTAATAAGAGCAAGCTAGTTTCAGGTTTGAGAGAAGTCAGAGTGCACTTGAAGAGAATTGAAGTGCATATCAGATAGGTGGATAGTTTAAAAGGTCATTTTAAGGTTCAAAAAACCTAAAATGAGTAGAGTAAATGACCAAATAAGGGTCACTTAAATTATGCATACACATAGTTCGTAAACCTATAGGTTTACTAGGTAATATAGGCTAGTTTCAAGCCTAAGGAATTGGTAGAATACACAAAAAGCATTAAGATACAACATAGGTGAGTGATTAGGTAATTTATACTCATTTAATACATGATAGATCAAAGTGTGTTTAAAAAATATGTCAAATCAGAGTTCTAACCCTACATACATAGTTCAAGACCATCACACAGGCCTGTTTACTTTGATGAGATTTTTGATTTCTTAGAAAGGGGTAATGCTTTTTGTGAAATATGAGGATATATTAAGGAGTAATGAAACACATAATATGAATTCTTAGATCCCTAACAATGGAGGAAATATAGGTAGACATAGTCAATAGGTTTTCTTACCTTACTTTACTTACAAACCCTAAACATCTACTAATGGTATGTACAAGAGGTATGTTAAAATTTATCATTGATGTCAAGAAGGATTAGTAAGGTAAGATTTATCTTTTATGTCATATGCTTGAGGTCATTTATGTCAAGTAATTTTGAGGTCAAGCCTTAATTCACAACAAGTTGGCTATGGTCATTGGTATGAGGTTGATTGTTTGAGCTTGCTAGTGTGGCTTTGAGTGATCCAATGGAGTGTCTTGTGAAGAATATAGAGGTATAATTAAATGAGTGGATAAAATTATGTGTATTTTTTTGAGGTAGTATAATTTTCATGTCTTTGGTGAATATCTTCAGAGCTTCATGAGTTTAGAGAGAGAGATTATATTCATGTCTTGTGTGTTCAATAAGGCTATTTCAGTCTTAGGTAGTGACCTATATGGTTTAAGGAGACTTGGTCAAATAAGAAATATGGGGGATTTTGTATATATTACCTTATATGTTTGGAGGTGATTATTAATATTAAGAAGTTGTCTTGAATATCTTAAAGTGGTATAGTGCCCAGTAGGTCTATTTGATAGACTAGTTTTTAAATAAGGATATGGCTTGTAGAGGCATGATGGTTGTGATATAGATGTGTATGAGATTGAATTTGTGTAATTAAGTGTTATATAATATTATAAATTCTAATATTTAGTCACATAACTCTCAAATTGAGCCAAAGGGCTAAGTTCTTCTTTAGTGATATTCTTATAGACCTAGTCTTAAGAACCTAGGTGGTAGAATGAGGTATCATGATTAAGTTTGGAGGATTTTGAGCTCATGTGAGCATGGATTTAAGTTTTACATGTTTTTTCAAGTATTTTTTTTCATTTTAAGGTCATGAGATGAATGAGAAAGAATGAAAATGAGTTTGAATGTCTCTTGTGTGTGTAGAATAAAGAGTTGAAGACATGAGAAGGATTTTTATGCTCATTGGTATATGTAACCTATGCATGGGGTTTTAATAAATTATTATTATTTGGGGAATTTTCCTAGGTGTATTTTCTTATCATTTGTTTTTGAGTTGAATGGAAATCCTTTATGAGTAATTGATAAGAATGGAAACTAGTTTTTAGTGCCTTAAAATCCTAAGTTGAACTCAATGATAGGTATATGGTTCAAAATTTCTCAAAAATATTTTTAAAGGTTAGTATGATTATTGGATCTTGGATTCAACTCTCTTACTCATGTCCACATGGTATTGTTTAGAGAGAGAAGATAAACACGAATAGTTATAGGCATCTTTGTAAATAAGTTTGTGTAATTCTCAAAAGTTGCATTGACCAGAAGAAGTGAATGTATGGAGGTTTAATATTGAGACTTATTTATCATTCCCATGGTGGTTTTTTATGAGGTTATAAACTTCAAATATGCTAAACTGGTCATGGAACTTAACCTATCACTAAAAAGGTCTAGTGAGGAAGATAGTGAGAAAAATAGGTAGAAGTGGGAATAAGATTAGGGATGTGTTGTCATAGATTATGAATGGATATATTTATATACATTTTTTTAAATGAATTTAACACACATCCATATTGGATATAATATTTTTATATTCCTATATATAAGTAAAAATGCTTTCTCAAATTGACCTATCTAACATAGAGGTCTGTATATAATGAAGGCATGAGATTGGTCTGTAATACCAATATTGATATTTGAGCCTATAACATATTTATCTATGTTTTATTATCACCTAAACCAATTTCAATTCATTAAATTGAATCCATAGGTTTTGGAACACAAATTCATCAGGACTATGTTTTTAGGGATTATGGCAGTTTTATGTGTGTTAGTGAGATTGATGTTATTCATTCATTATACTTAGTTTTGAAATGTTTCAAGCATATGATAGTGTTATAAAAATATCATTTTATCATTTTTATTATGAATTTATATCTCAATTTTTATAGGTACAAGTATGCATCATTATTTTCTAAGGTGTTTTGATAGACTTGAGTAAGTTGAGCGAAGAGTTGTTCCAGAACCATTATATCCAAAGAAAAGATATAAAAATAATGTGGTTATGTGATATATATATATATATATATATATATATATATATATATAATATGGGATCTTATACATGCATTTGGATTGTTTTAAAGTGCATGTATTGATGTTTGAGGTCAAATTGCTAATGACTAGGTTTTGAGCAAATTGGCAAATCAAAGTGAGATTTTTGAAGAGGTTTTTATGAGTATTTGGAGCCTAAGTGATGGAGTATAATGAGTTTTATGATGACCCTAAGGTCATGAAGTTTCCATATATATGTTTATTTTGCCTAGAATGTGTCTCTATAGTTTGTTTTAGCTTCATCTTTGAAGATAGTGTTTTTGCAGGTGATTAGGCTTAATAGGGCTTTAAGGCCTAATGGTGATTTCAAGGTGTGAGAGAAGGATTTGTGACTTATTTATAATGGATAGGGTTAGTTTAGGTTTTTATATAGTTATTTTAAATATTTTATTTCTTTGGTGAAGGCCATTTGGGCCATAGAGGTTCAAGTTATTTCATGGAAAGGATAGACCTATTTGCAATTAGGTCTCTAGTAGGCCTAAAAGAAGAAAGAGGTCTAAGTTAGATTGGACAAACTAATAGAGATATTATTTTGATTGATTCATATGTGTAATGTTTCCTAAGTCATGTTTTATGATTTAACCTTATGGATTACTTTCTTTGTTGACTAAGAGTGTGAGTGATCTAGTGGTTTGTATAAGAATAAGGCGTAATAGGCCTATTTGGACTTGGGTGTGTGATTGGATTTTGAAGCAAATGAAATGGAAGTTTTCTGAGGAGTGAAAGGTCTTAAATACCATCTAAATAATGTGCTAAATATGTCATAAATTTCAAATAGTGTTTATGTAGGCGATGAGAGCATGAGATTATAGTATATGAGGGATATTTGAGCAAAGTAGAAGAAGGGCCTATTTGCTTATTTAAAGAGGTAGTTAGAGTGGGTTGAAGGACTAAGATATCAGTGATGTGTTCCTAATATGATTATAAGTCTGAATGTGTTGATAAGGCTTGAGATATAAGTTATGTGTTCATGATATGATTAGAGGACAAAAGAGCATAAGACATAGAAGAGAAAAGAGTTCATCATCAGTTGTGAGAGGGAAACAAGAGCAAGGCAGACAGTTTCAGAGTGTTAATTATGTGGTTGCTTGATTAGAAACAGGGTTGTAGCCTCCTAAAACATTTGTTCTTGTTGAATTCAAGTTGGTTCTTGATAATATTTAGGGGTTGGTACTCTTTGTTAGGTTGGTTCTCAACTAAAATTGATTCATAGTATTATAGGACAAGTTGTCCAAGCTATGTTTTAGTGGGTTTTATTCCCCATGAGTGTTTCCCACATAGATCATATATTCATGTGATGTGTTATTATGTTTCACTCTCTCTATGATTATTCTTTAATCTATGATGTTTCTAGATTAGTTGATATTTCTTGGATGTTTAATGTTCATTTTATGGATGAATAATTATGATAATTAAAGAAAAGGAAATTGTTTAAGGGCATTGATTCACCCCCACCCTCTTAGTGGCTATGTTTCCAACAATTGGTATCAAAATAGGTCCTTTGGAGTAGTCATAACAACCTAAATGAGATTCTAAGATGCATAGGTATGGCTAATTGTTAAGTTCAAGGAGATATTTCTTAGTGTGATGATGATAACAATGAAGATCATTTCATATCACAAGATAAATATGTAAGAGAAATTATGAAGAGGCTTGGAGGCAAGCTGATGTCATATAAGTTTTGTGTTAATAATGTTTCTAATGATGATTACTATGATAAAGTTGGAAATGGATTTGAACTCTTGGATAGAGAGTTAAATTATTCAAAGGAAGAATACATCATGTGTGATGAAGAAGTTTTCTATGACAGTGAAGAAGGAGAAGTTGAAGTGGATCTTGAAGCTAAGCTCTAAGTTCCCTAGAGGATTTGAAGCATCAAAATAAGATGAATCATGATTTGAGATCTATGGTTAATGATATCAAGGAATAGGTGTGTATCTTGAATAATTTCAAAGAAGCCAAAAGAAATGAGATGATTATCCAAGATCTTAAGGATTATTTAGGGGTTACTAATGAAAATTTTAGATCAAAATAGGTTGAGTTTGACCAATCAAAGACAGAACTAGATTCCATGAAGGTTGAGCATGAGAAGCTCATTTTTAATATGAGAAAGGTTGATAAGGAGAGTAATAAATTAGATCAATTCAATTGTTCTAGCATGAAAGTCAACATAAAGAGATATATCAAGAAACCTAATGTAATAAGGTATACAAATTCATTTAATTTTTATTATTTCTCATGTATCCAATTTGGCCATAGAGTAAGAGAGTGTAGATTAGTCTCAAGGGATGAGTTCTCTTGGAACCATGGGGGGATGAGTAATCAATAAAAAGATAAGGATAGTGGTATTGTTTGATACAGTTGTCAAAATATAAAAATATTCTATCCTAAGAGTGTTAGAAGGCCCTCAAGTCATATCAAAGAATATAGAGCTTTTATATTGCATGAGAAGATACAAACCTCATATGGAGACCTAAGATAGTTATGCATTATCAAGTTGAACCCAGGAGCAAGATAATTTCTTTGTTGTGGTAGATCAAGAATTAGTTATGGAGGTATGTAATTAACAATTGTTATCTGTTATTATTGATCAAATAGTCAAAAGAAAATAAGAAAGATGACAAGGTGGTCAAGACAAATTCTTCATTCAAACCTAAGAGGATTATAATAAAGGACTATTAGTCTCATGATTGCAAGATGTCTAAGAAAAGTGGATTGGAAATCTGGGAATCTCTTGATTTTATGGTGTTTTGAGATCCCTATGGAATGGGGAATCTCTTTTAGGCTTCATGGAGACATTCTTCAGTAAGTTAAAGCTGGTAATAGGAGATGATCAAGTGTATTATCTAATATAATAGTTTTTTTGCTACCAAATAATTTTTCATCTTGATAATATTTCATGGTGTATGTGTTACAAATTTGTATGTGTCAAGCAGTGATGTATGCCAAAAAGCTATGAAGAGTCATGGATACTACTTGAAGTTGTTGTCTAGAGATTCATAATGGTGAAATATCTAACATTGACATTAGGTTTTTGAGGTCAAACTGTTAATAATTGGTAGATGACATGTTTTTAAGTTCCATATTAAGAGGTGAGCACAAGTATATTGTGTGTTGGTTGTTGAATTTTTGTCTATGTTGAAATTTGGTGTCAAGATGCATGACTTATGTTGAATATGGTTTGAGAATTCTATTAATTCTTATGGTGAGATTAAGTTTTGAAGAAGGGAAGTTTATTTAGTTTGTGTCAAGGGAAATTTGTTGCAGACATATCTTTGCCATTAGTGTCAAAGAGGAAGGCTAGTTCTGAGGGAGATTGATTAGTCTATTTGATATCAAGATCCTATTTTTTGAATTTGATTTAAGTTGATGTCAGGAGTATGGTGGCTTAGTGAGTGATCTTATGATCTAAGTTCTCTAAAGGTAGCTTGTTCAGAGAGTTCATCTATTTCAAAAGTTATAATGTAGTAGCTCAGGTGGTACAGGGACAGGAAGGTATATTGCAGTCCTAAAGACAATTTGAAGATTGTTAAGAGCTTGATTTATATCAGTCATGTCAAGGAAGATGAATTTTATTATTGTTGAGATCATTTTAAAAAGGTAGGCATGGTCTTAGGGTTAGGTCTATGTTATAGAGTTGTCAAATTCAATAAATATGATCTTAAGGTGAGTTTTTGCTCGCATCTCATTAGTGATTGTTGTCTACAGGTCCAAGGATATATAGTATCTTATTGGTATGACAAAGAGGGAGAAGGTTTGGTTGTAGAAGACCCTTTCTCATTAATTTCAAATGGGGAGAAATTTTTTGAAGGTCAAAGTTTTGATGGGAGAAAGTTCTTGATGAAATTTTTTAGTTCGAGAGAGAAGCATCGTATTGAGAGTAGTGTAGTTTGAGAATGATTAGTTCATTTGTAGTTTACCATCAATGATAAAGGGGGAGATTGTTGAAAGTTGTCATTGATGTCATGTGTTTATGTACTTTCATTGATGTCAAGAAGGATCAATAAGGTGAGATTTATCTTTGATATCATATGCCTGAGGTCATTGATGTCAAAATAAGTTTGATGTCAAGTGTTGGTTCACAATAAGGTGGCTATGGTTATTGGTATGAGGTTTATTATTTGATCTTGCTAGTGTGGCTTTGAGTGATCTAACGGAGTGTCTTGTGAAGCATAGTGAGGTATGGTGAAATGAGTGGATGCAAGTATGTGTATTTTTTTGAAGCAACATAAGTTTCATGTCTTTGGTGAATATCTTAAGAGCTTCATGAGTTCAGAGAGAGATTGTATTCATGTCTTGTGTGTTCAAGAAGGTTAGTTCAGTCTTGGGTAGTGACCTATATGGTTTAAGGAAAATTGGTCAAAGGAGAATGATGGGAGATGTAATGGATCCTTATTTATATTTCTATAAGTGAGTAGTAATCTTTATAAGGTGTTTTGAAGATCTCAAAGTGGTATAGTGTCCAATAAGTTTATTTGATAGACTAGTTCTTAAGCATGGATATGGCTTGTAGAGGTAGGATGGTGGTGATATGGATGTGTATTAGCTTGAATTTTTTTCATGTAGTTTTATATCATCTGATAAAGGTGTTGAGTTAGTCACATGACTCTCAGAGTGAGCCAAAGGGGTAAGTTCTTTAGTGGTCTTCTCATGGACCTAGTCTTAAGACCCTAGGTGGTAGAATGAGGTATAATGATTAGTTTTGGAAGATTTTAAACTCATGTGATCATGGATTATGGTTTTAAATGTTTTCTAAATTATTTTGGTGTAGTTTGAGGTCTTGAGTTGAAGGAGAAATATTGAAAATGAGTTTGAAGTTCTCTTGTGTGTGCAGAATGAAGAGATGAAGACCTAAGAAGTATTTTATGATGATTTTTGGCATCTGAAACTTGTGCATGGGGTCTTGAAAATTTCATGATGTTTGGGTAAGGGTAATAGATGTATCTTTCTAGCAATGGTTTTGGACTTGAATAGAAATCCTTTATGAATAATTGCTAAAAATGGAAATTGGTTTTTAGTGCCTTAAAACCCTAAGTTGAACCTGATGATAGATATGTGGTTCAAAAGTGATGAAAATTATTTGTATAGGTTAGTATGATGATTTTATATTTTATTAAACTCTCTCAGTCACCTCCAAGTGGCATTGGTTAGAGAGAGAATAGAGAAAATGATTAGTTACAAGCATATTTATAAAGAAGTTTATGTAGTTCTCAAAAGTTGCATTGACTAGAAGAGGTAAATAGATGGATGTTGAATCTTGAGACTTATTTATTATGACCATTGTGGTTTTTTAGTATTTTATATACTTCAAATATTCTAAACTGGTCATTAAGGTTGACATATCGTTAAAAAGGTCTAGTGAGCAAGATAGTGAGAAAATCAGGCAAAAGTGGGAATGAGATTAGGGATGTGTTTCCATGGATTAGGGATGGATCAAATTATAGAGGGTTATTACTAAATACATGTAACATGCATCCATATTATATATAATATTTTTATATGCTTATATATAAGTAGAAAGGTGTTCTCAAATTGACCTATCAAACACAGTGAGGTTTGTATACAATGAAGACATGAGATTGGTTTGTAAGACTAATATTTATATTTAAGCCTATACTCTATTTATTGTAAGTTGATATAAGGATTTTTTAAGAAATCCTAAACCCATTTTATTTCATGAAAGTGAATACAAATGTGATGGAACACAAATACACTAGGAATGTGTTTTTTTAGGGACTATGGTAGTTTTCTATGTGTTAGTAAGATTGATGTTCCTGAGTCATTATGCCTAGGTTGGAAGTGTTTAAAGAATATGATATTGTTTTAAAAATATAATTGTATCATTTTTATGCTTTAATATTCATATTAAGTGTTATCTTAAGGGTTGGAGATTCAAGTATGCATGATTCTTTTCTAAGGTGTTTTGATAAAATTGAGTAAGCTGAGTGAAGAGTTGTTCCTGAACAATTCTATCCTAATAAAATCTATACTAGGCATTTGGTTATGTTATATATATGACATGATATCTTATAAATTAATTTTGAGTGTTGTAAAATTCCTATAAATATGTTTGAGGTCAAATTTTTAATGATTGGGTTCTAAGCAAATTGGTAGTTTAAAGTGAGCTTTTTGAAGAGGTGTTTCTAAGTCTTTGGATCCTAAGTGATGGAGTATAATAAGTTTTATGATTACCCTAAGGTCATAAATTTTCCATTCATATGTAGAGTGTGCCTATAATGTGTTTATATAGGTTTTTTGAGCCTTGTCTTTAAAGACAGTGTTTTGGGGGTAATTAGGCCTAATAGATCTTTAAGGCCTAATGGTGCTTTCAAGGTGTGAGTGAAGGATTTGTGACTTATTGAACATCGATAAGGTTATTTTAGGTTTACACATAATTTTTTTAAAGGTTTTAATTCTTTGGTGAGGTCCATCTGGGCCATAGAGGTTCAATTTGTTCCATGGAAAGGATAAACCTAATTGCAATTACGTCTCTAGTGGGCCTAAAAGAAGAAAGATGTCTAGGTGAGTTTGGATGACCAAATGGTGATATTATTTTGATTGATTAATATATGTAAAATTTCATAATACATATTTTTTTATTGATCCTAATGGATTGGTTTATTTTTTGACTAAGAGTTTGAGCAATCTAGTGGTTTGTATAAGAACAAGGCCTAATAGGCCTATTTGGACTTGGGAGTGTGATTGGATTTTTAAGAGAATGAAAAATAAGGTTGATGAGGAGTGAGATGTCTTAGAGACAATATAAATAATTTAATTAATATTTTTTTAAGGTATAATAGTGTTTATTTCGGTGATGATAGCATGATATTGTAGTATATGAGGGCTATTTGAGTGAAGTAGAAGAAGGGTAGATTTGTTTGTTTGAAGAGGCAGTTTGAGAAGGTTGAAGGATTGAGATATCAGTGATGTGTTCCTAATATGATTATAATTATGAATGTGTTGATAAGGCTTTATCTATCAATGATGTCTTCCTGATATGCTTAGATGATAAGAGAGTAGAAGATAGAGAAGATCAAAGAGTTTATCGTTAGTTGTGAGAGGGAAACAAGAGCAAGGTGGATAGTTTCAAAGTGTTGATTAAGTGGGTGCTTAATTATAAAGGCTGTTGTATACTCCTAAATATTTAGTGATTTATAAATTAAATTTGGTTCTTGATAAATTTTAGGGGTTAGTGTTCCTTATTGGGTTGGTGCTCAACTAAACTTGGTTCATGGTCTTATAGGACAAGTTGTCCAAGCTATGTTTCAATGGATTTTATTCCCCATGAAGGTTTCCCACATAACTCCTATGTTCATGTGATGGTTTCTTATGTTTCATGATATATATGATAATTATTTCATTTATGATGTTTCTATATCATTTTATATTGCTCGGAAGGTTAATGTCCATTTGATTGATGACTAATTATGATAATCAAAGAAAAGGAAATCATTTAAGGGCACTGGTCCCACCCCCTATTAGTGGTTGTGCCTCCAAAAAGTTATGAGAAATAATGAGAGTAAAAGAGTATTTTTTACATGGATTGAATAATTTCATAAACCTTAAAAAGTAATTGAAAACCCAAGACAAACTCAAAAAGGATCTATCAGACCTCATTTCTCTCTCAGCCCTCACAAATGCAGCCAACCAACACAAGAATAGATATTTCCTTGCTCAGTATGATACAAATATGTTTCATGGGACCTTTGGATCCTATGGAAGGTTATATAACCTTGTTTACTTGAAATTTATAGAATTGGTTGGCTGATTTGTGCCCTATCCTTTATGAATCATCCTTAAGAGTGTAAGGCACTCACATATTACAAAAGAGACTAGTTCTGACCCGATGAGAGAGAATATTGTTTTAATTCTCTAAATATATTTGGTGAACTTAAAAATGACATAAATCATGTTCAAAACTCTCTTTAGTAACACCTCATTTTTTTGGTTTGTACTTGTAGGTATATAACTATATAAAATAGGCTAAAAATGCTTTTCTAAGCTACGTGGGAGGTCTATACAAGGTGTCAGAAGCTAAAATTCAACATGTATGATACTCAATAGATCATAAAAATAAATACCACATTTATTTGAGTTTAAAAATGCGTGGGTATCCTTTGGAGTCAAATTTTAGTATCTAAGTAGGGAGGCCTAATTAAGACCTAGTTAAGAGAGAGAAACAAAAGAAAAGGATAATTTCATTCACTCTCAGGACTTGAAACTTGACATAAAGCTGTAAGCCCATACTGGGTCCTATAATATGCATTCAAATTATTTTTACTATCATTACACTTATCTACAAAAGGAGGTTTACATGGTTTTAGGGTTAGAAGGAATGGAGCCAAAATAGAGCTTTTGGTCTATAATGAGTTATTGGGGTTTGTTTGAGAATTAAAAATGAACTTTTAAAGGTATAATATGATATTAATAGTCCATAAATGAATAGAGGATGAGATTAAGAAGATGAACCCAAGTTTTAACACTTGTATTCAAGATTAGCCTAATCAGATAGATGGGTTTAAAGATACCTAAGCATATGAATGATGATTAATATTAAGATGTAAATTGAGAGTTTTTAAAACTAATGAGAGGTGTCAAAGAATAGGGGTAGATGTAACTCAATAATAGTTTATGACTGAAGTGTACAATTTTTCCATTCATAAGCCAAGACAAAGGGAAATTTTGGAGAGCTAATCAAGGTGTCAACCCAAGTTTATAACTTCCATACCATTTGTAGGAGGAGAAAATATTTAGGAGAATAAAATTGAATTCTATATCTTGTTAAGATAGTTTCATAATTTCTCTCTTCTTGTAAATAATTTTGTACACTTCTCTCTCTCTATCTATCTATCTATCTATCTTTGGAGAGCTAATCAAAGTGTCAAACCAGGTTTCCAGCTTCCATACCACTTGTAGGAGGAGAACATGGGACCTATTAATATATTTTTATAATTTATCTATTCTTGTAAATACTTTTTTATACATCTCTCTCTCTCCCCTATGCCCTTCTCTCCTTCTCTCACTTTATCTATATATTGAGCCTTAATTGGATAAGTTTGTATCTTCCACATAGGTATGGTGAATCCCTACCCATTTTTAGCCTTTCATAAATGAATAATAACATATTTTTACCTTATCTATGGATGGGTTTAAATATTCATGCTGAATTATTTGATCTTGCTAAGTGATAGGCTTACTTCATTAGCATGTGTACCCGTGTTTAGCATTCATAATTAGTTTGTAATCATTTTTACAAGTCTCTTTAAGTGTTAAAATGGAGTTTGAATGGGTTTAGTGAGTTTTCTTTTATTAATGCCATGCCATGACCTCTTGACTAGTGCTCCTAGATCAAGCTTAGTTCACAAGCCTTTATGAGAAACATTGATGTAGAGAGGCATATTTGGATTAGTGTCATGTACAGGTTAGGATCTTGTTTGAAGTGAAATTGTATCTAGTTGGCAATGTTTAGTTAATATTTGGTGCATCACCTCCATTAGATTAGGTTTCTCTCCCTTTTCATAGTAATTTTTAGAGTAGTGTTTGATCATAAGTGATTTATCAAGGGTAGCTAGCCCTTTAACCTAGAGATTCACCTCTCTAATAGGATACCCACAACCTTGAGGTATTTTCATGTTACATAAAATTTGGAAGGCTGGAACTACCTTCCAAAGGGTGAAAATTTGATGCTTAATAGTTTTGGCATGCCTAGTGGGACTAAATTCCAAACCTATGGAAGAATTTTTTGGCATTGTTCTTCTACCTATCATCCTTTGGAGGCATTCAAAAAACATCAATGGTGACTCTGAATGTAATTAGTTGGTTCTAACATCCTAGGTATTTATTTTGAAAATTATTTGATAATATCTTGTGTTTTTATTTGAATCATAAAGTTGGGATGGATGGATATGAAGATAAATTCTATTTTATACCACCTTACCAGCCTTGTCATGACCTATACTAGCCCTATGGCCCTCCTTATCAGCCTTTTTATGACCCCAACTATGTGGCTTAATAGCCTTATCAATATGTATACCTTCCTTATGAGTCATATCATGCCTATGGTTAGCCTAAATTCTATCTACATGACCATGATGTTGTATAGGAGTAACCTTCTCAAGCTCAAGATGCTCGTAGTTACTCCTCAAACCAATCCACTTCAAGTTTGAAGCAAAGTTTCTTAGGCTATGAGAGGTACATGTTAGTCCTTAATACATAAATGGTATATGTTCAATACATTCCTATTCACCTCCCCATGACATGAGAGATTCATTACAGCTAATAAAATAATAATGGGCACTTATTGAGAGAGAAAATTAGCAAAGCCTCTCAAGTGAAATGTTGGATGTAATTGGTCTCATTAAAAAAATAGAATATATGCTAGGAGTTCATGAAGGACATCTAGTTCAATATTATCAACCATCATGTATTCCACCCATTCTTCCACAAGAGACTTTTCCAAGTGAGCTTCAGGGTGTTTCAAGTCCTTCATATGTTCCTCAAACTTTCCCTTCTTAGAAGTCCATCCAAGAGAGCATTCAAGAAAAGCAAAAGACTACTATTCAGCAACCCATTATTGAGAAACAAAATACTACTTCTCTTCCTCAAGAAACTCCCAAGAATTCTTTCAAGATTCCAAGATGGAATTAAGAGGTGAAGTCTTAGAGTGAGTAAGGTGAGACAAGTATAGATTGGGGAGTTGAAGTCAAAGAAGAATCTATACCTATACAAATCTCTCTCATACCTCCTCAATAGTTATCTTGTACCTCATATAATCCCTCTTGTGTACCTTATATCCATGAAGCCACTAACCACCTTCAAGAGAAGATATTCCATGAGAGTATAAATAGGTAAATCAAGGAACTAGAGTTGAAGATGAAAGGACTTAAACCAAAACAAAATCAAGAGGTTGAAGACAAAGAGATATTTATGCCTAATTAATCCCCATTATCCTCTCCCCAATAACTTATAAAAGGTATACCTTGGAAGTCTATCCAAGAATGTATTCAAAATAAGAATAAGACTCTAATTGAGAAGGCTGAAAATCAGTTTGCAGTTATTGAAGAGCCTTAAGAAGGCTATAAAAAAATGAAGTTCCTTTTGAATAAGATGTACCTTCTGTTTCTCAACTCAACCTATTATCTCTCCAAGAGTTCCTTCCAGACCCTCCATTCTAAAACCCATAAATGAGCCATCACAATAACTAATACTCACTCTCCAACTCATGAACTTTCCCATCACCCTCCCAATAGATCCCTTCTTAAAGAAGAACATGTTCTATGGGAGATAAGTGAATGGGATAAAGCTATAGTTATAGATGATGAAGATGATTCAAGTGTCCATGATGAAAAATTCACTATTAGTACACCCCTTAGTGAAGACAAACATAAATCTTTTTTCTTGAATGAATAAATAGATGATCTTGATGAGGTTATAGATACCCATGAAGAGAGTACCAAGATTTCTACCTTGGCCAATGAAGATTTTGATCAAGACATAAAATAAAAGAATTTTTAAAGGAACATCATATTGACTGAGATTGTTGAGTCTCATTAAAATGTTCAAGAAGATTTGAAGGACATGTGGCAGACCTATTTGCATATGTTCAAAGAGTATGAAGGTTTTGAGAAGATAACACCTCTAAGAGAGAAAAATCATATTGTTGATAAATAACGTAAAACTCCTAGTGAACAAACATGTCTTAAAGAACATCACCAAGAGTCTAAAATCCATGATGGAGCAATCTATGATGGCTATGACACTTTTGAAGATGATCCAGAGATTGAATTTGAAACAATAATAAATGTTAAAAATATTGCTACCTTCATAGTCCAATATGATACATGGAAAAAGTTTAAGAGATTTGTGATGAATTTGAGATTCTTAAAGATCTTAGATTTTTTGTTGGATAGATTTTGGATGTTCTAGAGGCTACCTTACTTCTTAAATGGCAAGACAATAATACCCAATGTACTATGTTTATGCTTCTTATATAGATCAAGAAGTCGTCATGTTCGAGATAGGCACAAAAATCAAGAGACATCATGAGAATTAGCTTGAGACACAAGAGGAATTCACCTTCATAGGTGATTAGTTTGTAGCTACCATTTCTTCATTTGAGAACATGACAAGAGGAGTGGAATTCACGAAGAAAATGAAGACAACAAGAGTAAGGATCAAGAGGTAACTTGTTTTATGTCATCCTTAATTTTATCGAGTAAGAGATAGTAAAATCTTCATCTTTTATCCAAGAGGAAGAATTTTTTTTTAGGTTTGCTCATGTTGTTTGTTGTGTTCCCTAACTACTTGATAGCACATGTGTGTGTGTCTTGTTGATTGATTTATGTCTTTTTGTCCTTGTTTATATGTGTTTGAAGGTAAAATCTATTTTTATTTTCATGGTCAAGGTTTGGTCAAGTCTGAAACTGAGTGTAAATGACTCCATTTCCTAATGGAAGGATAAGGCTACTAGACAATTTAGCATTGCAAGCATGCTACCCCAGTGAATCTCTAAGTTGTTGACCAAATTTTGACCTCAAGTCAAAATGGGTCAACCCTTCTAAATTGAAACTTTTCATGGGACTATAAAAACTTGAATGTGGTATTTTCATGGTCTTAAAGTGTCTTAGATGGTCTTCATATGGTCACATTAGTCATTTCTTAGCTTGGTCCAAGGTTTGGTCTCATGTGTACCTATCTAGTAATAGGGGTCATTTATGAGGTCTTGATATTTTCAAACATCATCAAAGGCTTGATATCATTTAGATTCATTACAAAAGGCTATTAATGTGTCTTTTAGGTCACAATATCATGTATTATCCTTTCACCATGTTTTTATGTGCTAAAATGACATTTTGACCACCTTTTATGCTTAATATGAGGAGTTTTATGTACTTTTACAAAGGACAAACATTTAAAGAAGTTTCTTAATGTAAATGATGTCAAAAATAATTTATATCATCAGTTTCATGGGATAATGAGTTAGTTACCTTAGTTTAGACTCCAAATAAGTAGTTCAAAACACTTGTATGGCCTTACAAGATAAATTTCTAGTTAAAAATAATTTATAAGTGTCCTTTAATATTTTATAGGTCATATTCCAACCTTGTATCAATTTTAAAGTCTAAAATATGCACTAAACTCTCTCTCTCTCTCTCTCTCTCTCTCTCTCTCTCTCTCTCTCTCTCTCTCTCTCTCTCTCTCTCTCTCTCTCTCTCTCTCTCTCCTCATCACTCCATTCACAAGCTCATGAAGGTTATTTTCATATGCATGGTATAAGTCATACAAGTGGAGTAAGGGGTTAATATTTTATCAAAATTTTCAGACCCCTATAAGATTGAAATTTGTGCATTGGTCATTGGATTGAGATCATTATATTTATGAACAATTGCTAAGGATCTAAACTACTTTTTTGAAGCTCAAATCCCCACATACTAAGTTTTGTACAACTCCAGGGCAAGTGTGAACTCTCATGAAATTAATTATAATGTGTCATTATAAGTTTTTGAATGTATTTCGCACTTTCCTCCACTAGATTAGCACATGTGGGAGGTCATTTATCAAGGAAGGATACTCTTTTACATAGTTTTTAAATGACTATCAATGTTTATTTGTGTTTTAGGGTTATCTACATGATATAATGTATCCAAGACATTATTAAATTTATTCCACTATCCTCTTAATAAATTCAATTCCATATTATCAAAAAATCATTTTGTACTAGTTGCAAAAGGGTAATATCATCATTCACCTTTTGGATAGTGTCCTAGAAATGCTTACCTAACATGATGAATTGAGTGGGGTATAAATATGCATTTACAAAGACATCAAAAGTTATGACTTATTAATAAATGTGTTGATGTAAGTAAATAATTATCTTTGAGTCCTACTGATTATGTTTATTTTTTTCAAAGTCTAAAACACATGGTTTCAGACCTACATGTTTATAAACCTATAGGACTGTAACATTAAAATAATTTCAATGAAAGGTGTCAATGTTTAATAAATAGACCTACACATGAAATAATTATAATGGGTTTATGTTTGAAAGAGGTCTCAAATCATTGAAGATAGAACTTCTTCTCTTAAGAAACCATAGAAGTTCATGTAAGATCTTATAAATGAACCACTCAAGCCTAGTGGTAGTCAACTAAGCTTACAAAGAGATTAATTCCATGTTGATTAAGTATAAAGATAATATGGTATATTAAATAATTACATTAACTTATCTGAATAGTGAAATGGATTCACAAGGTAAAAGTTCATAGGGAAAGCCTATAAAGCTTAGAAAATCCATGAGTCTCATTTCACACACCTCATGTCTGAGGTCAATTACATAATGCATATTGAAGGAGGCAAGACTGTTGAAACATGGATAAATGGAAAAAGTTTACTAATGGAATTAGGGTCTTACCAATGCTTATTTAGAGCTTCTATAATGAGAAAAAAAAACCTATAACTCCCCATACAAACTCCATCAATAGACTGTGTGTTCCAAAAGTGTATCTAGATTAGAATGTCAAATGGATTGATAGAACATTAATGAGATCTAAAAAATATGCCAAGAGATCATTTACAGTTTTCATACCATTAAGAGGCTCAAAATAATCTCATCGGGTCTCTAAAGCACAAATAATAGTTAAAATACACAAAATAAGTCACCTACAGGCATGTTTATATATGTGTAAGATAGATATTGAAGGTCTATGAAATCATGATATCTTGAGAGTGTCAAAGAAGATTTTTAAACCCTCAGACTATGGTAAAGTCTTGAATTTACTATATGGGTTCCATTGAAGTCTCAAAACCCAAAGAATGTACTCAGGTTATCCTAATGACCATATATAGGCTATAAGATGAGCAAGTTGGTTTCAATTTTAAGAGAATGTAGAGTGCACTTGAAGATAATTAGAATTCATCTCAAATAGGTGGATAGTGTAAGAGGTTATTAAAAGTTTTAACAAACCTAAAATGAGTAAATAAAATGACCAAATATGGGTCACTCAAATTATGCATACACACAGTTCACAAACATATAGGTCTGCTGGGTAATAAAGGCTAGTTCAAGCCTAAGGAATTGGGAGAATACATGAAAAGCATTAGGATACAACATAGGTGAATGATCAAGTAAGTGAGACTAGTTAAAGTCATGATAGATCAAATGGAGTTTCAAACAGATGTCAAATTAAATTTCTAACCATGCACACACAATTCAAGACCATCACATAGGCCTGCTTACTTTGATGAGAGTTTTGATTGCGTAGAATGGGGTAAAGGTCTATGTGAAATCTAAGGAGAGATTAAGGAGTATGGATAGGCATCCTATGAAGTCCTAGATCCCTGATAGTGGAGGTAATATAAGTAGACACATTCAGTAGGGTTTCTTACCTTACTCTAGTCACAAACCCTAAACATCAAATAATGGTATGTGAAATAATTTTGATGAAGAATGAGAGTTAAATATTATTTTATACATGTCTTAAAGAATGTAATATCACTTAACAAGTCATTAGCAACCCAATACAAACTCAAGAAGGCTCTTTCAGACTTCATTTCTCTCTCATCCCTCACAAATGTAGCTTACCATCTTCAAAAGTTATTTTTACTTGTTTAGTATAGTATGAAGATGTTGCATGGGACCTTGGAATCCTAGGGAAAGTTATCCAACCTTTTTTACTTGTAATTTTTGGAATTGGTTGGTTGATTGATGCCCTATACTTTATGAATCATCCTTAAGAGTGAAAAGCACTCACAGGCTAGCAAAGAGATTAGTTTTAAATTGATGAAAGAGAATATTGTTTTAATGCCTCCATATAGATTGGATGAACTTCCAAATAACCTGAATCATGTTCAAAGCTTTCTTGAGAAACAACTCATGGTTTTAATTTGTACTTGTAGGTATGAAACTGTACATACTAAGCTAAATAATGTTATTCTAAGCCACTTGAGATGTCTATACAAGGTGTCATGAGCTCAAATTCAACATGGATGATCCTCAAGAGATCATCAAACTAAATCACACATTTTTTTGAGGTTTCACATGCATGGGTAGCCTGTGGAGTAAAATTTCAATCTCTAGGTATGGAGGCATAATTGAGACCTAGTTAGGAGAGAGAAATAATAAAAAAGGACACTTATATTCACTCTCATGATCTTAAACTTGGAATGACATTGTAAAGTGATACTAGGTCCTATAACATGTCTTCAGATTCTTATTACCATTTGTACACTTCTCTACATAAGGAGCTCTGCATGATTTTAGGGCTATAAGGAATGAAGCCAAAATAGAGCTTTTATTGTAGAATGAGTTATTGGGTTTTGTTTTAGACTTATAAATGAATTGTTTCAGTTATAATATGATTTTAGTATGACATCCATGAAGATAATATGAGCTTAATAATATGAATCCAAGTTTTGACACTTGTATACAAGATTGGCCCAGTGAGATGAAGGGGTTTCAAGACACCTAAGCACATGAATGATGATTACTACTGAGATATCAGTTGAGAGAGTTTC
The DNA here is from genome assembly GCA_037957365.1 of Torreya grandis. Lineage (NCBI taxonomy): Eukaryota > Viridiplantae > Streptophyta > Pinopsida > Cupressales > Taxaceae > Torreya > Torreya grandis. Next base: position 2,262,700 of record JARHVA010001482.1, on the reverse strand, counting down.
TAAAACTAATGATAGGTTTCAAGTAATAGTGATAGATGTAACTCAAGAATATTTGATGACTGAAGTGTGCCATTTATCCATTCACAATCCAAGACAAAGGGCAATTTTGGAGTCTAGTTAGGGTATGAAGTCAAGTTTATAACTTCCAAACCACTTGTAGGAGGAGAGAATCTTCAAGAGAATACACTTGTCTTTTAGGACATATTGAGATAGTTTCATAACTTCTCTCCTATTTTAACTCCTTTTGGACACTTGTCTCTCTCTCTCCTATGCCCTTCTCTCCTCTTACTTTCTCTATATATTGTGACTTAATTATATAATATTGTATCCTCCACCTAGGTATGGTAAACCCCTCCCCATTTTTAGCCTTTTATCAATGAATAATAACCTATTTTTACCTTCTCCATTATTTTTTTCAATATGCATGCTTTATTAGTTGATCTTGTTAAGTGATACGCTTACTTTATTGGCATGTTTATCCTTGTTTAACATTCATATTAAGTTTGGAATCCTTTTTTAGGGTCTCTCAAAGTGTTAAAATGGAGTGTGTAGTAGTTTAGTGAGTTTTATTTCATAAGTTTCATGCAATGACCTCTTAACTAGTCCTCATAGCTCAAGCTTGCTTCACAAACCTTCATGAGAAACATTGATGTAGAGATGTAGATTTGGATTAGTGTTATGGGTAGGTTAGACTCCTATTTGAATTCCAATTGTAGTTCATTCATAGTGATCAGTTCATATGTGGTGCATCACCTCCATTAGAGTACATTTTTCTCCATTTTCCTGGCAAATGTTAGATTAGTGTTTGAGCATAAGTGATTCATCAAGGGGAGCTAACCCTTTCAACTAGAGATTCACCTCTCCAATGGGGTACCCACAACATTGAGGTGTTTTCATGCTATATAAAATTTGGATGGATTTAAATACCTTCCAAATGGTGTGAAATTAATGTTTAATAACTATCATGGTCAACCTGAACTCATTAGGAACATATCACCTAACCTCTTAGATTATGATGATGATGAACTAGACAAAATCAACATCAAGATCAAAGATTCAAATCTCTCCCCTCATTTAATTGTATAGATTTTTCCATCCTTGAAACTATATTCCCATTAGACACCTATTGGAGACATAATTATGGTCTTAACCAAGACTCAACATTCTATTCATCATGACACTTATGATGAAAATATTATACCTACCTGCACCATTGAACTTCATACACCTAATTATGATGATGGTTATACTTTAGATGATCCATTCCTAGGAGGACTTTTCTAAGATAGACATGCCTAAATTATTTAGTATTGTACTTACTTTTTTTAGGATTTCCCTTCATCTTATAAAATTCCTTCTTACAGAGTGCCTGATTCTAGTGTTTTTCCACTTTTTGAAGGGTAGAGATGGAGTGATTGCATGGTACACCTTTAGTTTTAAAATAAACTCTTAGGAGCATACTCATGGATCATGAAATGAATGGTCCCTATAATTTTGTTATATGCCATAATCCTTACGGTTTGTTTCTCCTAGAGATGTTGGCCACTTCTCTTAAGCCTTTTGCATGTCCTACTTCACCCTCAACTAGGCCTAGTATGGTTCCTACTCCCACTCTACCTTTAGCTGAGCCTCCTTTTGTATCTAATCCTACATCTATTTTAAATGAGCCTAGCCCATTATTTATAGCAACATTGACTCCCCTTAGTGATGGCCTTATTCCTTTGCCATAACTTGATCCAATTCCCACTGAATGGGTCAATCAACCTTATTACAATATTCACAAAGTTACATGTTATTGGACAAGAGACTGCCAATTATATCATCCTTCACTGACTTTTGATTCTACATCTTCAACTATTATATCCCCAAAGTCTACTAACAAGTGTATCTATTACTTACATAACACATATAATTATTATTCCACCCATTGTTCAAAGATTTTTTAATATATTGACACATTACCTTCTACCCTTCCTCAACCCAAAAACAAGGCTATAACTCCTCCCAAGTCGTTACTTGATTATATACCAAATATAGAGAGGTATATTATTTTTAGCACTAATGAATTATCCATCATCCCAATCATTATCACATTATCTATCTGCATCTTCATGCTTACCTTATGACCATTCATGTGCTCATTATTCCTCCTCCCATAGGTCACCCATGTAATAAGGCTCCTCCTTCTTCACCTATGGATCCCATTCCACCTATGACCTCTCCCCACCTATTGTTCATTCTCCATCAATGGTACCTCCTTCATTTCCTACATATACCATTTCTATTCCAACATATATTCCCCTTATTGGATATTCTATGCATAAGATCCATCATGAGCATGATCCTTCAGCTCTGCCTATATTTTTATTTTAAGGAAATTTGATGATAGGTATTTCAATAGCATTTAATGAATATATATGAGACACTTGATGATGTTAGGATCCAACTTTACCAAGATTTTTAATATTTCATGGATAATATTTATGGATAGATATATCAATATTTGTGAACACAGCATGGTGTTTCTTCACTTTATTCTTTATTATGATTTTATATTATACTTGTGACCTAATTTTATATATATATATATATTCTATCATTTGACTATGTGTCAAATTTTTCTTCACTCATCTCTTTCACATGGATATTTATATTATGCATTATGTGTTGTATATGGTTTCTTTTTGCGCTTTCCATGATTACACACTTATATTTATGAGTTCATAGATGTCTTTGTATTTTTTCATGTTTGTTTTCTACCTTATATCAATTTTAACATGGATAGTTATTATTATGACTTGGTTAGACAAACCTTTCTCCCCTTAATAGTCCTTCTTTACCATGTGATTAGTTAGCAAACAAGAGATATCATTATAATCCTATTTTACTAATATAATTTGGATGTCCTTTTATTCCCCTAACTCTTTTTGCATACTAATCATACACACAGTTGAAACTTGATATAACATATTGGTTCAAAGGTAAACCTAAGCATTTAGTTAGTCATATCTTTGAATATTTAGCTTCCTTTAACCAAACTCTAAATCTCTTTCATTTATATCACTTGTATCTATCATGTTGGTTATTCCGAATCCATAAGGAAGAGGAATCTTAAAAGCCATAAAAAATTAAAATCCAAAGCATTTACATAAAAGGTAATTATACAAAAGGCAACATATAAATTTTATAAGTCAAATCACACTAGAAGATGTGATTCATAGCACATCTCCTTTTTATAATCAAAGTTCAAACTCCAAAATTAGCCTCATGATAGAGTTGAGGTCTATTATGGTGTGGTAGGCCATTCGATTGGGAAAGGAGAATAAATAAATCTTTTAGTGATACCTAATTTATCACACAAGTACCCAATCTTCACAGTACGTTGATGGCTCTATAAGAGGTCCTAAGGAATGGGGAACATGTTGTGGGAAGGTAGGTATATTTTAATTTTCTTCATATAACCAACATGAGTTGATCTTAAGATCTCAATTATTTTCCTATATAGATTTGTGCTTAATGTGAATGGGTATCCTTTGTATTTTGATGGTCCTTAGCCACTTAGTGTCTTTCCTATGTACTTAGTATGCCTCACATTTCCTAAGGTCTTCTCATATATGCCTACATTATTATATTTACATTCCCTCTTTCATTTACAACATTCTTAATATTTCCCCTTGAGAAATATTATTTTGTTAGTTGATCATTCACCCTAGGGTTTCCCTTTATGATTTTTATTGTAAGACCATGGATAGTACCAAGCCTTCCTCATAAATAACCACATTATAAAGATCCTTTTTAAATCATTCCCATAGTTATTTCTAATTCATTGGTGTTCCCTTTGTGAGTTTTATTGTAATACTATGGATAAGACTAGAACTTCTTCACAAAATATTCTAATACCTAAGTCACAATGAAATTACATGTGTCAAATTTGAGATAAATAGTTATTGAGTATAAGTTACACATCATTAACATGCTTCCCATATTGATGTAATATATTCTATACTTATTTCATTAATATTTCACTTTTCTCTTCTTATTTTATGATTGCATTAATGCTTACACTCATCTTATTAACTTTTTCATACTTCTCAACTTGAATTAGTGTGATAAGTTAATCTCATTTCAAATTTTCTCTTTCTTTTCATACTTCCTCATGTGATTTTGTATGATTTATTGACTTAATTGTTTTGTTTTTATATCATTTATTTTCCAATGTGCCTTCCATTTTGTTACAAAATTTTATACTTCCTAACATGATATAGTTTGATTTTTATTATTTTAAGTTGGTGCAAATATTTACATGGTTTAAAAACATTTGTTACCATTTTTTTATCATCTTTAGTTTATTATATTTAGTTGTGTTTTATTATTACGCATTAACCATCAAGATATAGTGTTTAGTACATTGGTTTTTGACTACTTATACTTTTACAAATTATTTTTTCCTTTTTATTTTTAACTATGTATGTGTATCATAATGCTAGAAAACAAAAAAATCAACATATATTTCCCATATCATATACAACAAAAGTTAAATACATGTTCTTGAAATAAATATATCCATGCATCAAAATCCACATCCAAGTATGCCTCATGAGATCAATACAATTGTCAATGCGTGTGTGTGTGCATGGATGCGCATGCGCACACACACACACACACACACACACACACACACACACCATAAAGGTTTGGCTCCATCCTACCTATCCTTTGGCCTGTGTCATGATACCCATGAATGTTTGATACTAAACCTTCTAAATAGTATACTATAATAAGGCTATTTGGGATCTCAAACCTACAACATATGCCTATAAATTATCCACTTGGGCTTACACCTATCTAATATGGATGGTGGTCATCATGTGTGTTGTTATCTCTTGTGCCAAGGCATGCTAAACTTGTGCCTCTCCCTCTCTAAATATTTTCAGTGGTTATAGCCCATCATCACATAACTAAAACTACCTCATAACCTCTCTCACATGTCTAAACTAGCCTCCCTAATATGGGGAAGAAAGAACCATAAGAACATTTAGCATGGTGGGGTTAGATGGTGTTAACACCCCATGTAAAATGTCATGATGAGAAACCAAATCTAAGGCTCCCCATCTAACTTCCTCTATTACAAGATCTACAAAAATAAAACCAAATAGGTATCATATCACATATAAATCTCAAATCATCTATGTACCATAATCATAATACAACTAGTGTATTATATCAAATACTTAAATCAAAATTAAAACATTTCTCGCTAGTGTAGGTGAGACCAACCATAATCTCTTCATCTGCTCACCCATCAAGTACCTCCTCCAAAGACTAACTCTACACCAATTGAAAATTAAAATTCACCACTTGAGCACATTGATATCCTCTCCTCAGAGGTGCATATATAGATGAATTATGTCCTAGAGTAGATATTGGGTCACCCTATGATATAACTCTTACCTGCATCTCTTCATGTCTATGGTGCATTCAAATTTGATGTGGATGTGGTGGTCAATATTGCCTCTATTATGGTGCTTACTCTGCACCTACATCTACATCCATAATATCTCCCCTACTGGATCCATTACCACCTACTACCATACTCGACCAATCCATATTATAGCATGCTAAGTCATAATCATTGGTATCTCCATAGGTACCCCTCCTCCTCTCATACCTCTTGAATATCTATAATTTCATGTCCAATAATAAAAATATTGTAAATATTGTCATTGTTGTTAATGTTCTAGTAGTATTGATGACAAAAGGCCCCATAGCATTTAATGTTTAAAGGAGTTCTTAATGTTCATATCTTAGCTAAAGTGTGTTAATATTTAATAAATATTAACAAATATATTTTTCATTGCATAAATTCAAAAGAGGGCCCATGAATAAGTCAAAGAGTCATGAGATAAATACAATAGAGGGAAAGGATGCATTTTCCCATGAAGAGTCACCTTGAGGAATTTGAAGAGTCACTAGATAAAGACAAAAGAGGGAAAGAATGCATTTTCCTATGAAGGGTCACCTTGAGGAATTCAAAGGGTCATGCAAGACAATTTTGGTGCCATTTTCCATGAGGATTGAAGGGTCACAAAGGGTGAGAACCAAAGTTCATTTGGGAAGATATAAAACAAGGCATGGGAAGCCATTTATTAGATTTATAGATACAAATGGTTTTATCTAGCTAAGAAGAGTAGAGAAGAGAAGAGAAAAGATAAGATATATAGTAGTGTGCTATCATTTGTTGAGAAATAAACATTAAGAGATAGTTGAATTTTATGCACAAGAGGGGTTGGTGCTCATATGGATTGGTGCTCACAAATAGTTGTTGTGTTGGTGCTTGGAAAAGGGGATGGTGCTCTTGTAAGTTGGTGCTTGTGAACTTTGTAATTTGAGTTGGTGCTCATTCATATACTTGAGATTATTCTCTATGGTTTTTTCCACATTGGGTTTCCATGTAAAAATCTAGTGTCTCTCTCTCTTATGTGGTGCATGTTATTGTTTTACTTTTATTACATATCCTAAATGTATGGTTAAGCGGAGTTTGATTAAGTGAAAGTTTTATGATATATATGATATATTGATTCACCACCCTCTCATTATATCCTATGCTTAATAAAATTCATTACTAGAGGGGCCACTAGATGGGGGATTTTGAACTATCTTGGTAAGCATGCCACTAGATGTAGCTCTACCCATGATGTTTAGTGGCTTATGATTTGTACCTGTACCAACCCTATAACAATGGTTGATCAACTAGGCCATATAGTAGTAATGTTCATATAAGTATGCCACACAATCTCTCCTCATTTTATTATCTATAGAGAAGTTACATGGGGCATGGCCCAATCTACATGGTCCTTCCTCCACTTCAAGACTTGAAGTAACCTATCATTGACCACATGGGGAAACCTAGCTAGCTGATATATGGGGAACCTCTTATATATCCATGTGATCAAAAAAACCATAAAACCCATGGTCTTATACCCTCAAAAACATCTCATTCATATCATGCATGATCTAGACCCAAATGATAGCCCTAAAATCATTCAGTGCTCCCTAATCTAGTATAGACTAGTATAATTCTATCACATATAGTGGTACCTTGATTTTTGACTTGTGACACAAAAATATTGTTATCAAAAGTCCTATCACTACCTTTTAAATGTATACAATAGTTTCAATGTAAACATTAAATAAACTCACCCTCAATCTAGGTTGAATCTTATCTGAGATTGTCACCCACTAGGCTAGTGCTCATATCTCATGTAAATCTGCATGTGTATTAATGATCACTAGTGTCCTTCCTATAGGTAGTCAAATAAATACATGAACATCCTCCAAACTGATACCCACCTCAATGGTATCACCATCCAGCTAACATTAGAATGTTTTGGTCAACCATTCCCATGCTCCTAAGAACATGACAATGAGATCAACACTTAATGGGATCCATCTCATCTCCATAATGCCTCTGAAGCCTAGAGTGACCAATCAAGCTCTATCCACATCACTCAAATGATCTAGAAAATTTGGTAACTATGATGTATCTATCATTGGCCAAATCTATAGCATCTATGTAAAATATCAAACAACTAAGGATATATCAAATCTCCATGTCATAAATAATCAAAATACATTCTTAGAAAATTAAAAATTAACTACTTAATCAGCTAGCTTGATTTAGTTTCTTATGTTTTTTTATTTTCCTACACAATCAATCCATTTGATACTAAATCATCCCTTTACCCTTCTTTCTAAACAACATCTACCCATTTGATACTAAATCAAACATTGACATTTCCAACTAAATTAGCTAGTTTTGTACTGAATCAACCTTTTCTAAATTTATCATACTAAATTGGCCCTATCATACACATTCAACCCTCTTTTATAGACTTTATTAAACCTATTCTACTAACTAAATTGGCATTTTAGTACATAATTATGCACCCTTAAAATACTATGTGAGCCCACTACTACACATTTGACCCCCTGATTTTTACTCACCTTACAAACTAAGTTGACCTAGTCAACTTTGTTCCTTCACAATGGCAAATTTTTGACCATTTACCATAAATACCTTAGGCATTTATTAGTCTGACCTCTTCGTATGCAATACCCCATTCCACCCATAGTCTATCTAAAAATTTCCTAGAGTCAATTTTGGTGCCTAGATTTTGGCTACCAATTAATTTTTTATATCTATCTCTATTTCAAATAAAATTACTCAAAATTTTTGAAATTCACAATTACTTACTTGTACTTCACTCATTATAACATCTAGGCATCCTCCATGTCTTAGCTATCATCTCCTCACCATGGTAGCTCTCTAGGTTCAAATTAGGTCTCTTAGAGGTTTTTTTTCTCAAAATAGTAAAAATAACAAATGAATTAATTTTCACCCTATTTATATTTACTATTCAAAATTATTTGCCTATCAAATATTTACCACCAGATTCTATCTTTGAATCATATCTTTGTTTCGACTATCTCTTTTTCCAAACCATAAGATGTTATAGAATCTTGACATTGTAGAGAATAATTTCACATATTACATGTGTATTTTGAAAAAAAAAAATCTAATTTATACAAGTTCACCTAATGTCCCCTATGTTGGACACTTTCATAATAATTTCATCTTATTCTTTATCTACAACACTAAGGTAAGTAAAGGTATGTGTTTTTCAATTATGTCCTTTCATTTATCTTATTTGCTTTTTACTACAATTTATTCATATTTAATATTGTGTGTTGCTATGTTTTTTTCTTGAAGCACCATCCCATGTTCCACCTCTATGACACCTGATGAGATTAGATTGGGACATATGTCTACACATAATATTTTCAAACTTTATTAATTACTTATGCTTTCTCTCTTGTAGGAACTCATCAAGACTTAATCTCTCTTAGTACACACCTTAAAGGGTACACTAGGAAAGGGGTGGGAATACCATTGGTGCTTCATAGGATTGTTGTCCCATATAGTACCACTTTTTATCTACACAACCATATCATTAAACACTTCCCTAATCTTATCTTCTCTCTTTCACCCTCCTCTAACCATTTACTATCTTCATTAGCCCCTTCCTAAGCTTAAAACCCTTTTTTTATAGTTTACATTACACTGTCAACCCCATTGATCTTGTAATCAAATTGATAAAAACTCATTTAGGGTCTAGGTCAGCCCCTAGAAGACCTAAACCAAGACCTAATTTTTTTTTATCAATAGTGATATAGATTCGACTGGGCTGACCCTATCGACTAAACTTTTGAAAAGGTTTAGTATTAGATTTAGCTATATATACATATATATTTCATCATTTATGAGAGAAAAGAAGAATAATAATATTATATTATGAATTTTCTTATCCACCATTCTACATGAGGAACAAAGATTATGGTTTTAATACTTTCTTTGGAGATACAAATCTTGTCTTGTGGAGAAGTCTTTTGGATGCATAAATAATTTTTGTAACCTAGAGCTAACTTGTCCTTATTATCCTTACCACATTAACCTCTTGTGAAGCCCCTTGACCAAGGGAGAGATTGAGGCTTGATGGGTTTGTATTTAAAGGTAAGTATTCCTAACTTTATTCCTCCTTTATAAAAATAGATATATTAGCATTTATACTTATCTCCCATGCATTATGATTTCTTAGACATTGGCATGAGTATAGATCACCTATGCATGTTTACTTTCTTATGTTTATTACCCTCACTTTTTTCCATAAGCTTCGGTGAGCACTAGATTAGATTTTAGTTTCCTTGTCATTTACTTTTGTGAATATAAAAATATATTACCTAACTAGGGTTATTTCATTGTGTTTCTTGACTAGACACTTTGGAACCCTCTCTAGTGATGTTATTATGGTAAGATATCCCTTGGTTTGATGTAGTGGATCCATATTGGTCATCACCCCAAATATCTAATGTATCAATAATCATAAGTGTAATTAGGATTTATATTCTCTAAAATAGCATTGATTAATAGATCAATTGCATATCCCTTTACATACAAGCCTTATGACCATGATTTTATTTTTCTAAATGTGAAAGATTATGCTAAATTTTTGGAGAGAGAAAATGTATCTAATTTGAATGAGAAAATTTTAAAGATTATTCAGGTATAAGATTATATAACAATTATCGATATGCACACTAGGCTCCCTCCTCCTAGTGGATGGTCAATTGTAAACTACTAAACCTCTCATAGTTCTTAGTAGCCTCAAGACTGAGGAACCTCTTCATGGCCACCAGCCATGGTGATGACAACAATCAATTAAGATCTAGGTGTGGAGGAATCCCTAGTGGTTTTAAGTTCATCATAAGATGGACCATCTCACACAATACTACCTCAAATGAGGGATGTGAAGCAAGAGTAAGAGGTGGAAGAAATACTAGTTATTTCCATTGTTCCAAGGGGACAAGAGGAACTAATTTTTATTTATTCTTTATAAATAGAAGAGTAATCCCTTCTTATTGCCTCCTTAGTTCTATTTTCCAAAAGTGTGGATGTGACTCCTCCCTCCACTTAGTAGACTTCATGCTTTCCCAGTAAAAATACAATTTGTTATAAGAGGAAGCCCAAAGCCCTTGGAACCCTTGAAAATAAAACTGATAAAGTTCTACTACAAGAGGGACCAATGGACCATGGATAAACAACCATCAAGAGGGAACATGAGGATGAAGAAGAGGATGAGGACCTACATAAAGATAAAGTCTTAAGCCATCATAAATTGAAGGGAAAGATACCACTTAGGGGTGATAGGTCAGGTGAGGAAATTTCTCATTCAACTACCTCAATCCTTATTTTACCTACAATCCCTTTAGTTTCTATTATTTCTCCTACTACTATTGTTTTATTAGATCTAATTGTTGCTAGTCCTATTATTTTCACAAGTCTAGTTATTTCTAGTGTTGGGATTATTTCTAAAGCCCCTACTATCTCTATTTCCATTGTTATCACCTCAGACACCATTCCCATTACCACTCCTACTCCTAAAAAGGTCCATTTTAATAAAATTAAAGAAGCAGTGGCAAGTGCCCAACTACATGTTTCTTCTACATAATTAGGATTGTCAATGCCTTCTTCTACTTCCACCCAATCTACCTATATTATTATTTCAAAAATATATATAAAGAAGAAGCTTGTATATACTATTCACACAATCCCCTTGTTTGGTGGTATAGGTTGGTTTAAATCCATTTGGACATCATTACTAGACCCCTTGCAAGTATAAGCTTTAATGAAATCTTTAGGGGACCTTCTAACTGAGACTCCTACTTAGGACACTCATCTAGTTGAATCTACCCTATTGGTGATTCCTTAGTTGGTTATTTATTTGGAGGCTAAAGCTTCCCAAAGGCTTAATTTTAATAATAATAGAGATTCCCATAGTGAATTTTGTCTTTGATAAATCCATAGGGACCATCTAAAAGTTCAAAAAGAGGAAGATTGAGGATGACATTGGCAATTTTTTAGTTTTGAAAGAGAGACATGATGTTTTCTATTTGTCAAAGAAAAATAATATGAGTCAGGGTGAGTCCCCTTACAATGAATATTCCAAGTCCTAATTTAGGACTCAATCTATAGCTTTGATATAACTTTATTACGGGACCAAACAAGTTAGGTGAGAGCTAGATCAAGAGCTTGAACATGTAAGAGACCAATAATAAATTGTTCATGACCCTAAAGAGATTGAAAATGATGTTCAAAGCATATACCTTCAGTTTTACAACATTTTGGATGATATTATTTTAATGAGAGCTGAGATATCTCCTCATGTTATTGAGATAATAAATTTTTTCAATTATTTAAAATAATATGAAAATAAATTGAATTTTCTTGTATTGTATACAACTAATAAGGCTTATAGTCATTTGGACTTGATAACACCATTAGAGGTAGTTAATTCTCTCAAATTGGTGGTTATCTAGACATAAGAGGTTTGGGATTGGGTTTCAAGCACAAAATCTATAATCCCAAAGTTTTTAGAATATCAAAAGTTAATCTTGTAGTTTTTTGATGAATTGAAACTCTCTCAAGCAAGGGACTCTATAGGGAAGTTAATAAGTGACCTGGTTTTGACCAATTAATTCAATAGGATACTATCAATTTTAAATAGAGGATTCAAGGGTTTACATTAAAATAAATTGAATCATAACTTAGTTTCTTAAGGAATAATTTTACAGAAGTATAATTTTTTTGGGTGGAGTTTAGGTCCACCAAAGCTTAGCATGCATGCTTGCTAGTATAAGATAGTAGAGTACATAGGCAATATCTTCTAAATAAAAATAACATTAGTGAATATCCTGGTGTCAGTTACAAATACTACTAAAATTTAAGTCAAATACAATTGTTATGGCCCCACCATCTAGTTTGACCCAATTGACTACTTTAATTACTTCTACTACTTTATCTTTAACCATACAACCATCAACTTCAATTAAACCTTAGTCTTCTGAGGTTAATTTTGTATGCATATTGCATGAAGAGTTAACTAATATAACTAACGTCTATTTATATTTATTTTATACATGTAATAGTTAAGGACTTCTGTAAGCATGCACATGTTGCATTGCCATGTAAAAGCAAGTTTATTTTTGGAAACATAGTTGTGATCAACTGGAATTATACATATAGGCCTTGCATAAATTATAAATCACATTATAATTATTATCATGTAACTTTGAATTTTGCATGGGTTAGGAATGAGTTGACCCCTCTTCAAATATATATATAATTTTAATCCATTTATATTCAAGGGAAGGAAATTTATCAATACAAAAATAAGAATTATTTATTATCACACAATTGTGTCAAAGCTTTTCCTTTCTAATTCTTTATAATTATTTGTGTTTTATTTTTTGGATATTTGATTCATTAATTTGAAGTTTAAAAAATTTAAATATAATTTCTTTTGTTATTATTGATGTATGCTAATTTAAATATGTGTAATAGCTATTGGATAATTAGCAAGTATCATTGATCTCATCTAATCAAGTATAATGTTTCAATTCTCTGAGTGCGCATACATGTTTTTATTGATGTATCTTTATAGGTGTAATCCATAATTGCATTTGATACCTCTTTGATTTGAGTTATAATCTACTGAATAAGGGTGTACAAAAACAAATTTAAATGACAAAAACCCTTAGTTGAGATTCCAAATTTTATTATATCAGTTCTTTCCCAGATCCTCTTGTTGTTTTTTCATGTGAGTGAAATAAATATTAGCTACAAACATTAGTATTAAAACACTTGTCCTCAAAGAGACCATCCATAAATTAATCCTAATTAGACCACAAAGCCTTATTTTATACCCTAATTTCCTCTTTTTTTAGAGTTTCCTTAAGTAAGATATACCAACTTTAAAATAAGGTCCAGTCATCAAACTCAACTAGGTTTTATCCTTCTTATAGGTTTCATTCATCCACACATACACCTAGTAATAACTCACATATTTATCCTACTATTATACCACCCAATTATTCAACCCATACTTACATCTCATGCCTTCGAGTTGAGTTTATGTCCATTGAGATCTTAAAACAATAGAGGTTACCTCATTAAATATGGGGTGTGCATAAAACCCACATAAATATTATAAATTTAGCATAAGAATAAGGTCCACTTGTATACCTTACCTAGTAGTTGTTATCCCCTACATCTGAATTACTCTAGAGACACCCAAGAGAGTAACCAGGTCTAGATCCTAAACCAGTCTTTTAGTTTCACCTTTGTCAATCCATAAAAATAATATATTTTCACTTGTTATCCCCATAATATATAAATTCAAGACACCTTATCCAATGATAAATATCCATATTATTAATTCTCTAATGGTTTAACCTTAGTTGAATTTGTCATTGCAGTCCCAAGAGATGTACATGATTTTACAAATAATATAGAAAAGTATCTACCTTATATATGCCCTTTTAGAGTAAGAACATTATAGGATCATATCAAGTCCTTGATAGATGCTTTAATATTATTGAATGTCACTAATAAAGATGTTGCACGTAGGTTTTTCCCTTTTAAACTACAAGATATTACTTATTATTGGTTCTTTAATTTTTAAGAGAACTCAATTAATTCATGGAACTCATGTCAAATCACTTTTCTTTCCCAATTTAGATAAGTTACCATCTTGAGTGTGTTATATCAAATTTTCACCAGTATGAAGAGGAAGCCCAATGAGCCAATTCAAGATTTTAATGCAAGGTTTCAAAAAATGTACACTTGGTTAAGTGATATATATAAACCACCAATGGTACTATCACTTGAAATATACAAGAACATCATTGATCCAATTACCATAATATTTTTGAAAAGAGATATTACTGTTAATACTCTATCACTAGCCTATGAATAAGTGATCAACATTAACAAGTAGCTCAATCTATAGATATCAGGCACTCTCAGCCTCAATGTCGGTTTCCTAGATTTAAATACACTACCTCATGTGAATCAAAATGTTATGAAATTCAACCAAAATTAGTTATATGAATTTCCTCATATGATGTAACAAACAACAAATCATAATTATGGCTTCTTGACAACTCTAAAAAAATGAATGGTTAATAGTAGAACTAGCATTTGATTCCATCTAATATTGTAATTACCTATGGTGATGATTCTACCAAAGTAGAATTGGATTCTATACAAAGAATGGCCCAAAAATTGAGCAATGATTTCTTTTGCATGCAAATGAAGATGATTAATGTTACTGGATATAATAATAATTAGAATCCTGGGTTTCAAAGATATAACAGACATTTCAATAGGACTATAAATAATGTAAAATAATAGTATCTTAATAAGTTGCCAAAAATTAACATAGTGGAGATAAATCTACCCAATTGGTTTAAAGTTCATAATACATCACAACATGGTGAAATTTAATGTGTTATATTTTTTTACCATTTAATATCTTTAAAAGATAAATGGTGAGGTAGGATCTGATGAATAACCCACCAGAGTTCATCCATGAGTCTTATTTCTCAAGCAGTGCCATGGTTTTTGAAATTCATGAGTTTCCTTTATTAAGTGAGGATGATAATATACCAGACGATAATTCTAATGAGATACATGCCTTTTAGTAGTATCATAGAGGCAATTACAATTTAAGAAACAAGCAACCCTTCATAATGTCTACTCCTTCAAATAATATGATAATTCCACCAAATCCAAATGTTGATAATAATCCATCTCCACCAAAATAGAATGATCCACCCTAGAGTAAATAACGATACAAAATTATTAAATACATGAATATAATTAAATAAAACATCACTCTTCATGAATTTTATCAAATCATTAAACAAAAGGAGCTCCTATAGAGGTCTATCATAAGATAATATGCTATAAAGAAGATAAAGGTTGCCTATATAAATGTCATATACAAGATTAAACTATAAGTTCCTCCTTTATTATTAACTATAAGAGTATTTAGAAAGAATATTCACAATTATTTAGTTGATTCTGGAGCTTCGGCTACTATGATGCCAACTTTGATTTGTCATAATCTTGGATTGAATCCAAACCCATCTAATAGGATGGTTTCACAACAAAATAAAATAATGGTGCCTATGGTTGGATAATTAAATGATGTACGCATTCAATTGGCATCTAATCCATGTGTGAAAATGACTATTGATATACTTTTGGAAGATATCCTAGATGGATATGTACTACTACTAAGTAGAGACTAGTCAAAAATGTTAAATGGATATGTAGCAACTAAATTATCTCATATTTGGCTACCATGCAGAAGTGTTTCAAACTAGATTAACATTAATCAAGAATAAATAATGAAGCACCACATTATAAAGTACAATAATAATAATGAATATCTAAGTTACAAATCCACCAATATTAGAATTTATACATTTACCACAAAGTATGAGGAGTAGAAACAAGAAGTCTAGGGACCTTCCCAATTGTGGACTCTCCATTTTGATGGTGTAAGATCTAAGAAAGAATTAGGCATGGGTGTTGAATTGATTGACCCACAAGGTAAGAAGTACCTAGTAGCCTATAGGTTTCAATTCCCTTGAAAAAATAATAGAGCATATTATGAGGCATTGAATATGGGACTATAATTTTCTCTCAAAAATAATGTCAAGAAGATACTAATATATGGAGATTCAAAGCTAGTAATTAATCAAATTATAAAAAATACAATTGAAAATTATCACATCTAAATAGGTACAAGCATAGATCCTAGGATTTGATTATGTCATTTAAGGTGTTAAACATAGTATATGTTCCTAGAGAACATAATCATGTTACTTACTTAATAGCCATTTTAACTACCAATTTGGCACCATTAAAGGAATATAAGGTGCAAATATTTTCCATTGAGCTTGTGCCTTGCCCATTTATTCTTGATAATGTGGAAAATTTATAGGTCTTTGATGATGACCAACAGATTATCCAATTCCTTACCAATTTAGGATAATTCAAATACCAAATCATTGATGATAAATAAATAAATTATATATGCCAGGAGGAACTGAGAGGAGTTATTCATCTCAATGAAAATCATCTTCCTTTAAGGATGGTTTCTTTGAAGAGAGCATTCGATATAGTCCCCCAGTATCAGTAGTTGAGGCAACCTAAATTTAATTAATATTATTTTAATAAAAATAACTTGGGAGATGATGGTGATCTATGTTATGTCAATATTGGTCTCAACTGTACCCCAAAATAAAGAAAGAGGGTAAAGGATTTACTCACCCAGTATAAAGATGTGATTGTATGAGTGTATGAGAAATTAAAGGTTTTTAACCTAGGATTCATCACCCATACAATCCTAATGAATCTAAACCATAAGACATTTAGGAAAAGATAGTGGTTGATCAATAATATCCTAAAACCACTCATCCAAAAGGAAGTGGATAAGTTGTTAAGTGTAAAGATAGTGTTTGCTATCAAACACTCTACCTAGTTTTCCAACTTGGTTTCAATTATGAAAAATAATGGGGAAACTATATTATGTGTTGATTTCAAGAACTTGAATAACTATTTTGAGAAGGATAACTTCCATTTACCTTCCTTGGATAAGGCGATCCATGTAGTAAGTGGTTCTAAAGTGATGTCCTTCTTGGATGGTTTTTCCAGATAAAACTAGGTGTTGGTTCAATCTAAAGACATAATGAAGACTAAATTTACCATAAAATGGGATACTTATGCATATAAAAGGATGCCTTTTGGCCTAATTAATGTATTATCCACCTTTAAATCATCCATGAAAGACACATTTCAAATGCTAATATGTAAATACATAATTATTAATATGGATGACCTCATTATTTTCTAAAAGAACAAAACCGATCATGTAGGCCATCTACAGTCAATATTTGAAAGATGTATAAGGTTTGGAATCTCACTAAACCCTAAAAAGATCATATTTGGCATTACTCATGGTAATATATTAATCCACATTATCACTAAAGAAGGAATCACCATTGACCCAAGTAGAGTTCAAGGGATTTCAAATATTTTATTCCAAAATAGCAAGAAAGAGCTCAAGTCTTTATTAGGAAAGATAAATTTTGTGAGGAAGTTTATCTTGAGATTTGAAAAAAATATTAGAAATTTTAACACAATGCTCAATCAATATACTAAATTGGAGTGGATAATGGAGACCTAAAATTCCTTTCAAGACATCAAGGATCCCATATCTCAAGCTCTAGTGTTAATAAGCCCAAAGATTAATAAAGACTTTTTATTATACTCATTTTCTTCATAAAACACAATTTATATTTTGATTAATAAAAATAAGGATAGAATTGAGCATCATATTACATTCATGAGAATGAATTTAAAAGAAGAAGAGTTAAAGTACTCCATAATAGACAAGCAAATTTTTGATCTTATCAAAGTGGTAAAGAAATTTAGACATTACATCTTGAGAAATAAGACTATCACTATTTTGATATACCCTATTATCAATCTCAGTTTACAACAAAATGAATTAGGAGAGCATGGAGGCAAATTAGTAGTGAAATTATAGGATTTTGACTTAGAAATCAATCTTTCCAAAAAATTTAGAGGGCAAGGCATCATTTGGCTTATGATTGAGCCTAACCCATGCATCACCATTGAGGAGGTTTATCAAACATAGGTATATAAAGGAGATTGGTATGCTGATATCATATAATATTTACTCACATGTACTTGTTTCCCAAAAATCAATAAATAATAAAGGAGAGATTTGAGGCTCAAAGTTGCTCACTACATGATCAAAAAAGGAATCCTCTACAAAAGAAATTATGAAGGAATTTACCTAAGATGAATATTATGAGAATAAGCTCAAGATAGTTTAGATAACCTACACTATAATATTGGTAGTTGTCACCTGTCTAGAATACCACAACACATAAGATCATTTTAATGGGATACGATTGGCCAATAATCTTCAAGGATGCACAAACTCATGTGAGAACATGCCACAAATATGAAAAGGATAACTAAGACCTTTTATCCCATAGTATATAAAAATATATATGAAAATAATATGACCAAGTTATGATATACCATTAAAATACATTCTAAATATGGTTGACTACTATCAATGCCTAGAGTGCACAATAATTAGAATTGAAGGTAGTAGAGAACATCCTTTGTACCTACCAAGGATTGTACCCGATAATGTTGATCAGTAGGAAGTCACTACTCAATTATCTGATAGTGTTGATATTGAGTTAAAAAAGGTGAAGCAAGAAACCCTCCATTTGACCCCTTTTAGCATTGGAATAATGAAATATATTAGATGGGAGAATCTTCTATCTATAGGTAAGATCAGGATACACTATGGTTTTAAATGGTCACCCTATAAACACTAAAATCCAAGGAAAAATGTCAGGGAGCACCTAAAAATGTATGAAATGAAAATCAAGATCAACTATGGGCACTAATCTTATGACCATAACAACATACTCATGAATATTGAAGATAATTTTAAATTATCCATAAAGATGCTTGGGGCCAACATATCTATGATTATGGTGCAAAGGATCTAGTATGATCCTAACATCACTAAAGATGATGTTAAAATGATAGATAATTAGGAATGGGTTTCCCAACCTATCTATGGACCTCTTATTAAAATAGAATAAGATGTGTAGATACAAGCTAACCCATCTGGGAAAGATCATTTTGAAGAAAGAGTGGAGAGTCCTCTAACTTCCCCTGCATACCATTACCACTACTTCTCCACAACACATTGTTAAATAAGAGAAGTCATTAAGTCTAAGTGGAGTGGATATTATATATTTTATATTGCCTTTGCCTCTATTGATTATAGAAAATAGGTAACTCTCCATACATTTTTATCTTATGTTTTTATCATGTATCCTCCTTTATCACAAACATTGGTAATGCTCTAGTATCTTGAGAAATCATCATCACCACCTATCATTCCACTAGTGGTGATTTCCATTCCCAATAGTGAATGTAAAACATCTATCTGGCTGATCAACTATGGCATCTATCACTTGTAACCATGTAATGCTAAGTGTAACCTATAGATGAGTGTCCTTTATCAAAATGAAGAATAATTATTGGTCACATTAAGAATACGTGAAAATTTTAGTGTAATATGTTGAATGGAATCTTGAAAGTGTATATCATGTTTTAATTAACTCTCCTAATAATCAATGTGGTGTAAAATTGACAAAGTGAAAATGTTAGGATTAAAATCCTCATCTATAGACACATAGAGAATGTATCTATCTACACACAAAATTATGTATAGTCATTGGATAATTTTATGAATGTCTGTGTTGGTGATAACTTTATTATGGTGCTCATATATATGAAAGAGATCATATCAATGATGGTGGTCATGCTTGTAGAGGTGGAGGTTGTATGATCTAGATAGTGCCTTTAACCTTTAATTTATGTTGTAATTCTAAGCATGTCTCTATATCATGTCCTGTGAGTCTATGAAATGGGTAAGATTATTGGATATCATGTAGTGACAACCTACTAATTAATCTATGTTGGACTATGGGAAATATCAGTAGTCCTTTATCAAGTAGTATCTATAATGTTGGATTCGTTGCTAATTGTAGATGAGTATGGGAACTTGTAGTTATAGGATCATGAAAAAGTGATGCTATTATTGTAAAATGATGTATAAGTGCCTTTGAATTATCTATATTCTCTCCTTGGCCTACATGTGTAAAAATTATCCATATAAACAATCATCAATATCTATAAGTGGTTGATCCTCCTCTATAGTTGCCTATGAATCTGTGTTAGAATTATGAATGTAAACTTCTTATGAATTAACAAGTAGTGGTAACTATATTTTAATAATCTCATCATCTACCCTAGGTGAGGATGTATATACTATGATATGATATTACTCTATCATTTATGAGGGTAATTGTGTTTTATAAAGTTCTAGATATGGTATATGAATAGTCTTGCTAGACTCCCGCACCTCATATGTATGCATCTTCTCAATGGGAATCTTGTGAGGTGGGGATTCGATGATAACATGGGTTGTCCCATTTAATGGTGTAATTGGGGTAGGAGGCTTGGTGAGTCTAAAATATCTAAATTTATAATTATCTATTGGACATGTGTATAGGTACCCATCATGCAAGAATTTGACACATCTATGAAGAGTAGAAGGAATAACCTCCATAACATGTATTGATGCATTATCATAATAAAACCATGAAAATCTGGTCATATATGAGTGTGTAGGTGATGTGTGGGTGTGATGGGTCTCTTAGGGTTCCCTATAATATTATTGAGTCATTAAAAGAGTCTTTTGGTGTGTTTTGGTAGCCCTTTGGCATTTTTTTTCCAAAATGGGCATTTTGAATGTATGAATTGTGAATGTGTGTTTTGAAGAATATTGAGTAAGTGTTATGTATTATAATGTTGGAAAATGAATGTAAGAGATCCTATAAGGACCTAGGAAATTTTATGAAGGTGTTATATGTGCACATCATGAGAATAAAGGTATATACCAAGAATCTTGAATGTAATTGACACATCATGGTAGTGGCCTTGAAGTAGGACAAGTATGCATGCATGTAGAAAGAAATGGAATGAGTAAATGTATGTAGAGAGAAGGTAGTGAAGAGGGTATAGATTCATTCTAGGTTATTAGGGTGGTAAAGATATGAAGCAGAGAAAATAATAATTGGTGAACCTAAAAAAATTAGTTCTAGCCCATAAAGGGTAGAAGTATGACAGTGAGAATATGTGTATTTTGAGTATGAATGTTAACAAAAAAATGTTGTTTGTGTATAATATTATTGATATAAAACCTATAGAAATAATTAAAGTGTTTGGAATGTCTCATAGTATATTTTGTTATGGAAACTATGATTAGTAATGCAATATAAAACTATATTTTGGAAATTTGTATGTGGTTTTGGAATCTATGAGAATATTAAAAGAAACAACACTTCAATGTATGAGTGTGTGTTGATGAATTTTAAGGATAACTTAAATATATATATATTAACTACATGGTGTTTCTTACTTATACAGGATGTTGATTTTCCCATTAGTAGAATCAAGATCTTAAAATTATAGTCTTAGCTAATTTTATCTAAAGATACAGTCCATAAAATAGGGTAATAATATCAATTGGAATTCATGCATGTGTATGAGGGTTGAATTTGTGTAAATAGTGTAGAGAGAGTTAGCTAAGTGGAAAATAATCCTTAATTTATGTTTAGATACATTGGAGAGTTTAAAAGATGAATTAAATCATGTGGCATCATGTAAAGTCTTTTAGAATTCCTAGAATTTTGAGATAACATTCATTATAGCATATTAAAGGAGGTTCAAGAAGTTTTTGTCATTATATAAGTTCAATAAAATTGGGGAACACATTTACCAAGTGTTATTAGGTTTTGTAATTGTTTAGAAACCATTGTATCCCCATTTGTAGCCTCTCGGGCTAGTTACAAGACTATGTAAACCTAGCTTAGGATTAGAATCGGAAAGTCAAATATAGAGGGTTTTAACTGGTGAAAAGATGTGAAACTTGGGGATATTTCATGTTTTTTTTAGGATTAAAGTATTATGTAGTTTTATAACTAGTACAGTATAAACACATATAATTTCACAGCCTGAATGCATAAATTATGCTTAGAGACCTAATTAGATGAAATAGGGTATATAGTTAAGTGGTTTCCTTTATGAGATGGATTATAAGAGTGTGTATGGAGAAAAAAAAGGATAATTGGTAATTAGAAAGGGTTTTTTATGGTCAATAAACCCTATTATTTGCTCTAGACTAGAAGTTTTATAGGTTAATAGGGCTACAAGAGAGACAATCTCTGAGAGTTAAGGAGTGATGTTGATGAATTAGACTTTGGAGGTTGTGTAGATTGATTGGGTGAATGAAATTGACATTAATGATAGTTTTGTTATTTATTTGAGCTTGAATTAAAAGTGGCAAATTATGATCAATTACTAAATATGAAGGCAAGTCCTCATTGTAAAAAGATATCACATCCTCCACAACCTTTATATTCTTCATGATAGATAAAAAATAAGATGGCTTGGTATCATGAGGCATAGATGTGTGATTAAATGTTTTAAAAATAATATATTTGAAATTTTTTGATATTTAAAATAATTATAATATATATATTTTGTCCAATGTATTTCTCAGTTGATCCACTATATCAAATTCTCTTTGTTGATCTGTAGATCCCATTGTAGTGTGTTGGGGATGAGGAGGGATAGTAGGGTTACATTGCTCCTATATAGGTTGAGGAGGCACCCTATTCTACCTAGTGACATTTCAGATTGAAAGAGCTATTATTTATTGTGGTCAAGTAGTAGAGGTGTGATGGGAGTATAGATAATTAATAGGTCTAGGTGGAGGTAGAATAAAAGGAGTTCTCTGAACTCTCTATCATCTAGTATTAATTGGAATTAACTAAAAGTGAGACATATAAAAATGATCCATAAATACATGATACTCATGTGATGGAATACAAATGTGTAAAATAATATTATCTCTTACTAAATCCATGATAGGAGTTACATACATGTGTAATTTTCTATCGATGGTAGTAAATATGCTAAGCAAAGTACAAGGCTTTGTACCATGAAGTAAAAAATGGATTCCATCATGATAATTATGGTAATAAATTATAAATTAAGAATAATTAAATGCTATACATGTGAACCCTATGGTAATAAAGGGTTAGGTTTTTATGTAATGTTCTAACTAGTCAGCATCACCAAATGTTTTAACCTTTTAGGGTTTAGCAATGTAAATTTTATGCTTAATTAAAGGTTGAGTAGTCTAAATTATTGAAATAATATGCAATAAATAACCACTAATTTGATATATAATTTTACTTGCTTTTAATTTCTATAAATAGTAATAAATATGTGTAAATAAAGACTTATCTAAAAAACACCTGATGCAAAATATATGAGTGGTAAAAATTAGGATACAAATAAGTATGAGTGTCATCAACAAGATCCACATGTCAAATCCTCTCCAAGATAACACACTTGGATAGTAGCATCATGTGGCTCTGGTTTAATGAAAATGTTGCTAATGTATTCTATGTAGGACTGTTCTAAAATTTTGGGTGCACCTATGCCTATGTTTTTGGGTTTTGTTCCTACGTGCATAAGGTCTAAATCTTTGCATTTCTCCTGTAATAGTTAATTTATGATGCAAACCCTAATCTTCCTTGAAAGTAAGGAATTATATAAAAACATGTGTTGATTAGTAGGATAGGTTAGACATCCTCAACACCCCACTATGAAGAGAGTTTCCTACATACCAATACTTAGATGAGGGATCAAGTTTAATGCAGTTCTCCCCACCTAAATGTTGGTGCAAGTGCAAGTGATGCTAGAATGATAGTGTTTATAAATTCCTTGAGTGTGCTTAAGATTTTAAATCTTGAAAATTTGGGTTTAGGGTAGATGTAGAGGGTAGTATATAAAATTAGGGTAGAATACAGATTATTAACCTTAATTTTACTCAACATATTTCTTGTTTGAATAGGTATTTTGCATCTATTTTCCATCTAGAGGATAGATGTATATAAGTCATGTATTTATAGTGTTATGTAGTTTGTGCAGATAATAAAATGTGCTTAAGCCAACCTTAGGAGTGTTTAATTTTTGAAAATATAAATTTTCAAGAGAGTTAAGACAAGGGACAATAATGCTATGTTGGGGACACTAGTACCATGTGCTTATAGTGTCCTTAATTTGGTGTTAATGCCTATATATTAGGTTGTTGGTCATGAAGGGCCAAGATCTATGAATGAAGGTATAAGACTATGTTTTAGCTAACTAGGGACATCTCTGGTCTACATAAAAGCTAGAAAAGTGTGATAGAAGGCTCTAAGATAGGTCTAGAGTTAAGATATGAGTAGGTTATCTCAAGTAGAACTCTTATCACTCAAATACCAATTTTAGGTGATTACATATACCCCCCCACCTTTATGATAAAAAAGCAGAAAACAATTGACTAGTCCAAAGGAAAAAAAAGTGTACCTAGACTAACATAGGAAGTGAAGCCCATGTACATGAGTTTGAGTATGTGAAGTTGGGTCTACATATGTGAAGCATGATCCAAAACATGACCTAAAATAAAAAATTTATAAATTATTCCTTAATAGATATCAAAATAAAAAGACTATGTTGAATAAATAAGTAATTGTTGACCAATTTTGGTCTACATACTAGAATTTACCTAGTTTAAGAATTTTTATGGAAGTAGCAAAAAGTGCAAGTGGGTAGTTTGTTGAGGCTAGATCTCACATATATGGTAGTTATCAGGGAAATTAGTTAAATGGGTTTATTCATGTTGGTCCTAAGTTGATATGTTCCAAGTCTAAGGTCCTATACTGAAACATAAATGGAGTTATATGTGTGCAAAGCTAAGCTCCCAGGGATTTCTACTAGGTTTCCCATACTTCGTCATTTGATCTTGATTATCACTAAGATGTCATGCAAGATTAAATGGAAAAACCAACTCATTCATTTAGTATTTCACTCAAGAATTATTATGTGACTATAAAATCAATTGTAAATGTAGATTTACATGCCAGGATCATCCTCAAAAAAATGTAGACTTATTCAAGCTTTTTGGCTCAAGATATAAATCTTCAAAGATGGACTTGTGTAGTAAGATGTTCACATTAACATCAAGTTAAAGCCATTGAAAAAAACCATTAGAGTCTAAATTTTATGGTCTATGGGACATCAAATAGATTAATGCATATGTCAAATGATGCTCACATAGACACTAATTTTAAGACCTAGTAAATAGCCATTAATTTTAAAACCAAAGCATATCTAATGGTATACACTTGATCATACATCTTGATCTAATAGCATGATATTAATCAAATATTTAGAGAGCTTGAGAGGCCACAATGTGTCATAAGTACATGAACTGATGGACGTACATGATCTTGAGAATCAATGTGGGATTGATAATTGGCACCAATGGAGATAGAGTTGACAATTCAAAGCTAAATCAAGGGCTCATGTTTAATCACTCATCAAGATTAGATGGAGTGAGGTAGATTCAAACTAGTCAATGAATCCAAATAGCTAATGAGTCAAAGATAAGTGTCAAAAGTGCATGGATCTTGGTAGAAGATTGATGAAGCATGTACATCTATGCACAGGTAGATCAATGAAGCAATGTGAGTCAAAGGAGTCAATATCTTGAGTCAGAATTTGATAGCCAATGAGAGAAATCAAGTCCAAAATATTTTTGATGAAAGTTGAAGAAGCTATTTTGGACCTAGGCAAAGGAAAGGTATAGAATCCAAACTTCAAGGTGATCTAAGATTGAACTAGGGTCACATGTCAAAGATCAAACATAAATATTTAAGCTTCTTGGAGATAGGATAGGTCTCTTTGACCTATTTAAAAATAAAGTTGACATTTGGTTTTTGAAATGAGACTAGGCATGAAACTACAAGAAAACCAATAATATGATTGGTTTTTAATCTATAAAGAGATCTATGCTCAAGTATTCTAATAAAAGTAGGTATATCTAACCACTCAAAATATAATAAACAAGAATCTCTTTTAGTTTCAAGGAATAAAGGATTGACCCTATTTAGAATATTAGGTGGAAATGGCATGGAATCCTGAGATGATGACTTGGTGGTCAGATAAGGATAAATAGAGAATTAAATTATTTTGTAAGGCTAAGAAAAATCCTCATATTGGTGTTAATCCATTAGAAGTAATTAGTTTTTTTTTAGTGCACAGCTCCCTCTCTCTCATTATTTTATATAAATATAGGCTTCTATGCCTTGAAAATAACTTGATAATCCCTATCTTTGGCATGACTACACTCCACCTAGATTTGATCTTTGTAACCTCTTGAGATAAATAAAGAAATCTTTTTTATATTTCATGATTTTGGTATAGTGTGTTAATGTCATATTTATTTTCATATGTTTTGAAAATCTCTCCCATTCCAAATCCTGAATATCACCTAGCTACTAAATCATATTGTTTTACAGGCCAGGTCTAGTGTCTAATGTCATTTGATTAAAGCTAACAAGTGGAAAGAACCAACTTGCAAGGAAGATCTAACCCCCTAGGTAAATAAACACAAACTTAGATACCTTTCACCTCTAATCACCTTTGAATACATGTTTCTCACCTAACTTAAGATGATCTCCTTATTTTTCTCTTCTTACTCTTTTATCTCTCTCAAATAGCCTATCAGGCCTTCTCGCTCAACTAGCCCTTCCTTTGGCATAATTAGGTCAAATGACCTTGCTCATCACCTATAGAAAAAAATTATACACTCATTTCATAATTATCACACATCTATGATTGTATTTATCCCTTTACCTAGTTTTTTAAAATTATATATCATTTGCTCATATGCTCAATATTTTAACTAGTTAAATTAAGCCTATTAGACTTTTTCTTTATACTTGACTCTTGCTCTTACCCATTCTGGTCATCCAAGAACCTCACCATAATTGGATGACATTTTGAATAGATTAAAAAAATATTTTCATAAATGGAAAAACCATTACATAGGTGTGTCATTACCCTTAAGGGTCAAAACCACCATTAGGCCTAATAGAGACCTAATGAAATTACACCTTTTCTAAGCACACATTTAAATCACTTAGGCCTCATTAGAATACCTTGAGCCTCCACAAAGAAATTAAAAATTTAATACATTATTAAATTAGACCCATGATAATCTCATATTATTTCTCCAATACCATTTATCTCATTTTAATCTTTAAACCACACAATTAGGTCTACTCACCATTAGGCTTTCTTACTACCATAAAGTATGTCTTGAAAATATGAATCATACACTCAAATTTTCCACATAAAAATAATAAAAAATCACATTTATATAATATACATGACTACAGGTTCAACATAATTTTTATTATAATTCATCAAATAGGGAAAATATCTCTAATTGATCAACTTCATATGCTCACTCAAAACTGCACACATGCCTTAAGAACCTAGTCAAAATCCTTTAACTTTTAACACCTTCATAAAAGTTTTTCATGAATATAAATTTCTTAAAATGAAAATATAATACCTAAGGAAAAACTTCATGTGCATTGGATTCATAAAATCTAATAAAATAGACTTGGGAATAACATTCTCACTCATACACAAAAATTTGCTTGTAGCTCCAAAAACACAGTCAAGAAGATCAAGTCTTAGAACACCTGTGGGAACACTTTTATTATATTATAATGGGTTTAAATGAACATTAAAAATATTTATATCATATTTAAATATATATATTACAATTTTTAATATCAATATTGGTCTTACAAACCAATCTCACATATTCACCCTACACAGACTTCATTGTGTTAGATAGATCACTTTGAGAACAACTTTTAGCATGTTTGTGTTCATCACCAAAACTTATAAACAAAGGTTATATGAGGTATGGGTCTTTAAAAATTACCCCATGAATTTTAATCCATTCCTAATCCTATACAACCAATCCCTAATATCTTTCTCATTACTACCTAGTTTTCTCATTGTCTTGCTCATTAGGCCCTTTTAGCAAAAGGCCAACTTTCATGACTAGTTTATCACATTTTAGGTCTGAAAACTAGTCATAAACTTATGTGGGAACAAATTAAAAGTCTCAAACATCATCTTTCATCCATTTTAATGTGTTGACTTGGTCAACCCTACCTTCTACATCAAAATTTTGATAAATAAGGGGTTTCATGTAGCTTTTACTCTTTCTTATGACAAAACAAAACCACATAAAGAAACCTAGAAGAATCCTTTACATGTTATAAAAATAAAAATAGGTCAAAAAAACCATTTTAATCCATAAATAAAATTATCTTTCCTACTAGTTCATTATGAGGGTTTTAGGAGGGTTTTGACTTTTTTCCCTTCGTAGCAATCATTAGAACTTCCCAAAACTAATGCTAGGAAATTAAAGATTAGAACCTTCCCAAAATTCTATGAAATACTCAAGATTTCATGAAAAATATTCACATGCCAATGAGTAAAATAAATTCCTTCTCGAGTTTGCAACACCTCATTTTATACACACATAAAATCTTAACACTAGTTTTCATGATTTCTTCTTTAGGATATGAATGTTGACAATTTTGACACCATAGGTCAAAATTTAAACCCTTATCATTCTAAAAATTTTAAAAACATGTCTTTTGTCCAAGTGTTATAAATTGGTCTCTGTAGTTTTTTCCAAAGGGCTCCTTCCTTTCAAAAAGGTCCATTTCAATAGTTTTCCTGAAGGTCACTTCTTGGAAAATTGGGCTTGTTAATAATTCAGAAAGGACCATTACAAAGTTTTGATGTCATTTCCAAAAATTTCTAAGGACCATTTAAATTTTTATGAATGGTACCTTCCCTTTGAGAAAAGGCATTTTCAATGATAGAGGACCAAACAAATTTTTTTAAGGGTCACTTGATAGAATTCTCAAAGGGTTTTTTTCACAACAAAAAGGTCCTTTACAAAAGGGCCGAATGGTAAAATTACTTCGAAAAAGGTCCAAATGAAGAAATTCAAAGGGTTAATTACTTTTAAAAAATCCTTTACAACTTTTCCAAAGGGTGGGTAGATCATTCCAATTCTTCCAAAGGGTTATTTTCCTTCAAAAAAGTCCTTTAAATTTTTTTTGAAGGGCGAGAGACCATTTCAAAAATATCTAACGATCCATTTTCATAATTCCAAAATGTTTATTTCTAAAAGTTTGAAGGGAATTTTCATGAAGCCAAAGGGTCACTTAATTTTTTTGAAGGGTCATTTCTTTTAGGAAAGTGAGAAACAAAAAGTTTGAAAGGTCCTTTTCTTTGAGAAAGTCCTTTGCAAGTTTTCTGAAGCCCTTTTCAAAATTTCCAAAGGGAACATTCCAATAATCCAAAAGGTCCATTTCAAAAATCCAAAGGTCTAGATGCAAATTCCCAAAGGGCTTGTCAAAAATCCTAAAGGGCAGTTTCAAAAACCCAAAGGGCAACTTGCAAAAGTTTCAAGTACATGAATTCCTTCAAACTTTTTATTTGAAGGAATTTTCCATTAAAAAATAATCCCAAAATAATTCCTTTGGAATTTTTATCTGAAGGAAATGAAGAGAGGAAAATTTGAAATAATTCCTTCAAACTTTTTATCTGAAGGAAATAAACAAAAAGAATTCCTTCAGACTTTTTGTTTGGAGGAAATAAACAAGGAGATAAGCCACAGATAAAAGTTTGAAGGAAAAGACTGAAAAAAATTTGAAGGCCAAAAATCTAAGACAATTCCTTCAAATAAATTGTCCAAAGGAAAATTCAAAAAGAAAAGTGCATAAGGAAATTAGTCTTAGACAAATTGTCTGTAATAAATAGATAGGAAATTATCCAAGAGGAAAGTTTGTGGGAATAAACAGAAATAAAGGGTTCAAATATAAAGAGCCCAAAAAATTGATAAAGGAATACATGTAGATCATGAAAAGTGGCCCAAGCTTGATTAGACACATCTAGGTGGAGCATGTACATGTAAAAAACAAAGACGTGTAGCTACCTTCAAGCATGGCTCCCTCAGTTCTAAAAGGGAGACTCAATTTCATGAAGGGATCGAAGAGTTTAACATTGGACAACTGATCAAGGAGAGCTTAACATAGATTTTCATGTATGCACTCTTGTCTATCTTGTTAATCAAAGTTTTTTCAAACACTTCCAACTTAGCTTCAAACATTTGAAGATGGCATAGAATCATGCATGAAGAAAATTAAATTACCAAAGATCTATGCATGTTTGATAAATTTTGAAGAATTTAATGTTTATTCTAAATAATGATTCTGAAATAGTCTCTACATCATTTTTAATTCCAAAGAGCTTCTCATGCAGGACATAAGTCAAAAGGATATTATCAGAAGTCTTGGTTATCTTGGCATAGCTGAAGTTGGACTTGGGGTGATGTGGGAGTTTATTTCCTATTGTATTTTTAGTGCCAATCTCTTGGATTTTATATGCTTTTTATATATAAGTTGGCTTTTCAACCTTCAATCAATCATGATCCCTCTTTTGGCAAGATCAAACTATACTAAAATTTGAGTTTTGTAACATTTTAAGATAAATATAAGGACTATTTTAAGATTCTAGAGTGTTGGTATAGTTTATCTATGTCAGTTATTTACATATCTGATATAATTTTTCTTCCTTGTCAAGTCCTGATTCTTACCTATTTACTAGTTAATTAGAATATGTAGGTCATGTTTTGTGTTTGATGTCTTTTGGTTGAAGTTACAGTGGATGTAAGTGGCTATTTAGTATGTTGAATCAGGCCTATTCCCTCATTTCCCTCAAGCTTTGATCACCACATAGAATCTTTTGATGAAATACTGATGCATAGGTGTCAATTGGAATTGAAATTTAATTCTTTTCCTTGTCTAATCAATGTTTTGTAGGAGATCAAATTAAGAGGATGAACCAAAATTTAGGCATGTCACCATCATTAGATAGGATTTTTCATTCAATTTTCTTTCTTATTTTTTCTCAATAATTTGTATCATGGACTAGAGATTCTAATTTATATACCAAAGGGAGCTAGCCCTTAGAATCTAGAGATTCAATCCATTGATTAGACCACCCATAGCCTAGGATTATTTCTATGTTTTAGTAGACTGTGAAGGCCTAAAACTACCTTCACAAGGGTGTGAGTCTAATTGAGTTTAGTTTTTGGAATGCCTGGTGGGACTCATTAGAGCTAGTCTTAATGAAATTATAGTTGTAGCAGTTTTTTTCATGAAGTATTTAGTGATTCCAAGCTCAAGCAATTGCTTCTAATGGTCCAGGCATAGTTTCCATGTAGGTCTATTTTTATTGCATTATCATGAATGAGTTTTGATTGTTGTATATGAAGATAATTCATATGCTATGTTTCCTTATTAGCCTTATGATGAATCATACCAGCCTTGTCTCCAAGAAATAATGGATGAGGTAGAGCTCAAAATACTAGCATATACAAGAAAAGTTTGTTTAATCTTTTAGTACAAGTAAATGTTTTTTTTCAAAATGTGCCTAATGATCTAGAAAATATAAATGAGTGATGTATTTTTGTATTAGAGAATATTGAGTCTTGGGAGAGGCAATGAATTGAGTTAAACTAGTTTTCTCAAGAGAGATTTTGTATTCTTTATTCTCATGAAATTCTTAACTAGGCTCAGTGTGTATCAATGGAGCTTCCTAATTGGATTCAAGAGAAAAATCATATTCCTATTGAAGATCCTATTAAAGAGACTAAACCTTATTTTAGTCCCCTTTCTTCACCAATAATCACTCAAGCTTAAGTTATCCATAAAGACAAGGAGGTTTCAGACTTTGACGAGGTAATGGCCAATTTGAAGGAACATAATGTAGAGTTCTTTAAGAGTTTCTCTTTCCCTCCTCTCCAAAATTCCATAAATGATTCCATTACCCTCCATATCCTAAAATTTGATCATGATCAACCTCCCATACTTCATTTTCCCTCTCAAACAAATGAACTTCATCACCCTCCCACCATCTCCCTTCTTCAAGAGGAGCCTATTCTCCAGAGGATTGAGAAAGGGGTTAAAGCTAAAATTTAAGTTCTTGTAGAGTGTGAAGATGATGCTTCAAGTGTGCATGAGGAATATTTTCTCATCGATACTTCACTTGAGGTTGTATTTGAGAATGAGAAGGCTGGGCTTGATGTGAAGGAACTCTAAAAGGAGTTGGTATAAATTAAAGTCATAAATGAGTTAAAGATATCTCTTATTAAGAAAGATCAAGATAACTTTCAAGCTAATCCTATTCAAATTGATCAAAATGAGGAACAAAAAGATGATTGGTAGTTGTACCTTGAATTTATATAGGAGATTAAAGAGCTATGTAGGGATATGTTGCCTATTAAAGATCATGTTTATGATAAATTTGATCAAAAATCACCCATTTAAGATCATAATAAAGATTGGGTTGCCTATTCAAAGCTCCTTGAAGAGATGGATGAACTTTCAGTAGTTGATAAGAGGGATGAGGTCATTTAAGGATAATGCATAGATGAGATATCACTTGACAAAGTTGTAGATAACAAGTAGTATGAAAAAGATTCAGAAGTACTAGATGAGTTTGTCCTTGTTAGTGACTAGTTTGTTATTGATGACTCAATTTACAAGATTCTATGAAGGTTGGTGGGCAATAAAAATGCCTCATCAAGGCTATGATTAATAAACATCCTACCTTGCAATTTGTACCATCTCTTGGAGTGAGTGATTTTATGAATTTCCATTTTGATCTAGGTAGATCATGCTTTGTCATGGTTAGTTTATTTGTTGGTTTTCCTCCAAGCTCTATTCAATCATATTAGTCTAGTTCTATTTTATCCCAAATAAGTGCTTGTTTGCACATTTGCTTTGCTTAGTTAGTTTTCTTATTTTGTGTGTTTCCCTTCTTATTTTAGAGGATGAAGGTTACCTCATGCTAGGTAAAAAGAGAATTTGTAATCCTGAACTAAATTTGCCATTGTTTTGTGAGTTCAAATTTCATGTAAATGGTCTAGTTCTCAAATATAGCAGGCATGCTTCCTAGCTGAGTCACTAAAATGTTGACAATTTTGACCCCACATGTCAAAATTATAACCCTTATCATTCAAAACTTTTCAAAAACATGCCTTTTATCCAAGTGTCAAAAGTTGGTCTTTGCCATATTTTATAAAGGGATCCTTCCATTCAAAAAGGTTCATTTTAGTAGTTTTCTTGAAGGTCGCTTATCGGCAAATTGGGCTTGTTCACAATTTAGAAAGGACCATTGCAAAGTTCTGATGTCATTTCCAAAAATTTTTGAGGACCATTTCAATTTTACAAAAGGGTACCTTCCCTTTAAGAAAATGCATTTTTAAAGATAGTGCACCAAACAATGTTTCTGAAAGGTCACTTGATAGATTTCTTGAAGGGTGTTTTTCACAAGGAAAAGATCCTTTACAAAAGGGCTGAATGGTACAAATCCTTCGAAAAAGGTCCAATGAATAAATTTCAAGGGTTCATTCTTTCAAAAAAATCCTTTACAACTTTTTTGAAGGGTAAGTGGACCATTCCAATTCTTCCAAAGGGTTCTTTTCCTTCAAAAAATCCCTTTACAACTTTTTTGAAGGGTAAGTGGACCATTACAATTTTTTCAAAGGGTGAGAGACCATTTCAAAATTACCGAGCGGTCCATTTTTAGAATTCTAAAAAGTTCATTTCCAAAATTTTGAAGGGAATTTTTATGAAGTTGAAGGGTCACTTAATTTTTTTGAAGGGTTATTTCTTTCAAGAAAGTGACAATCAAAAAGTCTAAAGGATCTTTTTCTTTGAGAAAGGCATTGGCAAGTTTTCTGAAGCCCTTTTCAAAAAGTCTAAAGGGCACATTCCAATAATATAAGAGGTCCATTTAAAAAACTTGAAGGTACAAATGAAAAGTTTAGAATGGCTTGTCAAAAAGCTCAAAGGGTAGTTTCAAAAAATTGAAGACTAATTTGCAAAACTTCCAAGTACATGAATTTTTTAGACTTTTTGTTTGAAGGAATTGTCCATTGAAAAAGAAGCTTGAAACAATTCCTTTAGAATTTTTGTCTTAAGGAAATGAAGAGAAGAAACTCTGAAAGAATTCCTTTGGACATTTTATCTGAAGGATATAAACAAAAAGAATTCCCTAAAACTTTTTGTCTGAAGGAAATAAACAGGGAGATAAGCCATAAACAAAACTCTAAAGGGGAAGACTGAAACAAAATTCGAAGGCCAAAAATATGAGACAATTATTTTAGTTAAATTGTCCAAAGGAAAAGTTAAAAGAAAAGTACATAAGGAAATTAGTCTCGAATAAATTATTTGTAAGAAATAGATAGGAAATTGTCTGAGAGAAAAGTCTATGGGAATAGACAAAAATAGAGGGTCCAAATATAAATATCCCAAATAAATGTTGAATAAATACATCCAGAGCATGTAAAGTGGCCCAAGCTCGATTAGATGCATCTAGGAGGATTATGAACATGCAAAAAACAAAGACATATAGCTACCTTTAGGCACAACTCTCTTAGTTCTAAAAAGGAGACTCAAATGCATGAAGGGTTCGAAGAGTTTAACATTGGATGGCTATTCAAGGAGAGCTTAACATAGAATTTCATGCATGTACTCTTATCTATCTTATTAATCAAAGTTTTCTCAAACACTTCCAACTCAGCTTCAAGTGTTTGAAGATTGGCATAGCATCATACATGAAGAAAATTAAATTACCAAAGATCCATGCATATTTGATAAATTTTGAAGAATTTAATGTTTATTCTAAATAATGTTTATGAAATGGGCTCTCCATAATTTTCAATGCCAAAGAGCTTCTCATGCAGGACATAAGTCAGAAGGATATTATCAGAAGGCTTGGTTATCTTGGCATAGCTGAAGTTGGACTTGGGGTGATGTGGGAATTGATTTCCTCTTCTATTTTTAATGCCAATCTCTTGGATTTTGTATGCTTTTTCTATATAATTTGTATTTTCAACCTTGAATCAATCATGATCCCTCTTTTGGCAAGATCAAACTCTACC
The DNA here is from genome assembly GCA_037957365.1 of Torreya grandis. Classification (NCBI taxonomy): domain Eukaryota; kingdom Viridiplantae; phylum Streptophyta; class Pinopsida; order Cupressales; family Taxaceae; genus Torreya; species Torreya grandis. The sequence goes on along the minus strand of JARHVA010001482.1, from coordinate 2,227,655 downwards.
AAAATTTGATTTTTGTAACCTTTTCAAATAAATAGAAGGACTATTTTCAAATTCTAGAGTGTTAGCATTGTGTATCTATGTCAGTGATTTACATATGTGATAGAATTTTTCTTCCTTTTCAAGTCCTAATTATTACCTATTTACTAATTTATTATAATATGTAGGTCATGTTCTATGTTTGATGTCTTTTGGTTGAAGTTAAAGTGGATGTAAGTGGCTAGTTAGTGCTTTAAATCAGCATATTCCCTCATTTCCCTCAAGCTTTGATCACCAAATAGAACCTTTTCATGAAATACTGATGCATAAGAGTTAATTGGAATTTAAATTTTAGTCTTTTCCTTATCTAATCAATGTTTTTTAGGAGCTCAAATTGAGTGGATAAACCAAAATTTAGGTTCATCACCATCATTAGATAGGATTTTTCCTTCAATTTTATTTTTTCCCTTTTCCTAATATTTTATAGCATAGATTAGAGATCCTAATTGATACACTAAAGGGAGCTATCCCTTAGAGTCTAGAGATTTAATCTATTGATTAGGCCACCCATAGCCTAGGATTGTTTCCATGTTTTAGTAGACTGTGAAGGCCTTAAAACTATCTTCATAAGGGTGGGAGTCTGATTGACAACAATGACCTCAAACTTGGTAAACACACTTAAAACAACCTCTAACACATATTTTAATTCTATCAAGATATATATCACCTTGGCAAATGATCTTGACCCCTTATTGGGCCACATTAGGTTTATTTTACACATTAGGCCTTAAACTGCCAGTCATACTTAGACCTTGTTCATACCTTGAAACTTATTTTACTATTATAAAAATATCATCTACATGTCAAATGAAATAATACCATCCTCACATACTTCCAACCTTCTTCATACAAGTCTGATATCTCTCAACTCATTATGCTACCAAGCCTATGCCTTCTTACTAGGTCTCTTAAGTGAGATCTAAGGCTCAAAACTTGACCTTGGAATTCATCTAAAGGATTATTTACCTCTTTCTTATGTTTACATAGATTTTTATACTCTCTCATGCCTATAATAAAATAACTCACTAATATTTTTTATGCTTTATGCATACACCTTCTCTCAGGGCTAGACTAGGTTTCTCAAGACACTTAATACATAGTGATAGCTTATCTTATACCATGATCTTGAATTTAGCATGCCATCAACCTTAAAATATTTACCAATTTGATTGAAAATTATCTCTCAATAGAGATACAAGAGGTTACATTCAAATTTTATCTTTCCATGAAACTTCTTTGACACATCATATCACCATACATGGCCTCAACTCTAATATAGGCTTGAATAGTTCTTTTGGATTGACCTCTTCAATTTTGTCTTGAATAATATTTAGACTTAGTTATTGGTCTTAACAAACTGAGCTGATAGAGAGAATTATTAGCATTCCTTTGCATCTTGACTATGCTTCACCATAGAAAATAGTCCATTTAGATTTGCATACTAGTCATCAACCTTAGCTACCTTGGATTTCCACTCGCTATTTTGTGTTATTTCTTGTACTCTAGGAGCCTCAACTTTCTCATTTTGTCTTGAGAAACCATGCTTACATTATTTTTCAATATGACCAACCTTTTTATAGTTGAAACACACTATTCCTTTTGATGGGAACACACCATGACCCATACCTCTTGATTGATTATTCTACTCATAGTTCCATGCATATTTATTCTTAGAGAGCCTTCTACAATGCCTTGCTCTATGTCCAAATTAGTTACATGAATAAAAATAACCATTGAAAGGGTTACCATACCTTATAGTATTAGGATGCCTAATAGTATTAACTTACATCTATGATTACCCTCATTCTTTAATTGATCGTTGACCTTCTTGATCACATTAGTGTTCTTCATTTGGTCTCTATTGAAACTAAAGCTTTTTTGTCATTAACAATATTTTGACTACTCAGAATATTATATAGATCATTGGTACTCTTTTCAAACTTCATAAAGGACTTAACCTTACTTTATGTGTGATCCAACTCACCTCTCAAGGATTCCACTTCAGTTGCATACCTTGAAAATTCTTCTTCTTTGGTATTTAGACTAGTAGTCACAATCTCGAGTTGAGTCTCCACCTATTTGACTATTTCCTCTTGTTCTTTGGAGTTGTTGGTTAGTCTAGCTTCAAACAAATTTTTTCCTCATAGTATTTGATAAGAGAAATCATCACCCTATTTTTATTATTTACCATCTTTATTTCTTATATATTATTCATTAATTTAGACTCAAAGTCTACCTCATCATCTTCTTCATCTGAATCACCAACAACACCTCTAATCCATATGGAATCTTCTTAATTTGAATAGCTTGATTCCTCAGCCATGAAGAGAAATTAATTTACATTAGGGCCATAACCTTCATGGTCACTCTCAGAATCACTTCTCTCACTCTCATCAGATGAGCTACAATCTTCCTTGGTGTAGAAACTTCTTTTGTTCTTTAAAAACATCTTATCATCATACCTTCTAAAGCTTTTCTTGCCCTTATCAGACCTATAGGACCTTTGATCATCATCATTCCCTTCATCATCCTTTTGCTTATGATTATGAGGGAAATTATTATAAAAATGTCCAATATCTCTATAATTAAAGCATTATAGAGCAACTTGCCCTTATATTTACCTAAGCATGTCTTCAAATTTCTTGCAAACATAGATATCAACTCATCATCATCAATATCAGATTCATCATTATCTTTGACCTTATTAACTTGTGTCTTATTCTACTTTGGATTATTTTCTTCCTTGAATATAGCTTCCTTATTTATAGGTATAACTTTACTTGTCCTCATCTTATAGGATGTTAGGGTGCCATGAAGTCCATATATCTATAGCTTATCTATATCTTACATATATTCACTAGTGAATACCTTAAAATCAAATTTTGGAGTTAATTATCTAAAAACCTTTTTAAAAATATTAGACTTTTTCAATTATTCACCTAGGAATCTTATGATGTTGACCACTTCATCAACCCTCAACAGGTAAGTTGCAATGGTATCATCTTCATTCATTTATAGGATTTCAATTTGTCTTCTATAGATTTGAAGCTTAACCAAATTGACCTTGGAGTATCCCTAATTAATATTATTAAAAGTGTCTCACATTTATTTATTTTACATACAGTGCATCACCTTCACAATTTTTACCTCTGATATGCCACACAAAATACCATTCATTGCTTTTGAATTATTGTCACTAGCTTTCTTGCCTACTACATCTATAGGAGGAATAGGGGGTAAATTATATCCATCCAAGACTAATTTCCAAACATAATTACCTTGATAAATTATATATTTTCTCATCCTAATACTTCAAAAATCATAATTGGATCCATTAAATAATGGAGCCTCGCTTGTAGAAAAATTGCCTTGTGCTTCACTAGCCATCTTCACTTACTTAGAATCTCCTTTAGCTTATTCTACCTCCTTTAAAGGACATGATATGATGCTAAATGTTGTAATTAAGTATATTTAGATGGTTTTGAATCACTTATCTTAAAAAAATCTTTCAATTTCACTTAAAATCCATGAAGCATTTATATACATACATATATTAACCAATGCATACACAAGCATCTATGAAAGTAAACAATCATAAGAACAAAATATATATGTGGGAAATACTCTTGGTGGATAAAAAATACTGATTAATATCTTATAATATATTCCTATAATTAATTAACAAGACTTTTACTGAGGCACCAACCCCTCACTAGTTAAGTACCAACTCAACTAGTCCTTCAACAAGCACCAACATGCATGGAGGATCCAACCTCTTAAGTCAGCACCAACACAGATACCTTGAACCTATGATCATATTTTAATATACATTGCTCACCTAACTGAATATTACCTCCTTATTTTTCTCTTATTACTCTTCTATGTCTCTCAAATAGCCTATTAGGCCTTCTCGCTCAACTAGCCCTTCCTTTGGTAAAATTAGGTCAAATGACCTTGCTCATCACCTATATAATAGATTTATATCTTATTTTCATATCAAAAAAAACCTATATAATTCTATTTTAGTCCTTTACTTTTTTTATCAAAATTCTATAGCATTTGCTCATATGCTCAATATTATAACTAGTCAAATTAGGCCTATTACACCTTTTCTTTATACTTGACTCTTGATCTCACCCATCTTGGTCACAAAATAAACTAACCATAATTGGATAAAAATTTTAATATATAAAAAAAATAGTTTCATAATTTTAAAAACCATTACATATGTTGGTCATTACTCTTAATGGCTAAAGCCACCATTAGGCCTAATAGAGACCTAATGCAATTAGGCCTTTTCTAAGCACACATTTCACTTAGGCCTCCTTGGAACACCTTGAGCCTAAAAAAATAAGTTAAACACTTCATAAAATTTTAATTTATAAAAATTATAATCTACCATTATGTCTCCAACAACATATAGCACATTTCACTCTTTGAACCACACAATTAGGTCTACTCGCCACTAGGCCTTCTTACTGCCATAAAGTTTGTCTTGAAAATCTGAATCATACACTCAAATTTTCCACATAAACATAATAAAAAATCACATTCATATAATCTTCATGAACTCATATTCAGCATCATGTTCATTATAGTTCATCAAATAGGCAAAAAACCTCTAACTAATCAACTTCATGTGCTCACGTAAAACTGTACATAGGCCTTAAGAACCCAGTCAAAAGCCTTTGATTTTTCACACCTTCATATAAGTTTTAAATTAATAAAAATTTGTTAAAATAAACCTATGATATATTATTAAAACCTTAATGTTCATTATATTAATCTACTCTAAGCAAAAAGACTCAGGAACAACATTCTCATTCATACACAAAAAACTACCTGTAGCTCCAAAAACATAGTCAAGAAGATCAAGTATCAAAACACCTATGGGAATAATTTTAAAACCTTAAATTGGGTTTAAATGAAAATTAATCATCATTATATCATCTTTTAAAAAATTTATTACAATTTTTAATATCAATATTGGTTTTACAGACCAATCTCACATCTTTGCCCTGCACAAACTTCATTGTGTTAGACAGATCATTTTAATAATAACTTTTAGCATGTTTGTGTGCATCACAAAAACTTATAAACAAAAATTATATGATTTATAGGTATTTAAAAATTACCCCATACATTTTAATCTATCCCTAATCCTTTGGAACCAATCCCTAATCTCTTTCTCACTACTGCCTAGTTTTATCATTGTCTTGCTCATTAGGCCCTTTTAGCGACAGGCCAACTTCCATGACCAGTTTATCACATTTTAGGTCTATAACCTACTAAAAAAATTGGATTAACACAAACTAAAATTCTCATGCATCATCCTCTATCCATTTTCATGCTTTGGTTTAGTCAATCCTACATACTACATCAAAATTTTGAGAAATAAGGGGTTTCTTATAGCTTTTACTCATTATTATGACAGATAAAAACCACATGGATAAAATTGGAAATATGTTAAAAACATCAAAATAGGTCAAAAAATCTATTTTAAGCCATAACCAATAAGATCTTTCTTATCAGGTCATTATGAGGGTTTTTAGAGAGTTTTGACTGGCTTCCCTTATTAGAAATCATTTATAAAGGATTACCCCTCAACTCAAAAAATATTTATAGAAATTAAAATATAGTAACCTTATGCAACTTCTATGAACTACTTAGGATATCATACAAATTTATCATGTTCCAATGATAAAAATAAATTCCTTCTCGAGTTTGCAACACTCCATTCTTTGCACATAAAAAACCTTAACACCAATTTTCATGCTTTATTATTTAAGATAGGACCTCAAACTTGTTAAACACAATTAACACAACCTATCACACCTATTTCAATTCTCTTAAGATCTCTTTCACATTGGGAATGAATTATTGGTCACACTTAGACCTTGATCATACCTTGAAACTTCTTTTTCTATTCTCAAAACCTCATCCACATGTCAAATGAACTCATACCATTCTCACATACTTCCAAAATTCTTCATACAAGTCTCATAATCCTCAACTCATTATGCTAATAGGCCTATGCCTTCGTACTAAATCTCTTAAGTAAGGACTAAGTCTCCAAAATTAATTTGAAGTATTATTTTCCTCTATATTATGTTTACACAACTTTTTATACTCTCATTCCTATACTAACACAACTCACCAATATTTACTATGCTTCATGTATACACCTTCTCTCAGGGCTAAACTAGGTTTTTAAAGACACCTAGTACACAATAGTAGCTTACCTTATACCATGATCTTGAATTTGGCATGCCATCAACCTCAAAATATTTACCAGGTTACCTTAAAATTATCTATAAATATATATACAAGAGGTTTCCTTCAAATATTATCTTGACATGAGACTTCTTTGACACATATCATCTCACCATGCATGGCCTCAACTCTAATATTGATATTAATGACATATGTCTTGACTTTGACATCAATGACAAAAATAATGATTTAAAACAAACAATAGGAACATAACTACATAGAGCATTCCCTCCTCTATAATCATCCAATGAATTTTTAATTCCTTGAATAATTATACACCATTGATATTCCTACACCCAACTTTGAATTTTGTCCATGGATTCTCCCTCCTTCCTCTATTTAAATTAGAAACCCCACCATTACCAAACTAACTATAAAATCCATGATATTTCATGCTAAAATCTTCTATCAACTAAATCTATCAAACTACCATCTTAGTACATTATCAATCCAATCATATGTTATCTCAATAATCTGAGTCTTCTAAGCAAATCAATTTAATCAGTGGAAATTAATCAATCATATGAAAAATTTATCCCAAGATTGGGTCTAATAGGTCATGATGTTAGTATAATTTTGGTTTGAATTTATTTTTATATGCATTGTGATCTTCCTTGTTTAAAATTTTGAGTATTGGTGTTTTGAGTATATTTTAGTGTATAATTTTCATACCAAATCATATTGCACAAAATTATCATCACACATTTCTATCAAATAAATATATCAAAACTATTATCTCATTCCATTGTCAAGCTAATCATATGTTATCCCAATAATCTGAGTCTTCCAATCAAATCCATTTAATCAAGGGAAATCACTCAAGCATAAATCAAATTTAGAGCAATATTGGTCTAAGAGGTCATGATGTTGGTATGATTTTATTTTAAATTTATTTTTATTTTTATTTTGATCTTACTTGTTGAAAATTTTAAGGATTGGTGTTTTGAATATATTTTAGTGTATAATTTGCATACCAAATCTTATTCTCAAAATTATCATCATGTTATGGCTGATTTTCCCTTGGGATGTGTTGACAACCATAACATAGTCATTTCCACTCCTTGTACATAGGTATTTTCTAGGGGAATCATCCATTTATATATCAATTCTCATGTCAATATCCTATTATTCATCATTGATATCATATCTAGTATCCCATCCCCTTATCTATTCATGCCTGCCACCCCTCATTTAATCTTTTTAAGTGGCCATCTACCTCCTTCTTCCTCACATGTCCCCTAGAGGGGGCATCATCACATGTCCACTAACATCATTTACTAACATTCATCCATGAGTGTCTTTATTCTTTGAAATACAATTACTCATTCCACTTCATCCACTCACAATGTTGTTTCAAAGAGGGGTAAAATGTATACACTAAATTTGATCACTTCCCTCTATCTCTAGTTTTGTATATTAATTTTATATCTCATCTAATCCTATCTAATTTATTCCTACTAACCCCTTCCTAGTCATTAGCCTAATTCCCCAATAATTCCATATTCACCTACAAACCTTACACCTTCCCAAAAATTAATTAATTCTTCTAATCATGTCTCATTTATCATCTAACCCCATTTATATAATATTTGGAAATTCAAAATTCCATCCCACCTACCCTAGCCTATGAGTAGCCTATCCTACTCCCCTAGATTCATTATAACACCTTAATGACATGACTAATCATCTACTAATTATCATTAGAATTCCAAAGAGACTTTAGAGGTTTCTACCTCTATAACATTCCCTCCTCTATAATCATCAAAATAATTTTTAATTCCTTGAATAATTATCCACCCTTGATCTTCCTACACCCAAATTTGAATTTTATCCATTAATTCTCCCTTCTTCCTCTATTTAAATCAACCACCCCTATATTTCCAAAATAACATTAAAATCCATGATCCTTCATGCTAAAATATTCTATAAACTAAGTCTATCAAACTATCATCTTAGTCTATTGTCAATTTAATCATATGTTGTCCCAATAATTTGAGTCTTCTAAGAAAATTCATTTAATCAAGAGCAAGCAATCAAGCACAAGTCAAATTTTAAGAAATATTGGGTATAAGAGGTCAAGATGTTCATATAATTTTCTTTTGAATTCATTTTTATTTGCATTGTGATATTCCTTGTTTCAAATTTTAAGGATTGGTGTTTTGATTATATTTTAATGTATAATTTGCATACCAAATGTTATTTCTCAAAATTATCATCTCACACTATTTATTAACATAAAGTGAACAACTTAGATGCGAAGGAGGTATTAAACATGTGAATGATAAAATTTTATGTAGTTTTGAATTTATTTGATTTTTTTTTATTATATATAATATTTTACTTTTTATTTCTTTTGTATTTGAATTATGACTAGATTTTCAAATTTTATAGGTCAAGGACTAAAGTGTTAGGAGATGGGTCCTTTACTTGCAAAAACCTCTTATTTTTTATTATTAATAAAATTTAAATGTTATCTGGTAAATTATTAATGGTAATTTTTGTTATGTGTTTATCATCAAATCGATCATGTGTAAGGCAAATTTATTTATTTTCAAACTGGTAGAAAAGGCCATATTTGTTTTATTGACAATTACTTTTTTATTTTCCAACCACTATGCCTAAACTCAAGAGTAAAATTTGGTCTTTGGTTCATTACCCATATTTTTGTAACAACCACTTTTGGTGTGTATCATATTGGTTAATAATATATCAAAGAAATTTTAGGAAAAGTGGTAAATGTTCTCACTCATGTATATCATGGCCCAACTATCATAAACATGCAACAGTACAAAATGTTTCCTGATTGTTTTTATTAATGTTAAGGTGTGCATAATTAAATGTTAAATATTTATGTCTATATGGCATTTTGAATCATGCCTCAATGTATCCTTTTGAAATATCTAAAATCAAAGATCTCTTTCATTGCTGAAGTATAATTTGTATATAGCCATCATGTTTGTAATTTTGAATTTGTATTTTTAATGTCCCATAATGATTTATATCATGGGCCATGATCTAATGAGAACTGTAATATGGTGATCCTTATTTTTGGATAGGTCTATTTGTTTACCGATGTCTATCAAGAGTTAAATATATCAACTTATGCTCAAGTAACATAGTTAGTATAATGTGTGTAACATCTTTATTTCTTGTGACCTATATAATTTGTTTTGGAGACTTATGAGAAGAATCCACATTATTCACATGGTGAATTTACATTTATCCCTTGTAAGGTTGGTTTAAATATTTTAACCAAGAATCATATATTGAATAACAAGCATTGACATGTTCATCAGTTATTTTTATCTTACCATTATCTTTATTTGGTTTTATATCTTCTTAAGATGGAGTTAACTTATATGTACTATTACTTGTAGGTGTGAATAGGCTATACAAAATATGTTCAAGTGGATCAAAATGTATTGTTTAAAAGTCTTCATCTATCATATCTTGAGGAATTTCACTATTACTATAATGGTAATTTTAAACTTTACCATCTTCTTGTTCAGTATTAACCAATAAAGGAAACTCATTTTTTTATTTTTCTTATTTATTTGATATCATTGGTTCCTTTGTTAATAGTTATTATTATAGATGTACATCCAACTGAACCTCAGTGGTTAGTGACTTATGAGTACCTTGAGGTTATTGAGTTATTTTTATTGACTCACCCATCTCATAAGTTGGTATAATTTCAAATGGATTATATTTTTTTAATGGTACCATTTTCTAAATATCTTCCATGTCAAAAAGTATAATGTTTAAAAATTTAAGTTCTCATCATCGATAAGCATTGTCCATAATCCTATCATGTATTAATTTGACACATTGATGAAATGTAGATGGGACAAATTCCATTATATGTATCTAAGTTCTACCCAAGTGTAAGTTATAATAAAGTGATTGATATATTACTTGAAATGTAATTTATACCATTTTTGGTCCCAATATCACATCTAATATGATCTAACCAATTTGTGGGCTACATGAATTATCAAATGCTTTTGTATGCATGTCTTATTTTTGAATAATGTTTGTGTTAATGCCCATTGTTGTTAATAAATCCATTTTATAAATGTTTAGGCTAGCTCCATTATCAAATATCACTCTTTTGATACCTTTTTTATGCATACTAACTTTTATGAATAGAGCCAAGTCTTGGTTAATAATATATTTTGATAGTAAATCCTTTGGATCAATAGTTATGAGGTTTTCATTATTTTATAGGCCTTTCATAACATATTAAGAATAATTTGGTTTTATATCATTTGGTACTTGGGTTTCACACAAGGCTTCCTATAAGACAACCTTTTAGGCAATTGGTTGTTTTAAGAGCTCAAAGATTCAAATATTAGCATGTGTATTTATAAATTGGTCAAAAATATCATACCCCTCATATTTTATAACTCTTTTAGGATTAGGAAGAACCTATTGTATATTAATAGGTGGTGGGATAGGTTGGGCACCCTCACCTTTTTGTGTAGTGACAACATGGATAGCAAAATCCAATATAAATAATTGGTGAATAATAGAAGTGGGATGCTATACGTCACTCAAATAGGATCTATAAGGAACAAAGGGATGAGAGCATGCATTTTGGCACTTGGATACTAACTCTATATTATTTTAAAATGAGTTTTAAAGGGATTTTTTATTTTTATTTTATTTTAAGTCACTCTCTTTGATTTGACCAATTTATTTAAACCATTTGATTATGCATTTTATTGATTTATAAATACATGGAAAGTAATAAGCAATGAAAACCATCATATAATGACCAATTAAATGTCGATTATATGCATCCATATTGTTCATAATTTGATTCTTTTGGAATAAATATAAATCTGATTTTTAAGATATTTACAATTATGAAATTAGTAATTAGGAATCCCTAAGTCAAACTATGGTTTGCATAATGAGACACGGAAGTCAATTTCACCAAATTTTTAACCCTTTTTGGATATATATGGTGTAAAGGGTTAAGAGGGGAGAATATCCTATGCACAAACATGAACAAAACTATTCTAGAGTAAGCCAATTAATTAAAAACTTAGATAAATTAATATTTCAAATTAAAGTGTTGGGTTATGCTAAATATATAAAGTACACTCCAAATAATAGTTTGATTAAATAAATACAAAGGGATAATGCTTACATTATTTGTGAATGTGTAGGTAGATCTCAAAAATAAAAAGGTGGAAACCTACAGGGTCAAGATTAGGATCCATCTATCAGATTCTACATATATTATTTTTAGAAGCCTAGACATTTGCATTAATTTTTTTCCTGATATCAATATAAATGTCCTATAGTGAATTATTAATTGTATTTAAATGTAATCACTTATATCCTTATAGGTTTAATATTGTCTTTTTATTGAATTCTTGTATATGCATGCATAGGTTTTTGATGGTTGTGTATGGATGAAAATCTTATATCTTCACCTTAGGTAGTTATACCTTACAAAAAATGGGTTAGTGGGAACATGGTGTCTAGATGACCTCATGGACCCCTATATGAATGAGTGCTTCCTACATAGATATTATTCTAAGGAGGGCCTTAGACTTATGTAGTTCACCCCTAGGTGTTGGATTTTGTGTGAACAAGTATTTAATATACTATATTCAAAGGCATGTAATGATATATCTAGTAACTTGATGCTTAATACTCATGGGTTGTTATTTGAGTGATTTAGATCCATAATTGTTAGTAGAGCTCAATTTAAAACCCATAATAATATACCAATATAATGATTAAAGTGTGATAAATGATATAATAATATAAAAAACTATATTTTAGATTGAATTTATCCATTAATTAACTAAAACAAAAATAGAGATGCATAAAATACAAGATTATTAGATATAAAACATTAGATAGAATCTACATGACTAAAAAATTTATAAAATAGAGCATCAATGTACATAGAACAACCATAAAATACATATAAGGGAAACCATTTTAGAATTTTATATTAATCTCTATCACATCAAACCCATTTCATAATAAAGCTAAGTGTTATATTATGAATTTTACAAAGCATTATAACTTCATATTCCAACCTTTCGCTACATCCATAAAAAAATACTCTTCACATTATTTGGACTATTGTTATGCTTTCGAATAACTGAATACATAAAAAAAAATATACAAAAGACAAAATTAATGTGAGTCATACATGTGTCTACCAATTACACTATGATTTTTTTATCCTTATTCTATACCCAATGCTTTCCTAGACTTAAATAGTTGTATCATCTTGAAATAAAGTCACAGACAAGATGCCCTAAGTTGAAGCTTGAAAACTTTGACCATGATGACGAAATAAACCAAAAAAAAGTTTTGATTATCTCTCCAAGTGTTTTTTACCAATTTTCACCCTTTCCACACTATTTAACTACCCTTTTATATTTTCAACTAAGTAGTGTACTAGCCTATAGCCCTCACAGGTTTTCAATAGACTAGCTTAGCCAAGTGCATGCCCTTTATAGGTTTTCAACAAAACTAGCCTCACTCTTAATGCTTAAGGGCATACTACCATAATGTATAAAAACTTATGAAAATTAAAAAAATTGAAGTGTGCAATACTTATTGAGTAGATGTTGGCTTACTCTGAGTTGGTTGTGTTAGAGTTTGTTATGATGTTGATTCTACTTAAGGTTCAGAAGGATAAATTCATGTTGTAGAATATTTTGGTGTAGCTTATGTTTATAATTGGATCACTAACTAATAAATAGAGGTATTATTCCTTTGTTGGATCACCTGTAAAATTTGTTAAGGAGTAATAAATTAAGACTCATCAATAATTTGTGCAATGAATTTATTGATTTGGGATAAATCTTATTTAAACATTTTCCATTTAGTAAGAAATTTCACACCATAGTGAGTAATGTGCATAGAAAACTTAGGTCACAATAAAATTTTGAATATATTTATCTTTTGGGATGGTGATGAGTGTCATTAAATTTGATAATTTGACTTGGATGTCCCAATAAATCTCTTCTAACCTATCTACATGCCTATGCATTTGAATGTTATCAAATGTGTTGCACATAATCTCATTTTTATAGGTTTATAGGTTCTACATGAAATTATCACATGAATCAAGTAATTTCTTGAGTACATTGTACATTGATGTGGAGGTATCTAAATGATCTACATTATATTTTTGGATTTATCTACCCCATAAAACTCTGGCTTGGATTCTTACAGTGAATTGGTGAGATGTTGCTTCCAATTAAGTGTTCCTTTGGTGATGTTTTTTCCTTGGACTGTAGCCATATCCAATACTTCATATTCTTCCAAGAGCTTTAAAATTACCTTTGTTTCTACTTTGATACTCTTCCCTTGAATACAAAGGGATTGTAGCTTCTACATAGTAATCTAGTCCTTTGTTAGCTATGAAAAGAGGGCTTAAAATTACTTTTCTTCTGATATGACTTTGTCACTTAAGACTCAGGTGACCAATGAAGCTCAATTGTTATTGATGAGCTGACATGCATTATAGAAATGAATTTATAGGTATACATTATCTTCTCTAAGCTATAATATTTCTTACTCCAAGTCCAAAGCCTTCTATGTTATTATTTCCTAAAAATTAGAAGCTCATTCAAAAAAATTATCCATCAATAATTTAGAAACATAAAGATATGATTTGTGTGTTATTGTAGATAGATCCATGGTGAAAGTTATAGTTGGGATATATGCCTTCTTGATATGTGTCATGGGGAAAAAATATTTGTGCACTAGGTGGATGATGTAGGGACATCCCATAGCCATTATCTAGTCATTTGAAGCATGAATTGAGAGGCTTGCTCTTGTGCACCTCCTTGAGCATATTTTGGGCCTTGAGGTATGGGAAATGGATTATAGACCTTAGATTTTTCCACCATATTTGTGGTCTCAATCATTTATTTTGATGGAACTTTTTATTATGCCTCATGTTTTACTTCTTCTTTGAATTTCTCTTCTACCTCAACCTTATATTTGACCTCCACTTCCGCCTTATCCTTATCTTTTACCCTAGCCTTAGCTTTGGTTACTACCTTAACCTTCACTTTGGCCTCTTCCTCAGCCATAGATTTAGCTTCTTATTTAGTGTTGGCTTTGGCTTCTACTTCAGCCTTAGTTTTGGTTACTACCTCAATTTTAGTTGTGGATTCATTCTCCATCACTTGCTTCTTAGCTTATTCCTCTTGGGTGAGAAGAGATTATTTGTCCCTTTTCTTTGCTTGAGCCTTTGTGAGTGTTGTTGATTCATATTTATTTTTTTCACTACTTGTGCTTCTTGATTTTGTTTTTATTTCTAATTCCTTGCTGCTTCTTCTTCTTATTTCTTTTTTGCCTCCACTTCTTTGGGTCTTTTCTCATCTGCCTTAGCTTTCTTGACTCATTTCTTGCATGACCTTCTAATTTCATTATTTTTTTACCCTGGTATCCTTACACTTTACCTCTTATTTCTTTTTATTGTCCTCCTTATTTTGTTCCTTTGAATTTCCCTCTTGTTCTTTAGTAAATTTTTCTTGTGCTATGATATCTATTTTCTTAGCTTCTTTCTCAAGCTATGATAAGTTTGTATTTTTAGGATCCTTGGTATGAGTTGGTGAAACAATAACTATAATTGATTATGAATATTCCAAAGAGGATGATTACATAATAGTACCTCTTCATGTAGTATTTGTATTCCTATAATATGGATGGGGAGTTATGGTCTTGTTTGTCCTCTTTGTAGTCTAACTTGTCTCTTGAGTTTGTTATTGGGGTCCCTGAACTTGTTGTATTATACCCTCCTCCAATGGTTCTAAAAAGGACACCATCATATCTTTTACTGTCATATATATTCTTAGCATAATATGGATCCTTGGCCTATGTACTAGGGCTATAGGTGTACTTTATTGTGAAAAAAGGTATATTTCATATGCAGTAAAAGATCTTATAGCTAGATCCATCTGATAAATATCTAATTAAAAATAATTGGCATGCTAATTTTTATCTAATGATATCTACTTTGATGGATAGAGGAGGTTGAGTTATATTAACCCACAAATCTTGCCTTGCCTAGTTCAGCACATAGCAAGTGTGTGTTACCTTTCAAAAGAATAACTCTTTCTCCTCTTATTCTCATAAACATCATTATCAATGTTTATGAGCATAGACTATAGAACATCTAGTTCCTTAACACCTAACACTACCAGGTCACACTCAACAGCTATATTTAGAACATGATTATTATCTATCCATGATTGTGTATGGCATGTCCTATTATTTGGAGGTGTTTTTTTAGGATTTTATCATTGGTTCCTTCCCTTACCTTTCTCAACCTATGATGGAGCCACTTATATTTATTGTAATACCTTTGATTGTGTTTGTGCTTATATAATCATTGGTTATTGTGAAGCTAGAGGTATGGATCACATAGGTTTTACTAAACTAGAACTTAGGGCCTTCTACCATAGAACTTATACTTTAGCATCCAACATAGTGATGAAAAAGGGTAGTGAGCTATAGTTACTTTAAGTAGTTCATGAAATTTGATCTAAATTCCATTATATATCTTTATAACTAACACATATTACCCTAAGTACTAGATAACATCTTTGGGTACTCTGGGGTGTGATATGATCATGGCTTGAATCTCCAAACACTATGTATTAAATCTCCCCAACTACTCATAGTTGTACCCTATCTTTTGGTCTAAAAAAGGTTGGAAAATGTAGTCATGGGCAAAAAATCTTCATCTAGATTCATTGGGCCATCTAATGACTTCCACTACATAAAATAGAGAAATAATACCAAGAATTTGTATTGAAATGCTTGCTAGGTACCGGCGATAACCTTATAAATGTTCATAATAATTTATAAAGCTAATAAATCTAGCCAATTAAAATCCTCATGCATTTTTATCATTTGATACATAATATCAGTGCCTTTAGTTACTTACTTGGAACTTTTATTAGCCTATCAAAATCATTTAATGATACACTCAAACACACTGCACATGACATTATCTTCCACTGAGTCGATAGGTACCCCTATTCCTACCCTTGTATACTTATCTTTTATATCCAACTAAATGGGTAAGGCCTTAGTTTTATAAGTTAAAAGAGATATTCTCTGAGCTAGAAGTGTTGTTATTATTTCCATGGTCATAGGGTTGATAAAGATTGTAACATCCTAAGAAAGATGAATAACACATTTTTATATCTACTAAGTAATATATAATCCAATTACCTAAAAGTAGGTAGTTTAATAAGTTGCTTTGCATCAAAACCTTGTAGATGGTGTTGATGTGTTAGAGATCCTACTTATGTTTCTTTAAATTTCTCAAGGATAAATAAAGTGGCTTCTATAGTGTCAATGAAATCAAAAGGATCCGGATCATGGTACTTAGTTTTCCTGAAAGTTAGGCCAATTCTTATTTCTTCCTTTTGTGCATCTATAAATGGGATTAAGAGTTGTACATGATCTATGTTTGAAGTTATAGATAGAATTAAATAATTTGTTTAGCTATTATGGTGTTGCTAATAAATATATGCACAATTGGATGAATTAGATGCAAGTCACAAAGCTCCTTTGTTTTCAATTGTGTGTAGTGTCTTTGTGTTTTTCATGCCCTTTATGATATAGTGTTTTCAACTAAAATCCATCTAGATAGCTAGTTTAAATGTGTTGATCTAGTTTAAAATGATTTTTCCTCAAAAATTAATGTCAAACCAGTTGTTATTGATTTGATAGTTACCATTATGCATCTAAGAAAATTTATCCATTCAATGGTATGTATTGATGTGACAAGCCATCCTCCCAGCTATATAATTTTATCATTTTGATATACAATCTACTTTTGGAAAGAATAAATCTTTCAATTGTATCATCATTAACAATTCTGAATGACTAATGACCATCCTTACTCCATACTTGGATTATCAATGCTCTATTATTAGACTTAATTTATGCTTCTTGCATACCTATTACAAGTTATCTTTCCTTCAAGTTAAAATTATTCATAGATCATACTCTATGACTTTGATGTATCAATTATAGTTATGATGTCCTATGATATATAAATTACACTATATAAACACATAAAAAAATAAAAGAAAAATAGGAAAACAAAACATTAAAAAAATCCTAAACTACATGGTGTTACTCATCACCCTCTCTTAATTTCTATAATGAATGATAGGAATTATTTATGGTAAGGCTTAATCCTACAACTATTTACATGTCGTAGCATAATGGTTCCTTGAAGATATTTTATGAAAATTATTCCCTGCTATGAAACATGATGAATGATATAATTTCCTTTATATTTAATGTGATCTTTCCAAAAATTATCTAAATCTACTGTCATATAGCAAGACCGCTTGTTTTGGATAGAATTATTTATATTGCAGGTTGTGTTCATGCCATGCTTTATGACTTAGTTTATTAACTTCCTACATCCATTACACTCTTTGCCTATTTTCTTCCAATTTTTTTACAAACATAAACTTCATTTTTAGAAAGTCTTAATCCCTAAGTCTCATTATCATAGCAATGTGCAGACTAGGAACTAAATGTTTCATGGGTATTATGGCCTTAAGTCCATAGACCAAGTGAAATGGCATAAATATTATCATTGCTTGTTCTATAATCTTACTAAATCATAATAATTGTGTCCTCCCAACCATCCCTTTATACACTACATATCTTTGTTAACATCTTTCTCAATACTTTATTTGAAGCCTCAGCTTGTCCATTTACCTATCGATGATATGCACTAATTTTATGGTGTGATACCATAAATTATTCTATGATATTTTTTATTGTCTTATTTAGAAAGTGTGTTCCCCTATCACTAACCAATTTTATGGGACACCCAAACCTTGTAATGATATTTCCATATAAAATTTTGGATACATCCTTGGCATTGTAACCTTTTATTGCAATAGCTTCAACCCATTTTGTAAAGTAGTTTGTCATAATGATGATACACTTTACATGACTATGCTTTCTTGGCAGTCTTATAGGCCCCAAAAAATAAATACCCCACTATTCAAAAGGTTTTTTTTCATAATTGGGTTCAAAGTAATCTCATCCCTTTGGTTAGGTTTTCCCATACTTTGGAAAACATCACAATTTTTTACAACCTATTGTGCATCTTGGAACAAATTAGACCCCTAGAGACCACTTTATAAGATATTCCTTGTAGTGAATTCTCCTAAAATTTTCCTCCTGTAATTCATTTTTATGCTTCTTCAAAAAGAGTAGGTTGCTCATTCTCTAAAACCACTCTACATAGCACCTCATCTTTAACCATATTATACAAAAAACCATTTATGATGGTATAGGAAATTGATAGTGTAATCAGTTTATTTTTATCTATCTTAACATAATATGCTTGAAAGATTCTTTATTCTATAAAGTTGGCTATATCCTCTAGGTTCTCAAAAATCATAGAGAATCTAAAGAGATGAGCGTCTAGTGATTCTTATTACAACTCTTTAGGTTATACTCAATTTTATATCCTACTCAAGTGGTCAGGTCCCACATTCTCTAATCTAGGTTTAACATTGATCTTTAACTAAAATTATTGGAATAACATTAATCACCTAGATATCGTTTCACCTAGCATAGGTTTTTTAATCAAGTACCATAAGACCTGATGATCAATAAATAACTAAAAGGGTGTTACAATAAGATAGTTCCTAAAAAAATTAGTATGAATAACATTGTTAGTTCTTCCTAATTTTTGGTAGTATAATTTTTATCTACAGATGACAATTGTTTCTTATGAAATGAATAGAATGGTCTAGTCTAGCATCTCTTAGTTATGCTAACACAATGCCCACTACAATACCTGAAGGATCTAAATGAACATGAAATGACTTTGTATAGTCAAGAAAGACTAGTATGGGATTTATAACTAACCTTTAATTTAGTTCAACAAGTGTTGATTGACACTCGTGTGTTCATTCAAAGCTTATATCCTTGCACATTAATTTCTCCAAGGGCATAGATATAGTTGCATAGACTTTGATAAATGTCCTATATTAGCATGTATGACCCAAAAAATTTCACACTTGTATGTAACTATTTGAAGGTGTAATTCCTAATATGAATATGATTTTGTCTTGATCAACCAAAATTCCTTCACTACAAACTACATGTCTTAATAGAACACCAAATGGTGTGAAAAATATGATTTTTTTCACATTTAATGCAATTCACATATCTTTACAGTTCTCTAACATTAGCCATAGTTTAGACAAGTGATATTTGAACAAATAAAATGCATCCAATCATCTAAATAAACTTCTATGAAATCATAAATAAAATCCTTGAAAATAATCACCATAGCCTTAGAAAATATGGCTAGAGCATTATTTAGACCAAAAGGCATTACCTTATATGCAAAATATTCCCATTTAATTAAAAAAGTTATCTTAGATCAATCCTACTATATGATGGGAATTTTATAATAGCCACTCGATCCATATATAAAGGAATATACTTCATGTCCTACAACTAATTCTAGAACCTCATCAGTGAAAGGTATCAAAAATGGGTCATTGATGTAAGCATCATTCAGTGCATGGTAATCTCCACATACCTTAATCTCCCCTAAATTTTTAGGTTGTATAACCATAAGACTAACCTAATCCAATTTTTCAATAATATAAGTGATACTTTCTTCCTATATGTGATCCACCTCAACCTTCACCTTTAGCTTCATGTTAGGATTCAATCTATATGGGCACTTATTGATAGGTCATGCACACTCTTTGAGTTCAATGTGAATCTCCCCCAATGATGGATCTACCCTTTTCACCTCTATGAACATAGTGTAAAAACATCATGATAGTCACTTAGAAACTACAACCCTTCTAAAATATCATTTTGAGTCCAGTAATATCCCAAAGTTACAAGCTTTGGCACAAACTTTGTTTTAATATTCTCGACATTTTTATTCAATGGATCCTCATATATCCTATTATATTCACTAGGAATGGATTTTTGAAGAGTCTTATGTCTTTAATATTTTAAAATATTTAGCTTTCATAACTTTTTTTTATCAATTTGTTTTATAATTTAAAATTTTGGTGGCTTAGCTTCTCCTTCTGGTTTGAAGAAGCCATTTAAGTCTAGATCCTTATCACTATCATTAGAATCTATAAACTCATCTTAAATCCAATTACAAGGTTGTATAATAAATCAGTCCTTGTTACCAACATTATGATTCCATATAGTTGCATTCAAATTGTAATCTATTTCTCGATGTGGTGATGATTTTATCATAGTACTCAGGTCTTCTACTCACCCATGACATAGAAACATTTTCATTTTTTATAAATCTTTAGGTACTATAGTATTTTCATCTTTAAAAACAAATGTGTGAATAAATTATTGTTAAACTTATGTGTAATACTTATTTTCTCTCTTGCATTCTTGATGCATATACCATGAATTCAGAAGTGGTGCCAAAGTATGTCTAAAAACATGCACCCAATATTTAGGTTCTATGCCCTGCACAAACCATATGTCCATGCACCTATGTACATAAAACTCTAGACACTATCCTTTTAAATATGGCCAATCTATCCTAACAATGATTGGTATATCAAAACATGCTCATAGTTATTTACAATCTTAATCCCAAGATAACTAAGTTTTCTTATGAACTTCCCACTAGGTCACAGTAGTTCCATTCAAAGAATAATTAAGCACGCTTAACTCTAGTCCATTTTAGGTACATGAAGTTATAATAAAAAAATTAACTAATTGATATCCTTAATTATGATGTATTGTGGTAGTTTTCATTCAATGATGAACACCATTCACATAAGATGTACCTCATGATCTTCCTAGAACCAATTCATCATTTGTGTATCTGAATAACCACTTATTAAAGATGTCACTTCCCAAGGTAACATCCCTTCTAGAGTAGGATATATGTAATCCATATTTTTCACACCTATATTATATAATAAATCTACCTCGTACCAAGTTGGTGATTGAACATAAGGTGACCTACATTATTCAATCTAAAACTAGTGTGTGGGTAACTTTGTTGTAACTAGTTTGTATAAAAATTATTTAGCTAGTTGAGACTATACTTCAAGTGTTGGTTGAGTATTGAATAATTAGTATTCCACAGCTTATAAATTATTTTTTTATTATTTACATTCACCTTGAACCAACTATTATCCTCATACACCTAAGGTGACTCCAATTCTCTAGGAATAACATATGGCTTATGCTCAAACTTTTTCAAGGGTATCACAATTATCTTATCTCCTTGGTGCATCTCTAATTGATTTTTCACCATACTGATATGCATTTGACCATCATAATCCAATTTCTTACCAATCAAAGTAGGATAGTGTATTTCATTTGTTTTCATGTCAATTACCTCAAAATTTCCTCATAAGCTTAAGTTAGAAACCTTGATTTCTACATCTTCAAGTCATCCAATTGGTTCTACTCTTCTATAATCTATGAGACAAGAGTAACCAGACTATAGCTCAGTGTCGGTCAACTAATAGCCTCCCATGTAGATCTGGGTATCATATTTTTTGTACTCCCAAAGTCAAATACCTCATTAGGTACCTTTACCATATGATTTCAATATCCATTTTAAATTCAACATCTCAAGGCTTTTTAATTTTTACTTACCATACAACCTTGTTGGTATGGTGTTTCCCTCATTATTTGCACTTAATCAGATTAGGTAGTAGATTTATAATGTTCTATGAAATATCTTCATATTACAAGGTGCTAAATAGTTTTAATAGATATGTTAATACACTCACTACTCCTTTTTGCATTATGTGAACAATCTACCCATACATTTGTGCATCAATAGTTGTAGCATCCCCTTATGATGCATTTTATTGTTGTATGTTTATAGGACTTATGTTTCTTAATACATCAAACCTTTTTATCTTGTAGGATTAGGATAAATGTTGAACCTTCATGATTTTTTGATATTGTAGCATCTCTAATGGTGGAAATCCTTACTCTATGTGTTATTTCATTGTGACTATTTGCATGAATACATTCTCCCTTGATTGTAAATTTATCATATTTACATTATGCACATGATTTTCTTTCCTATGTTTCTCTAAAACTAAATAATTTTTAGTATGATTTTATCATGTAACTCTATAATGTATGTAATAAATTTATCTTTGAGAGTTAGTCGAGTAGATTTTTGAATTAGTTATATTCATCACATAGATAACACTAAATTAGTTGATGTGATTATGAGTTGTCATTATTTCAATCTCCCTATTATCCATCATATTATCCTCACATGTTTCCTCCTTGATTTTCTTAAAAACCCTAACTTTGTGATTGTTTCCCCTTACATATTCTTGACTATTGTTGTTGTCTATCATATTCACCATACGACCATTGATGTGATATTAGAGCCTAGTTTTATTTTTGATGTTGATGACTTGAAATGTTCCATGAGGACTAATATTGATACTATTGAGATGGTAGTGACCATTCAACTAGAACCTAGGTTTGATATTTAGGTGATGAAGACATCCACCCAGGATCACCTTATGTCACACTAGCCATTTCCACCTCTGGGACTAGAATTCCCTACTTTGTAGTAGGTATCTATTGGGATAAAATTTCAAAGATATTATTGGTGCTATCTATATACACCTAAATTTTGTCACCCTAACTATTCTACTAATCTTGCTATTTATCTTAATTAATCTTGTAACCATAGTTCTAACTAAATAATTAAATCTCACTCCCTATCATATATTTCTTACATCATGGTAGCCTTCCTACACCCCCCATGGCATATTAATCTCTTTTTTATCCCACTAATATCCCATTAAATCACTAATATCACCTCATTTACTAACCACTTAACCCACTTGTTAATTTAATTTTTAAAATAATCTACCTACCCTCCTAGTCAACCTATCCCTAGTCTTTCCTGCATACCTAGAACCTTAAACCTCCCTAAACCCCTAACTAATCCATGCTGACAACTAATAAAATCTATAAGCCTCTAAAATCTATATCCTTATCTAACTTTATATAATCTCTAAACTACATAGTTATAATGAATATAAAAATCATTTTAATTCCCCTCTATCACCCTATAAATAACCAACTATGGAGGTTGGTTAGACTAATTAGAAAACTTGAAATCCTTGTAACTTTCATGCACATACCATCTATTTTAAGCCTTCATACTCCAATTTAATCCACACTATACTTTCATCCAAGAATTCATTAAACCATTCATCTTGAAGAAACCATTATCAAGCATTCTAACAAGCAAGTCAAAAATCATTGGAAAATCTATTTGAAGATCTTAGAGGGAAGACAAAAGAATCAAGTTGATGGTAAGAATATTTTTATAATTATGATTGTTTCCATATTCTCTTCCTTTGATATTTTGTTAAGTTGGCTAAAGTTACTTTATATAGTATATTGAATCCATCGCTCAATTTAATAAGAATATAATATCTTCTTTTAGTTCCTATAGAGCATGACAAATTTTCTCATCATGACTAGTTGACTTAAAAGACTAACATACAATATTTACGGTTTTTTAATATACTATTGTAGTAAAAAACACTTTGAGGTTGAATGTCCTACTAATCTGCATATGTCACAAAATTTAGTTTCGATTTTAGGATAATCATTCTTATGATTTCCTTCCTTACCATGCTCCATACACCATATACCTAACTTGGACTTAATGTTATCATGAATCTCATTCATCTTTCTGAGAAAAACATATATTTTTTGTCTCAATTTTAGAGCTAGATGATGGAGTATCTCCATAATCTTCAATCTATTCTACCTGAAGTGTAATTGTGTGAGCATCAACCTTAGTCAAAAACTATGAATTCATAATGGAAAATATAATTATTCATTACATTCCTTCTAAAAACCAAGAAATGATATTGTTTTCACCAAATATCACACCCTATAGGAGGTTGTTCAAGTCTACTCTAATATTTAGGCAAAATTGGAATACTTTTAGGCATGTGGGTTGCCTATATCATAGGTAGACCTCTAGGTTTAAGGGTTATCTCCCTAAATTTATCTTTAAGTGCTTATCACCTACACTAACTAATTGCTTATGTGAAAATAAATAGAATTAGACATGAAATTAAACTACTCTAAGGGGGTGATAAACCAAAAATTTCTCCACAAGATCATCATACTCTTCTACTAAGAAACATGACCTACAACACTAGCTTCAAAGTCCTAGAATACTCTAACATTACTATTACAACATGGAGGTGATATGCATGAAATCTATTCAAGTTAAGTGAACTGAAGATCAGTTTTAGACACTAAGGTTACTCTTACACTTAATAATACTTCATGTGACCTGCTAGAGTGGAATAACTTGCATCAAACATGGAAGGATGGAGAGAAAGCAAGGATGGACATCAATCACTTGAATATTCACTATACATATCTTTACACACTTTGACAAGATATTTTATGAACTCAAAACCAAATTACATATCTATTTCCAAGTAAAAGTACAATATCAAACAAGAAATGCTTTAGCATACCAGGTGTGGAATTTTTTAACAAGAGCCAAAAAAGGTAGCATTTATAAAATGTGTGAGAAGAGAGAGAAGAATGAAACTAAAGAGACACATGAAAAATTTTCAAGAAGAGAGAGAGATTTAAATTTATAGGATAATTTAGTATGAAAAAACCATTAAAGGTCTTCTTAGACAAATGTCCATCAGAAGCATCAAACTCCCCAAAACTGGCATAAGGTACTCTTAGTTAGCATCTTACAACTACCTTCATAATTAGGCCTCTTAAGAACTCTAAAATACAATAGGGAGGGATAAAACATATAAATTATCAAGGATGGGTTATAAAAAACCTTCAATAGGCATTAAATGCTTTCTTAACTACCGATCTTCTTTTGGACAAGTGTTCTCATCATCTCCAATCACCATCACTAGCTCTACAAGTCTATCTTCACATTTGACACCAAGATGGTCTTCAATTTTTCAATAAAATCCATGGAATGGGTGATATTACACCTTTAAATAATCTTCTTTCCCTCCATTCCATGAATCAGACCTTAAAAGTCTCCCCAATTGGACTTATCACTTTCTCACTTGGCGGTTACCCTCCATTTCCATTGTTTTCTAAAGACTAATTGGATGAAAGACTTAAAAAATGTGTTTATGTATTTTTTTGAATTAATAAATTAACATGAATATTTAAATTAGGTCCAAATTGACCTTCCCAATATATTTTCATCCTTCAACTCTCCTTTGAACCTACAAAACACATAAAATCTATCAACAAATCCTATTTTGTATCATGTCCGTATAAGTAGGGTAGAAAAAAATTGGATGGGATGGATATTTAGAGAGTCTTATTCAATCATAAAACCATTTCCATGTCATACTATTTCTCTATAATAATATTTACACACTTCTTTCCAATCGGGTCTCAGGCTAGGGCTTTAGAGGATTTCCAGTGGTTCAGACTCTTAAAGATTGTTCATACAATCTTGATGTTAAAACCTCAAAAAAATTCAACTAAAATAATTTTATGTACCATATTCAATAAATCCCAACTCCTTTTAGTCTCATTCATAGTGTCTATACTAGTGTGAGCAACTAAAGTTGGCCTCTTGAGATTAAAATTGCAATCTGAGTAATCTTCAGATGAAAAAGGTCAAGTTTGACCAACCTATGTGATATAAATGCATGCCAATGTCTTTAATTCACCTTATATATCTCTTATAAATTCATATAATTCATTTTAAGGTACACCTAGTTTTACAAATGAGATTGGACTCCTTTTGGGTTTGAGGCCTAGTCTAGGCCTAATAAGTTTGGTCTATGCATAGTTGCCTATAACCACTTCTAAGTGGTTTCTAAAAAATTAAGGGTCTCACCCATGTTTTTTAATTTTTAAAACAACCATAACACACCTTTAATTAATGTTCTATCAGCTCCAAAATCATGCCTTCACTGTTCACTCACCTAACCTATAGTTTTGTCTCTTAAGGAGTGTCCTCTATTTGAGATAAAATAGAGGGAACTTCCCCTATCTTCTCAGCAAATTTGAATATGTGAGAGGCTAAAATATGTCTTAATTACATTATGTACCATTTTTCAAAGATATATTATACTCATATACCCTTAAAATCTTTAAAAACCTCAAAATAGGCTTCTAAACCTATTGATTGTGCATGGACTATGAACATGGTTCTAGGTATAATTTGAAAATTGGTCCTTGTCCTATTTCCTTGTTATAATTATTACATGATATGGTTATCACCACTATGATATTTTTCCCATGTTAAAAACTCATCAACCTCTGCCAACCTCCAACTCGCACTTCTCTCCACTTGCCTAAGCCTAATTGGCAGGCTATGTAACTTACTCAAGAAAGGGACATGCCTGTAGGTGTTTTGCATGTTATAACATATATATCATGCTTAGTTTCCATTTTAAGTCATTAATTTCTTATTTTTAATTTATTTTACTCTAATCTATCATGTCTATGTTAATCTAATCATCCAAATTGTCATGTTTGGCATTCTGGCCTGAGTTGGTCTCTCCACTATAGCAAGTTGTAGGTGGATAGATTTAGGCCACATAGACATCTGTAAGTGGTGTCCAACCCTTGAAACTCATATTTCACACTTTAAAATCCTTATTAAATCATTGTATCCCTTAAACTTGGAAAAATTTCTATGTCTATATGGTTTTTAGTTTCTAACTCATCATCAATTTATAGGTGCCTATAGTTAGACTATAGGTGGCCCTTTAGAGAGAAAAATAAACCCTGTAGGTGGTGATTTTATGATTTAGTATTGGTGATAAATGAATTATTATATTCCTATAATACCAAAACTCATCTCCAAGTCAATCACATCCATACCATGCCTAAGACTAAATCAATAGTTAAATTGACAATCTCACAAATGTCATCATTCTACAGTCAATTGTAAGTGCTCATCTTGAAGATGAAAGGAGCCCCTGTAGGTGTTACTCTTAGTAAAAACCTTGCATCTCAATCCCTTTTTATTTTTATTTGGAATTAGTGTTATTATAATTTCATAAAAAACTTATGTTGGTAAGGTTTGTTTTTACATATGTAGGACCACTCAGGCTTCAAGAATATTGTAGATAACAATGATAGTCTACAGTGAGAAGTTGCTTGATATGGAAACCTTATTATATCACCCTCATTTATTTTAACAACCACTTTCCTTTATAAGGTAGTGCCCCTATGAATTTGATATAATATGGAAGCACTCATACTTATCTATACCTC
This sequence comes from Torreya grandis, assembly GCA_037957365.1. Lineage (NCBI taxonomy): Eukaryota > Viridiplantae > Streptophyta > Pinopsida > Cupressales > Taxaceae > Torreya > Torreya grandis. The sequence continues at coordinate 2,200,055 of JARHVA010001482.1, read as the reverse complement.
ATGTCACCTTACCATGGAAGGATAAAAAGCAAGGCAAACTCCCTATTTTAGAAAGTTTAAACATGTGACTTTATCAACTTGTGATGAGTTAGAATAGGTATGTTTGTCACTTTATGATTCCCCCATGATTATTATGACACTTTCAATGCTTTAATACCTCAATAAACTTTCAAACAAGTTATAAACACCTAACATTTAAACTTTACTCCTCTGTTGTGACCAACTATAGATGAACATGTAGGAAAATGTACATGAAGATAATATATATGACTATGTGTATGATGACTTGATATTAAAACTAATATTGTACATACTAAAGTTAAAACTAACCTTATCCACCTTGGGAGACTTAAAAAAAGTTTAAATGTTTTCATTCCAATGTGCTCAATGCTCAAGTTGGCTTGATTGTAGGTGCAATAATGTAGAAGCTGACTGTGTATATTGAAACATTAGTTTTCACAACCAATATTAAATTGTTTTAAAGGTTAAAACCTATAATTTCTTATTTTTAAGCCTCCCAACACCTTTAAAAATATTCACTTCCTTAATAAGACTATTTAGGACTCAGTTTCATGACTGTGTGTGATAGTCACACATAAAATTGACTATGTTAGTATCCTCCTTAACTGTGATCTTCATATGAAAAATTTTGAAAATATTATTTTGAAGGAGGGGTGGTCTATATGACATAATATTCATGAAACACAATATTTCACCTTTGATTGAAACCACTATAGGAAAAATAATGTTTTTTAATTGATGAAACACTGACTGTACAACTCTAGTGGTGACTTTAACTAACAAACTGAGATGTTTTGCTCATCAATTAACCTCCACATGTGTAATAAACGTTATAAACCATGAAATAAGGGTGATAACACTCTTAAATAACACTTTACACACTTATTTTTTAAACCAACTCAAACAGAGAGGAAACCTAAAAGGTATGGGAATAAGAAAGAAAAAATTAGTGGTAGACTTATTAACATTAGTTTATAAAGAACAAGAAACCAATCCTATAAATCCTACCATGGAATTTTAATTGTACAAGGATTAATTTAATCCCTGAAGAGAATTTAACCTGATTCTTCTTTTGTTGGTCATCCCATCAGAAAACCAATTGACTATTTATGCATGCCAAGTAGAGTGATGGAAGAATGGAATGGTTTTATTCCATTTTCAAGTGTTTCAAATCTGACCAAGTGTGGAAGTTGGTTCATGGGAGTTTAATAAACACTGTAAAATCTTTCCACATGTTCCACACTCCTACACAAATTGTATAATTTCCCAAACTTCTTCCTTTTTTAACTATTTTCTTGTTCTGACATAGAAACCTACATTTTTTTAGCTCAAGATAATTACTTTGACTCCTAACTAACACATGGACATTGAAAGACACCTTAGAACACTTTTCCTTCTAGTAAAACTATACAAGCTTCATTAATGACCCCAAAAGTGGATTTAAGAAACATCAAATGACATAAGGAGTGTAGAGACATTAAAGATGATCACATTAGGACCATGGGAGACATTTCACACTCTATGGATGGTTGACCTATTTTGACTTTTCATCAAAATAGTCAACATTTTCGGTAATTTCCTAGGGATGGCAAGCCAATTATGCCAAAGACTAGTAGCCTACTCCTATCCATTAGGATACAGAGTCACCTATTCACAAGTTAGACACTAAATTGCCTTTTAAACCACACCAAACATAAGAAAAGATACACAAAATAAGACACACCAAAGGAAACACATATGTTCTCTCAAGAACACTTATGGAACACACACACACAATATAATAAAACACATCTATCCTAATATTTACAAGACCTCAAATACTTGAGGTGAAGGACAACCTACCATGCTTTAAATAGGGTCAAATATGGTTTCTCTTGCATCCTTTCTAGTCCATGAAAGTAATATATCATGTGAATCATGCTTATCAACAAATAATTACTCATGTTGATGGTGAAAAATCTTATCATCCTTGGCTCTTCTATTGTCTCCAAGTCTCCTACTTGTAGCTCTCAAGGATTTTCTATTCAGGCCTCCAAGAAGATTTTTTTAACTTATAACATTATTGACTCTTGTAATGTCTGATTGGTAATCTTCAAATTATAGGTTAGGAGAAATCAATATTACCTTGACTTCGCTCCCCTTACTACCATGGTATTCTTGATGTATGAGATCATCAAGCTTATTTTCATTATGTCCCAACACATCTAAGAGTGGATGTTGGGCCCCTATTTTATTAAGTATGGATCCACACCAATTAGATAGACATGTCAGCATAAGGCAATCACTTGGAATGGTTACTATTTTGTATCTTTACACCAGCTAAAGGAACCAACATATATCTTGTGCTAGCTAGTAGGTGGTTATCTGGAACCTGTATTTTTAAGACATCCCCTATGAGTGGCAACACATGGAGATAACATCATGGAGGGAAAAAGGTTATGGAACCAACAAAATGATCAATAAAGGCTCCAAATTAGCACCTAACATGCACTCTTCACCTGGTAAAGAGATACTCATGTGTGCTATAAAACTAAGTCTGAACTAATGAAGTGGAGATGCAATTTGATGCCAAAAATCTCTAGATAAATTGGTTCTAAAATCAATGACTAATTTTAGCTAATTTTTTAGCCTACATAGTAAACTTACCTAAATATAGTGCATTATCCTAAAGATCAAGTATGGAGTAAAGATTGAACAAATTTATAGATGGAATGAATGGTCCAAGGATCACATGCAGATTTCAAAGCTTTTGAGACACTTTAATTTTACTTAAAGTGTATTTTTGTCAATATTTGAGGGATAGGTATACAAATCAAAGACAAGGTTCTTGAGTTGGTTTCATGGTAAAACTAAGCATAGATGAAAATTTAGGGACAATTTTTACAAGAATTGGAAATTCATTTGAGCATTCAAAGTTCAAGCACAAGTTTAGAAGAGCCTACAGGGTTTAAAAAGGCTAAGTGCAAAACCTTTTTTTGACTTAGTCCTTACCTAGGAAATATTTTGGGCTTTCTTTTTGCTAAGTTCAATTTTTTTGAAACCTTCTATTCAGACTAAGTGCTCTTATTTTCTTTAGGAAAATTATTTCAATATTTTGGCTAAGTGTTGGGAATTTTTTCATACATTTTATCTCAAACGAAAAATCCATAAGTCCAAATTCTTTTGGATATTTTGTCCACAGCAAAGCACCAAGTATAATTGTGTTAGGAAAATTGTTAGGGACAATTTTCTCAAGTACCAAGTTCTTTCAAACATTTTGTCTGCAATAAATGTCCTAAATGCAAATGTTTTGAGGACATATTTTATTTCAAGGAAAGTGGCCAAAACAAAAATCCAAAGGAAATAGTTCTGAGACAAATTCTTGATGCAAAAGTTCTGATAGAATTGTTTGTTTTTATTGCATGTGGATCCTTTTGAGGCTATCACATGACCTTGATGGAATATTTTGGGGGCTTAAAGAGCTCAAAAAAAGTGGGGAGCACATTTTATTGTGACCATTCCCCACTCCACCTTTTATGGAACTTTGCTTCCATGTGAGTGGAATATTCTTAGATATTTTTCTAATTTTTATGTTGACTTCCATATTTTGTGGAAGTGGGATTGACTTCCTTGTTTTAGGGAGTTAGTTGTTAAATATATAATTTCCATGTTGACTTTCATGTTTTTTGGAAGTGTGATTGACTTCCTTATTTAAAGGAGTTAGTTGTTATCTCATTATTACTTATGTAAGCCTTTTTTGGAGGAGAGATGAGGATGGCATGTTCCTTCCTTATTAGGATTTTGGATAAGCATGAATGGGTGGAGGATGGCATGTTTCCTTGAGGATAAGTCCATCTTGGATAAACATGGGATTTTTTTCCTTCTTGGATGGATTTCTTCCATATTTTTTTATATATAATGAGTGAGAAGGGCATGGGGAAGGATCTTTTGAAATATAGAAACATGAGGAGAGAAAAAATGAATCAATGGATAGAGCTCAATAGTTGATGGGTGTAAAATACACTAGATCCCTATATAATTTGATAAATTAAGATATGTTAGATGTACCTACCCACTTTAAACCTATAGTAAAATCTCATGCACTAGATTCCCCACAATAATAAATAAGAGTGATAATTGATCCTATTTTCAACATAGACATTGACTATTTTGAAGACTTGGAGTATAATTTTGTGATTGAACAAGTTATTCCCTATGAGGAATTAAGCAAGGATACCTCTAAACCATTGTATGATAGCTCACCATAGTCGAATGTGAGTGAAAAAATTCCATCTCAACTAATGTCAACTTCATAGACTGGGCAACATCCCATAGTAAGTGGTCAAGCACCACAAGTTAGTAGTACATCACTAACTAAAGATTACACAGCCACCATAGGCACAACATTTATATGGGAGAAAATTATTAGTTACTATGGGCACCCACTTAGTTTGACTTGCGATAGAGGTACACACATTTTAAATTAAATTATATAAATCTTACTGACCCAATATATGGTGGTGCACCATAAGATAACCCCTTATCATCCCTAAGTAAATGGCATAGCTAAGGAATTTAATAAGTGTTGGCAATATGATTACCATTGATGTCAAAAAAGAGATAGTTGGCACTATGAATGTCATTAATGTCAAGAGAATTAGTCATAGACAAGATTGATGGAGAGAAGAACATGTTTTATAATTACACAAGTTACAATATTGTCATATAATGTTATCATGATTTTATAGAGACTATTTCTGAATGTTTGTAGAGAATTTGATAGAATATTCATTATGTATTTTTCAAGTGCATCTAATATATATGGTCCATAGATTCAAATGAAGAGAAATGAGCCCAAAAAATAATTATCTTTGCTCTCAAATATTACTAAGGTTTTTTCAATAAAACCCTATGGGTTTTAGTCATGGCATTCATAGGCACTTATATTTTTGTGTTAACTAGATAAAAGTAATAACTTTTTGTTTAAGTTATAACTTAAGCTTTTCTCATCATTATGAAACCAAACCTTTTGACCTAATGATTATCGACTCAAAATAGTGATCAAATAATTTAATATTCCTAAGTCCTTAACTTAATATTTGTCTGAGTTTGATCAATGGTAAGCACGTAATTGCATGATGAAAATCCAATGATGCATAGCAAAGTCAATAAGTCAAAAAACCTGAGAATGAATGCATTCATGACATGTGGCATGATCATGTAGCTTGAGAAATAGATCTATGGTGTGATTCAAATTCAAATAGTTAATGATCAACATGAAGGTGTTAAGTGTCATAAGCATGGGGATTGATAATGTATAGAAGGCACATAAGGATGCCAAGTGTCACAAGCATAGGAACTAACAATGTGTAAAAGGCACATAAGAGTGCCAAGTGTCACAAGAATAGGGAATGATAATAAATATCTCAAAAGGAATGCAAGAGTTCCAAGTATCCTAATCTTAAGAGACTAAGACAAACATTAATGATTGTGACTTAAATTAGAAAATTTAAAGTTTGGAAGCTTACAAAGATATAATAGAGTGTGTGAGTTTGTCAAATTCAGATCAACATATACATTTTAAAGTTGAAGCATTAAAGTTTGAGAGCTTGCAAAGATCTAACAGAGAGTGTGAGTTTGATCTAATAGTTGTGTTTTAAATTTGGGACAATTAAATGAGGATCATCAGATCATGGTACAAAACTTAAGATCAATGGTCAGCATTTAAAGATATGTTCATCTCAATGATCAAACAATAAAAAATATAGGTAAGCTACATTTTACGACACAAATAATGATATAGATTAATTTAATTGATCCAAATTATGAAAAATGGCATGTGTATCAATGCTCAAGCCTGATATATGCCAAAAATAGTAAAATATAGAGAATTATAGTTGTGGTACATGAATTCAAGAAGTGTGAAACATATCATTAAATAAATATGAAATGAGTCCAATAATGGAGTGTGATGTGTTAACGACCAAGTGTGAACATAAATAATATGTGACACCTAGATCTAATGCATATATACATCATCTAAGATATACACTAAGTGAAAAATATAGAGTTTAATTGAGAGGGAGAGAGGAAAAGAGGAAGAGAAATGTATAGTAGAGTATGACCAGTTATAGAATAGGTTTGTAACATAAAACTTGATACATTTTTTAATCAATTTTTTAATCTAGAGTTGTATCTCCATAATAGATTTGATTGGTAGGTTCCATCAGAAGAGCTGAGTTCATGCTCAATTAGGGAGTAGGTGCATCTTTAGAGTAGTTACTCTTAAATCATGGGATTGTTGTCTACATAGGGTCAATTCCCCTAAACATTATAAATAGTGAGGTTTTGATTGTGAGGATGGATTAGAATAATAGATTTTAGAAACTATTCTCACCATGGTTTTTCCCATATTGGGTTTTCCACGTACACTAAGTGTTGTGTCAATTTGTGTGTGTGATCTCTACATATACTTTTTAATTTGCATTAAAAGTATAAAAGGACTAATTTTAATCAATCTACTAATATACCCCCCTATCTAAGTAGATATTTATGTTCCGATAATTAGTGTTAGAGCCTTGGTTCCTTAGAATAATATTAATCAGATCAGGTAGATCTTGGATAGTGAACACAAATGTCTAGTTAAGAATTCTCTTCTTCAAACAAAGAACCTCTCTTTAATGGATCAAACTATGCATTTTGGAGCATTATAATGGAAGCATATTTATATTCATTAGGGTTTGATGTATGGATGTTTGTTATAAATGGATATACACTTCCTGCTACAACTCCTATTGATCAGGCTACGAAGAAAGCATATGAGAGCAATGCCAATGTAATTATGTTATCCTTTGTGTATTTTCCAACCCATAGTTTTTTAAAGTCATGCATTGTAAAACTACACATGATAAATGAAACAAGATGAAGAGCTTCTATGAAGGTGATGATAAGGTAAAGAAGGCCAAGCTACAAACATATAAAGTCAAGTTTGAAAGACTTAAAATGAATTAAGAAGAGAATTGTGTAGATAACCTCCTTAGAGTTAATGAAATAGTCAATGTAATCAGATGCATTAAAAAAGAGATAAGATATTTAGTCATTGTCTAAAAGGTCCTAAGATCTCTTCCATATAGGTATGATTCTAAAATCTCTATAATAGAGGAAGCAAGAGATCTATATAAACTCATTATTGATGAGTTACATGGAACCTTCATAGATTATGAGATGAGAATGGGAGAAGTAAATACTTTCAAGAGAGAAGTTATATTTAAATCATAAAAATAAGTAAAATCAAAATCGCCTACATCTGAATCTAAGGAGACTGATGAAGAAGAAGACAACTTTTTCAATAAATTAATAAGAGGGTTTGGACAGTACAAAGGTAAGTTACCCTTTAAATGCTTTAACTATGGTAAGGTAGGAAACTTTGCTGATAAATTCCCTTATAATAAAAAGTATAATTTTGAGCAAGAAGAGGATAGTAAAAATATGAAACCTCACTAATCCGAGAGGAGAAACTTCTTTAAAAATAAGAAGGGCATGTACAAAAGAAAAGATAGTGATTCATTGGATGATAATAATAGTTTAGATGATGAATATGATTTTTCCTATATGGCTAAGGAAAATGAAATCCTATTCATGACATTAGAATCAATGTCTATGGATCAAGAAAAATAAAAAGTTAAAGACTTAGATGAAGAAGAGGAAGGAGAAGTAGATCTAGAGGGTGAACTCATTTGTGCTCTAGATGAAATTGAAAAGTTGAGAAAAGGGAACTCAAAGCAGAAGAAGTAGACATAAAATGAGATTTAAAAAGCATCTAAAATTCTTGAAAATTTTGATCAGATGGTAGTTAGCATAAATACACAAGTTGAAGTGGCTAAAATAATAGAATATATAGTCAAATTTCAACTACAGTCTAAATCTGAGGAATGCATGAAGTTAGAAGCAAAAATAGTGGCTTTGAGAAAAGAAATTTAAAAATTTAAAGAACAAATAGACAAAGGTCTAAAACTAAAATGAGGTTCATAAATTCTTGATGAATTGATCAACTCTCAAAATCCATCAAAATATAAATTTCATCTCAGTTTTGAAAAAGGGAAAAGTCCCATAACAAGTACATTTACAAATTTATATGATAACTTCAAAGCAGAAGGATAAAAGAAGCCTGGGAAAAAGAATGAAAATAATGATTCAATATCTACAAACTCAAGGAAGATGTAGAACACAAAGGTAACTAATTAATATGGTTACATAAGGGTGAAATACTTTAAGAAGCCACAGTTAAGAATATTTCCTCATCCTTCACAAAGAAATTTTATGACCAAGTATTCCTCATTTTTCTATGGTTATTGTTATACCTTTAATTAGTTTGGTCATAGGGCTAGTGATTTTTGGGTTATACCTAAATAGATAACAAAATTTTTAAGTATAAATTCATTTTCACCCTTGTTAGATACAAATGTAATATGTTATAACTGCAATAAGTTTTGTCACATAGCTAAACAATGTAGAACAAACTTTATAAGATCAAAAATACAAATTGAAAAGAAAAGTATGCCTCCTAGTATGAAAAAAGGTTCAAAATTCTATGAAAAATGGAAAAATAAGCCAAACAAGAAACCTAAGGATGTGTGTAAAGTGAAATATCAGAAAGTTACACAATCCATGATTACTCAAACTACATTCCATGTCAAAGAATAGAATTTGTGGGTAATAGATAGTCATTGATCAAAACACATGACTAGTGACAAGAGCAAGTTTATCAAATTGAGTAAATGTAAGGAAGGATCTGTTAGTTTTGGAGACAATACTACAATAAAGATCCATGGTAAAGGAACCTTGAATATAGATGTAAAACTACCTATACATGATATCCTTTATGTTCAAGGATTGAGACACAATCTACTAAGTCTCAGCCAAATGTGTGAAAATGGATATAAGGTCACATTTAATACAAAAGACTGTAAGATAAGTAAATCTATAAGATTAGTTGAAAAAGGGAAAAAAATTGAAAGCAATATTTATAATCAAATTGAAGTGAATGGTAATAGTTGCCTGATAGGAAATATTGATGAGAGTTGGTTATGGCATAGAATAATGGGTCATGTCAACTTTGATAACCTAGTAAAAGTGATATCAAATAAGTGTGTTAAATATATGCCTAAGATAACCAAACCTATAGACAATACTTGTAAGGAATGTCAGCTAGGCAAATAAATAAGGGTTATATTTCAAACAAAGGAGTATAAAACTATAAAGACTTTAGAGTTGGTTCATAATAATCTTTGTGGTCCTACTAATAAAAGAGGATCTAAAAGAGAGAGATACTTCATGTTGTTAATATATGATTACACAATAATGACATGGGTAACCTTTTTGAAGGATGAGTCTCAAGCATTTGAAAGATTCAAGATCTTTAAGGCCATGGTAGATAATGAGATTGGATGAAAAATCAAATGCTTAAGATCTGATAAAGGTGGTGAATTTACCTCAAATGAGTTCATTAATACTATGAGAAGCATGGAATCAAAAGGCATTACTCTATAGTAAGGACTCCATAACAGAATGGAGTTGTTTAAAGAAAGAATTACATAGTTAAGGAGATGACCAGAACAATGCTAAAAGGGGCCCAAATACTTGATGGATACTAGAGAGTAGTAAAAATAATAGTATATATCTTGAATAGAGTTTAACTAAGGGTAAATAGTGATAAAACCCCCCTATGAACTATGGTATGGAAAACCTACCTCTGTTAAGTATTTTAAATTATTTGGCAGCAAATGCTACATCAGGACAAAATAAGATAAGTTGGGAAGCTTTGAATTAAGATGTGATGAACTAATATTTCTTGGTTATTCTACCCAAAGAAAATCCTATATATGTTACAAAAAAAAGGATATATAATATTGTAGAGAGTATCAATGTCAAGGTTGATGAAGGATTGAAACATGTTAAACCTGATAGAGACATTTGTGAAGAAGAATTAGAGTCTAAAGAGGAAGTAGCTAATCAAGATCCTGATGAAGTAAATGAAAATCCACCTACACTATTTTTTCAAAAGAATCTTCCTATAGAGTTGAACATTGGCAATAAAAATGAAGGATTTCAGACAAGGAGAAGAGTTATAATGAATAAGAAGTAAGTATGTATTGCTATAATATCTAAAATTGATGCTAAGAACTATGTTCAAGCTACTAAGGATGAAAATTGGCTAAAATCCATGGAAGAAGAACTAATCCAAATTGAAAATAACAAAACTTGGGAATTAGTTTTGAGACCTTCAAATAAGAATATAATAGGTAGAAAGTGGGTCTTCAAAAGTAAACTCAATGAGGATGAAACTGTCATAAGAAATAAGGCCAGATTGATGTGCAAAGGATATGCACAAGTTAAAGGCATAGAATTTAAGGAAACATTTTCTCCAATTGTTAGATTATAATCCAAAAAAATGTTTCTAGCACTCTTTATTAATAATAAATTCAAATTATATCAAATGGATGTTAAGTCTACTTTCTTGAATGGGAACCTAGAATAGGAAGTCTATATTGAACAACTTAAAGGTTTTCAGTTATCAAAAGAAGAAGATTATGTTTTCAGACTAAAGAAAGCTCTATATGGTCTAAAATAGGCACCAATAACATGGTATTCAAGATTAATCTATTACCTATAACAACAAGTATTCAATAAAGGATGTGTAGATAGCAATCTATAATTTAAATTAGAAGGTGAGCATATGTTAATTATTGTTGTATATGTAGATGATATCATTTTTAGTGGTAGTAATAACATAATGTGCAAAGAATTTACTACTCAAATGCAAAATAGTTTGATATTTATATGCTTGGAGAACTTTCTTTCTTCCTTGGTTTATAGATAGCAAAAACTAATGAAGAGATATTTATATCTCAAACTAAGTATTCTAAGGAAATACTCAAGAATTTTGGAATGGAAGATAGAAAACCAGTAGGTACTCCCATGATAACTAGTTTTAAGTTGAGTAAAAAGGATGAGTTCTTTGATGCAAATCATACTTTTTAAAGATCGATGATAGGTAGCGTATTATACCTAACAACATCAAGACCTAATATCATACAAGTAGTGTGCATGGTTGAAAGGTTTCAAGTTTCTCCTAAAGAGTCACATGTTAATGCAATGAAAATAATCTTTAGATATATCAAGAATATAATTTACTATGGCCTATGGTATCCTAAAGGTGAATATTTCACCTTGATAGCATATACAAATTTTGATTGGGTAGGAAGTGTGGAAGATAGAAGAAACACTAGTGGTGGTTCATTTTTCTTTGGAAATAAACTTGTTTTATGGTTGAGTAGAAAGCAAGAGTTAGCTACTCTTTCTACAATAGAAGTAGAGTATGTTGTAGTAGTGTCATGTTGCAATCAAGTCTTGTGGATGAATAAAATATGAAAATACATTAAGTTAGAATACAAATCACCTATATCTATTCTTTGTGACAATTAAAGTGCTATTAACATATCAAAGAATCTAGTGATGCATTATAGAACCAAGCACATATCAATCAAGTATCACGTTTTAAGATTAAAGGTTGTAGATCAAGAGGTCACAATGGAATATGTGTCAACACATGATCATGTTTTAAACATATTCACTAAACCTATACCCAAGTAGCAATTTGAGTATTTGAGGTAGAAATTGGGAGTGGTTACTCCTACATCACACCACTTGATCTTAGTAACAGGGCATGAGTCCAGGGGGAGGATCACAAAAAAATTGTTAATCCCTGGAAGAAGAGAAAAAAGGAAAATTAGGTATGCATATTTTTGAAAATTTCTAATGAATTAATGGTTGTAGATTCTTGGACAAACTCCTTTAACTGATAAATGGGGAGACCAATTTGGACAAACAGTGAGAAAGTTAGAGTCTCTTTACCATTGATATCAAAGGGGGAGAAAAAGTGCAAACGCTCTCTGTAAAAGCTTTATGTTTATCAAAGAAGGATAAAATCATGTGTCCAAGGTGTGTTTAGGAAAATGTTTAATTGCCTAAGGGGGAGAAAGTTTAGTATGAAAATATTTAGCTCATATTCATCAGAAGCCAATGCAAGTACAATGAATGCCAAAAGAGGAGTAGACCATGAATTACAAGCTTAGAGTATTTATTTTGCCAAGTGTCACAAGCACAGGGACTAATAATGTGCAAAATACATGCAAGAGTGCCATGTGAGGATGCCAAGTGTCACAATCATGGGGACTAATAGTAAAGTGCTTAATATGCATGAAAGAGTTCTAAGTGTCCTAATCTTAGGAGACTGAGACAAAGATCAATGTTTTCAAATTTAATTTTGGAAGCTCAAAAGGATCTAATGGAGCATATGAGCTTTTCAGATTCAGATCAATAGATACATTTTAAATTTGAAGTGTTAAAGTTCAAAAGCTTACAAGGATCTAAAGGAGAGCATGAGTTTGATATAATAGTTACATTTTAAAGCTAGGATAATTAAATGAGGATCATCGGATCATGGCATGACTCTTAAGAATAATGGTTAGTATTTAAAGATATGTTCATCTCAATGGTCAATCAATGGAACATACAGGGAAGCTACATTTTATGACACAAAGAATGAAATAGATTATTGTAATTTATCCAAATTGTGAAAAAGGGCATGTGTATCAAAGCTTGAGCCTGATATATGTTAAAGATAGTAAAGGATAGAGAATTATGGTTATGGTGCATGAATTGAATAAGTGGCAAACCTGTCATTAAAGAAATATGAATTAAGTCTAAGAATGGTGTGATGTGTTAATGACCAAGTGTGAACATAGAGAAGATGTGAAACCTAGATCCAATGCATATATACATCATCTAGGATATACACTAGGTGATAAATATAGAGTTGAATTAAGAGGGAGAAAGGAGGAGAGGAAGAGATATGTAGAGCAGAGTATGATCAGTTCCATAATAGGTTTGTAACATAGAACTAGATTCATTTTTTAATCAATTTTGTAATCTAAAGTTGTAGCTCCATAATAGATGTGATTGGTAGGTGCCATCAGAAGAGCTGAGTTGGTTCTTAGTTAGTGAGTAGGTGCATCCTTAGAGTAGGTGCTCTTAAGTCAGGGGATTGGTTTCTCCTTAGGGTCAATGTCCTTAAACATTATAACCAGTGAGGTTTTCATTTTGAGGTTGGATTAGAATAGTATATTTAAGCAAGTATTCTCATCATGGTTTTTTCCATATTGGGTTTTCCATGTACACTAAGTGTTGTGTTTATTTGTGTGTGTGATATCTTCATATACTCTTTAATTTGCATTAAAAGTATTAAATGACTAATTTTAATCAATCTACTAATTGACCCTTCCCCCTCTTAGTAGATAGTTATGTTCCAAAAATAAGATATTGGAAATGTACCTCACAAATATATGTGATGTTGGTCACAAAGATTGGGATGATCAGGTATCAACAGTATTATGGGCCTATCACATGACTTATAAACACTTAAATAAGGCTATACCATTATAAATAGTGTTTGTCATAGAGGTAGTTTTACTAATGGAATTCATGGTACCCTCATTGTGTATTACGCATATTGGTTGACTGGATGACCATGAATCTTTGAGCACATGGATAGAAGACTTGGATTACTTGGATGAGATACGTGCCCAAGCAAGATGGAGTTAGTAGATAGAGAAGGTGTATCATAATTTGTTTTGTGATAAGAATATTAAGTGCAAGATACTTACTGAAGGAGCATTGGTCTTGCTCTATGACTCCTAGTACATTAAGCACCCTCAAAATTTGTAGATCAGGTGGACGGGCCCTTATTTCATCCACAACATATTTGAGACTAGTGCATTCAAGTTGTGCACATTTTTCAGTGAAGTGTTCCTTGGGTATTTTAATGGCAACTAACTAAATCCTTATAGTAATAGGATGAAACTTACACCATCAGAATACCAACTTCTTGGTTAAAGTTGGTTGTGTTTCACTGACGAAAATAAATTTGGGCATAAGTGAAACATTTCCTTATATTTTATGTTGTTTTTTTATGGGGTGAATATGCGAGGAATGTTTAGGCTAATAAGAGAACTTTTTGGTGCTCACACATATAACTCTAGATGGGTGAGTTGAGCATGGTTGATGTTTAAGAGCCTGAGGCTAGACACCTTAGTTTTTAGGTGCATGAATTTTATATATTCATAAAAAATGTGAGTACCACATGACAAAGAGAATTGCATAGTATAATCATGCACAAGAGATAACATGGAGGTACACAAGATAATCATGTGCCACAGATGAAAATAATATAATTAAGTGTTGGAGGACTAGTGTAAGAGTGTTTATGGGGTAGGATATTCCAAGATAATAGATGAAAAGTGTAATAAATCAACTAAGGAATGAAAGTACACTTGAAATGAAGAAAAATAGGAAAAGAGATGGAATCAAAGAGGCTAAATTGCATGTATGTGAAGATCTGAACTTAGGTTTCCATAAGGAGGTTGAAGGTCATGACAAGTATAAAGAAGCATAGGAGGAATATCATCAAGTAAAACTGGAATCCACCCAATGGTAGGCTATAAGTGACCATTTTAATCACATGTCACTTCTTCAAAAATATTGTTAAGAGAAGTTAATTAATGACAGAGGAGTGACAAAAACTAAGATAAATCTTGAAGCCTTTAGAAAAGAGTTAGAGAAGACGTATGTTCTTTTACTTACTGTTACCTCTATGGATATAGGTAGCACCACTGATGAAATTAATCTCATTATCAAGGGCTTTGAGGACATCAACATCAAACTTAAGGAAAGCGCACCTGAATTCTATGCACTGAAAGCTTTGGTAGCCTAGTCCAAGGATGGACTAGTAATTTTGTATGGGGTAATATTGGGCCCCTATTTTGTTAAGTATGGATATATTCCAACTACACATACATATAAACATGGTCAAATCACTTGGAATGATTATTATTTTGGTATCTTGTCACTAACTGGAGGAACCAATGCAGATCTTACAACAACTGGGAGGATGTTATCTGGTACCTATATTTTTAGGACATCCTCTGTGAGTGGAAACATGTTCTAACCATAGTGCGAAGGATGAAATGTGATTGAGTTGGCATAATGATCAATAAAGGTTCCATTTTAGTTCCTAATGTGCACTCTCCACCTTGGTAAAGATATTCTCCTATGTGCTATAAAATCAAGTACGAACTAGTGAAGTGGAGATGTAATTTGATGCAATGAAGCTCTGGAGAAATTGGTTCTAAAAGCAATGGCTATCATTAGTATTAGGAATAGCTTAAATTTCATTAAGGAACTAATTTTAGATTCCCAATATTTCCTATGAGCCCTATTGTGGCATATAATTGCACCTTTGTGAGAGGGTTTTTTAAACTCTCTCACTTCCAGCCATAATATTGGAATAACCTCAAGATGTGGGTATCTTGTAGTGAGGTTTAACCTTTGGATAAGGTTAACTTCCTCTTGATGGATGACCTATACTAATGTTTATGCTTGAGAAATGGATACAAAAGGGGGTAAAGGGTTCCTAAGGGAGCTAAAAGGTGATGCACAAAATTTGAATGAGAACTCACGTAAGCATGAAAAATACATTGATGAAACTTAAGATAATGCTAGCTCACATAATCTCACAATCTAGATAATATGCATAAGTTTTTCTTGAACTAAGTTCACCAAGCAATTGAGGAAGTAAAGAGGAATTCTAAGACTCACATTAGGCATCCATTAATGGTTGAAAGAACACAAGTCCAGACTTGCAACTAACTTGAAAACACCTAAAAATAGGAAAGAAATAATGATAATGCATATGGAAGATTTTCCTTCACAATGCCATCATGCACAAGCTTACTAAACACAATTTTTGAGGTAATATATAGGTAAATAAAGTCTTTATTTCTTCAATAGGTATTTCATAAAAAATTTGATAGGGTCTAACCTTATCAAATGAGAGTCTCTTGTCTCCAAAAAATGAGAATTCTTCTAGAGGCCATAAAAATGGGAAAGAATGAGTGGTATATGAGAATAGGGGAAGAGAGAGAGAGGGAAATGAGTAAAACAATGATCAATAAATGAGGTCCAACAACTTTTATGGAGTTTCATCATTTTTTATTTGATTAACATTAATCTTGCCTCCCAATTAACCATTCATTAGCTTCAAATAAATACAAGCCCCTCATTGTCTTAGAAAACATGATAAAATACAATAATCCTTTGAAAATGGCAAGTCATAATCCATTTGAATGGAAAATCCCCCCAAATAATTTTGAAACTTTATTGAATGCTCCACTTAGCCCTCTGTAAACCTCTAAACTCTCCATTTACTTAATGAGCTTGTCCAATCATGCTTCATCTTGATATGTCCTTTATGTTATTTATATAGTCACTTCAGCTCATTTTTCTGGTGTCCCTTCAAAACAAAATTATCAAAATACATTTCCCTATTCCAACTTCTTTCTCTATCGCCATTTTATAATTACTCCAAACTCTAAATATAGGTCCACTATAGATGAAAACCAATCCCATTTATTAGTTTTCATATAGCCATAGTTTCAAATAAAGATCTATAGTCTACCTAATCTTTTGATCACAAATAAGACAAAAAACATACATTTGAAAGATTTTGAGAGTTTGAAGTGAGATTTAATGGCAATAGATGAATTTATAGGGTTTTCTCTAGTAGCCCAAATTCATATCTTAATCTTGCATTTAATCATTTGCGAAATTTGGTGGCAAAATATTTGATTCAACATGTCTACTTTCATGGCATCCTCTCAGGCTGATTATCTCCTTTTAAAACCTAACCATTATAAGCTTAGACATGTGTCCTCATCATGTGCCTTCTGAAGATTTTATCAAATTTGCTCCATTGATCCTCATGGGAGTCTTTTAGCTTTGATCTTCATCAATAGCCATTGATCTATGATCTACTCTTAAGGTTATGCCACTTGGAAACCCCACTTTCATTTTTTGTCTTAGTTTTCAAAAACATGACACTTATCAATCTCACATGCCTCTTTATGGACCCTACTATCAGTCTTTATCTAGTTCATGTACGTACACCACATGGTGGCCTTGCATGCAATCTAGGCTCATTAAATTTTGACCTCACGTATACCATCAATATTTTTTACAAGGTTGAATTCATGTCATTGATCTTGATCATCTTGATTAAATTCACACCAGTGATCCCTTGATTCATCTTAATCAGTCACTTGGCATCCCTGTGCATGTCTCACTCTATTGGTTCAACTTTTAAGGCTTATATTTTGAGATATAAAACTCATCAAGATACCAAATTTTTAGAGGGTATTCATGGCATAAATAACATCATATTCATTTGATTCTTCAACCTTGATTAACCTCCCAAGTACACTTATCAAATATGTAACCAAACTGACCTGTTTATTCTTACATGATGATCTAGCTCCTTAAAAATCATCAAATTCAGTTGTTAAGCTTACTTAAAGTGTTTCAAAATATTTTTGAGTTACTTATGATCTTCCCTTGAAGTCTATCTACATTTTCTAAGATTAGATCATTTATCAACAAAAGCTCTGCTCAGCTCCTTAAAACCATATTCAATCAAATTTTTTAATATGGGCCAATTTTGGCCAACATTTCTGGTGACCTCCTGGGATTGCATGCCTACTATGAAATAGATTAGTTTCCTTGTTTGATCCATTGGGAATATATAATCATAATTTTTCTTATATAAACTATTGTAAAAATTATAGAAGGTCGGTCCCTTCTAAAAACCTCCTTCTTAAAGCAACACGGACCTTAGAAACATAATTAACAATGTGCCCAAGGCACTTAGGGAAGGGAGCACACAATAGAAAAGAAATGTGCAGAAGGCACTTTAGAGGAAACCATAAAATATATTCTAATATATTAAAATGGCTACAAAATATTTTAATAGAAAGGATTTAAATGGATTCCATTGATTGGGATGAGTAATACCTCTCCATCTAATTGGGAAAGCTAAAAATCATTATGCTATTTGCATCTATAGATCAAGTAAGGACCACTCCACAAGTTATCAAACTTGGTATGGTTATTTGGTTTATCCTTATTTTAATCCCAATTGAGTACTAGGTCCTATTATTTTAATTCCTTTTCTATATCTCTCTTGTCAAAGGCTTTTTTGACTTGAGCTTGATGTGACTCTAGTGTCATCATTGCAAGGTCCCTAGATTCTTCAAGCTCCATGAGCTCTGCCATTCTCATTCACTCTCCATCAACTCAAGCTAACGGGCTAAATCCAAGGTAGGTAGTTCAATAGAAATGGGAAATTTGGATTCCCTCCCATATACCAAGACAAATGGTGAGTTGTTAATCATAACTTTGGGAGTCACTCTATCAACCCATAAGGTTGTCCTTAACTTTGTGTGCCACATTCTATGATTCTCCTCCATAGTCCTCTTGATAATCCTTATCAAGTTATTATTTTTGGAATTTTATATTCCATTTCCTTGGGGGTAGTAATTTTAGGATATACTAAGGTATATACCTAGCTGAAGTGCCCACTCACTTGTCTTCATGCTAATAAATGCTAAGGCATTGTCTAAAATTATTGTTGTTGGTACATCAAACCTCATTACTATGTTATCATATAAGTCCAACAATGTCTTTTCATTAAATTATTTAATGTAAATTACTTCCACCCACCTAGTGAAGTAGTTAGCAATAGTGAGCACCCATTTGTGTCCTCCACTGGAAGGTGGATTGATCATTCCTATGAAGTCTAGAACCCACTACATGAAGGTTTGTTCCACCTGTATTGGGTTGAGAGGAAGTGCTACCAAACTTTGTTTACCTACAAAGAGAGAACACTTTTGACATTTTTTGACCCATGCATATGCATCTTTGAAGAGTATTTGCCAATAATAACCAACCCTCATCACTTTTTTTGTAGTCCTTAGAGAAAAATGGCCCCCTACATGCCCATCATGGAATTGCTCCAAAAGACTTAACACTTGGTCATCATATATGAACGTTAGAAGCACTCCATTGAGGTTTTTTATAAATATGACCCTATTAACCAATGTATAAAGTATAGATTAAATTATAAAATACCTTCTTTTTACTCTATCCATTCCTTGTGGTCACTCACCTATCATCAAGAATGTGTCAAATCTTGAATCTAGCTAGTGTGAGGTGTAGGTGCATTTATTCGTGAGTTGTCTTAGGTTAGCAAAATATCCTCTTTACCTTCCTGGAGGTCATCAACCATATGCTCACCTAAACCTTTGCTTCTCACTATCTTAGTGACCTTGATCTCTACATCATACTCTATGACCTTGGTAATCCATCCAGATCTCTTCTCATTGAAGTCCTTATTAAGAAGGAAGTCCCTCAATCCAGTATGAGACATCATATGATGAATATTGATATTGGAGAGCATTTGTCTAAACTTTTTTAGGCCTCTCAAAGATGTAATAACTTACTTGGCTACTCAAGTCTTTCACCATTATTTTTTATCAACATAGCAAATATATTATCAATATTGGAAAAGGTATATAATATAAAATCCTTTGATAAATCAAGATTCAAGATTGAGGGTGTTTGGGCAATGGCTTGCTTGATAACCTCAAATGTTGTTTTGCCTTTATTTGAACAACTAAACACTTGGTTATTATTTAGCATGGAAGTGATAGGTTTGACCAAATTTTCAAATCCAAGTGTAAACCTTCTCACAAAGTTTATTTTCATAAGGAATCTCTAGATTCCTTTCTTATGCTTGGGTAAAGATAATGCCTAGATGGAACATATTCTATCAGGGTCAATGGCTAATCCCTATTTTGAGATAATATGTCCCAAGAGTTTATCCTCATGGATAGAAAACACACACTTATTGGGATTCAAAGAGATCCCATATTCTCTACATCTTTTAAATATCAACCTTAAGTGATCTAAGTGCTCACTAGTCTTCTTGGGGAAAACTATGATGTCATCTATGTAGACAAGCACCATCTTATTTAGCATTCTTTAGAAATCCATGTCCATGGCTCTTTAAAAGGTAGCCCCAAAATTTGAAAATTCAAAAGGCATCTTCTAGTAAGCATATGTGCCCCATGTTGTGGTGAAGGAAATTTTATATTGATCCTCTTCTCTTATCAGTTCTTGGTTGTATCCTAAATATCCATCCAAAAGGGAGAGCATTCTGAACCAATAAATATCTAAAGGAGTTTCTCCATGGATGGTAAGGGGTAATGATCCATTAAAGAGACTATGTTTAGGTCCCTAAAGTCAACACATAATATGATCTCTCCATTCTTCTTCCTTATAGGCACTAGGTTGGCTACCCATGAGGAGTGTTTGATGAAAAAGATGATATTGGATTCAATTAATTTAGTTAAATATTTCCTCATAAGGTCTTCAATTTTTGGGTTAATAGGTCTTTGGTTTTTCCTAACATGCTTGACATTAGCCTCCAATTCTATAGTGTGTTGGGCTAGCTTGGGATCAAAACCTCTCATATCACTGTATTCCCAAGCAAAGATGTTTGTATTTTATCTACAAACACAATAAAGGCATGCTTTTCAACCTTAGTGCTTACCTTTCCAAGCTTAAGTATCTTATCTTTGAGTATGATAACTCTTTCATATTTTTCCTCATCAATTGACATTATTTCCTTATCTTTTCTCGTATGATCTCCCTCATAGAAAAGACCTTCAAGGGTGACGAGCCCTTTAGGAAGTTTTTTAGACCTCATCTAAACAATTTGATCTCCATACTGATGTTGAAATTTATCTTGGTTGAATGAGTAAAACTCTACTTCCTACTTTAATAAACAAGCAATATTCTTATCACTATCAAATACTTACCAATGAGCTTCATTGTTTCTACACTGATGGTCTTACTACCACTCTAACATGTGGATGCACTTTGGACTTTTTCAATTCATTTGGGAGGTGAAACTAAGCTCCCATAGATACCAACCTATCAACATGTTGGTTTTAGTTCCTTGGCACTAATTTAATGTTGAATGTCTAAAAGTCATCAAGGATGTCAAATACTCTATGTTTATATGATTTCATCAAGGGATTATTTATGGCATTTTGGCCTCTAACTTGATGCACTATCATTTCACTATCTCCATATACTTTCAACTTCTTAATTCCTCTCCTACTAACCCACTAAAGGCTATGGATAAGACCCTCATAATCATTTGCAATGCAAGAACAACTGAATTAGAACCTATAAGAAGAGAAGTACTTATCATTGGAAGGATATACTATTATTCCACCTGCACTTGCCCCATGTTTTCTCCTTGAACTGTCAAAGAATAATTTCCACAAACCACTAGTATCTTCTTGTGTCCTAGTGAGGAATGGCATGGATTCAATTTATTCATACAAAAAATATACACCCATGTCTCTCTCTCTTCAACACCTTCTAAAGGTTTAACCAAATAATTTTCACAACATAACTCATCCAAGAACATATCAGGTATCTCCTCAAGATTAGTGTTTAGTTCTTAACTAACTAGGTGTTTATCTTCAACTAGGATGGATTAATTAATGTTTGAGCTATCAAGACCATAAGGATAAATGTGTAATTATGTAATAGGCTCATCTTTTATGGACATATTCATCCCATACCTTGTTTTGAAAGCCAAGAAGGACCAATCTACTAGTAGGTAACCCCCAATTTTGGTTGTGAATTATCTAGACAAGCATAGGGCAAAATGAGGAAGCACATCTAGAATAAACACATATTTGTTAGAGGTATAATCCAGTAAGAGGTGGGGGTGAATTATTGATGGAAAACAATCCAATTTAATTTCTAAACCCTTGAAAATATTTAAGCATTCATGAAGCATACAAATCATTCATAGCAGTGAATAATGAACATAATGCAAGATCACATACACAACATAAGATCTATGTGGGAAACCCTCTTGGGGAATAAAACCCACTCTCAACACTAAAATCACATGGACTATAGTCCTATAATATGATCACAAATAAGAAATTGATCAAGTCCTTCTCACCTAAAACCTTGATCAAGTCCTTTTGATCAAAGGTCTTTAGTGAAACCCTGTTTCATAAGGAGCAACTACCCCAAATGAAGATCAAGTAATTTTAACTCTCCTTGTAAACAACACTTCCACCTTAGAGCTGATGTCTTCAACACTTGATGATGGACCTCTTGATTAACTCACCTTCACTCACACTCAATCTATAAGAGCACAATTTTGTCAATAGAATTATGACCTACAAATCATACAAATAGTCCTCAATCTATTTTACTCTTTAACTCATCCTTAGGGAACTCTACCCCTCCTTAACTCAACAAATAACACACAAGCCTCTCTCCAATCTCTCTCAAAAATCTCACACCAAATCTCTCACCTTTAAGTCTAGAAACCAACACATTTGATTCCACTATATATAAAGCAATTATGAATAAACAATATCACAATATTTACTTATCAGCCATAAAATATTTCCTTTACCCTTAAGTCATCTCACATGGGTCACACTTAATCATAAACCAATTTCAAATAGGCCTAAGTCACTTTTAGGTCCTATGGAGACCCATTCACCATTTTGATGCATCTCCAAATAAATAAAGAACATAGGAACACTTTTCAAAATCATGGACCCATTCTACATGATTTATAGGTCCCCCTTAAGATCCAACAACCATTAGATTACCTTTTATCTAAATCATGAATAGATAAAACACTTCTCTATACACACAATCTTTATGAGGAAACACACAGTCACCTTCTAATCCTTTTTTATTACATCATACAATTGGTTAATCTTTCATAATACACATAGAACATCTTCATGGAGTCTACATCACTCCCTAATAGCCAATTCATCATGAAACATTGAAACAGCATTAATACAAGCTCAAAACCTCTTCTCGGGTCACTTTTAGAATAAGCACAAAACCAAAGGCAACTTTAAAGCTCAATATCTTTGTTTGGACACAGTTTTAGATCTTTAAATCCATATTACCAGATGTACCTTAGATTCCTCAACATATTTTATTTTTACTACATGAGTAATTTCATCTTCTATCAAAAGATATGACCCAAAGACCAGACACTATTTTTCCCTTTATAAAATTCAAATATTTAAAAAGCAATGGTCACAGTTATACTTTGACTACATATCTCACATCTCATGTCCTCTTAGCTCAAATCAAATACACTCCATCAATGTTGCTTGATAATTAACACATATGCACTAATGCTCAAATGTTAAACCTCTATCACTCACCATTAGATCAATCTGTATGAACACCCACTCGCCATTGGATCCTTATCCTTTACCTTTACTCAGTTGTTAAAAAACATGCATGTATCCTTATCTCATTACTTCCTAACTTCTTGGAGCAAAGTTATTCGTTTATCTTTCTCAAGCTTTAATACTTTCAAAATTGACAAAGTATGGAGACCTTTTAAATATTCTTAAGTAGACATTTTTGATCCTTAATAACTTCTTTTGCGCTTCGATGTAATATCTCAAATTTGGACCAGATGATCTCCTTACATAAGATAATATACCAATGTGACACATTTCTCCTAGAAACCTCTCACATGAGAGATATAATTCCATGAAAATATTTCTTAAAAACTTCTATCATAGAGCCAACTATGTCAAAACTTGCATGAGAGGCTAACTTTGAGCAATCATAACTTTTGTTGCGTTTTAGCACATGATCTTATATTTATTGTAAATCATTTATGCTCAAAACTAAAAAATACATATGATCAATTTATATTTTCACCTTTACATGTTGAAGATATAATACCATCAAAATGCTCACTTGGCTCTTCTTATCACATTGCAAAATTGGCTATGGAAAAACATAGTCAAACTACCTAGGAGCCCAACTTTACATAAGCATATCTTTTGACATGCATCATCAGATGATTTGAATTTTAACAAAAATAAACTAGCTCCAAAATTGAACAAACCCATATAATCACCTTATCTTGAAACATCCACACATGTAATACATTCCATCATCAAACTACTTACTTGGTTGTTTCTGGCCATATTGCAAATTTGGCTAAGTATGGGGAAACAATGAATTCTAATTGAGAAGCCAACTTTACACCCACATATCTTTGACCTCACTTTAATGCATTTATTGAGATTTGGTACATTGAAAATATAGACTAATGTGATCACAACCATATGATCAACTCCCCTTAACTCACTCCCTCATGGTAATGGTGACATCATCAAATTTCCTACTCAAATTTTCTACCACTGAACCCAAAGTGTCTAGATGAAAACTATGATCAAATAGATGAATTGCACTCATGCACATAAGTACTCAAATAATAGATAACATATTAAGGAGCTATTTTATATTCTCCAATCATCATTATCATCCCTAAACATATCTAACCATGCCAAAACTGAAGATCAACCAAGCCAACATAAAACACATTAGAATAAGCACATTGCACACTTTATCATTATTACTTGGTCTATCAAATCACTTTATCCACACACAAGGACACCTCCATGACATCAATAAATACTCTCCAAAAATATCCCCCTTTGTCATTGATGTGAAAAACCATCATATATATCAATATACAACTCACCTTCTCTCTCATCAAAGCACTCCCATAAAAGGAACTTTTTCCCCAATAGGAAATTTCTCCCCCTTTCACACAATGACAAAGTGGGCACAAACTAATCCTAAGGACCTAAAAATGCTATCAAATAGGAATAGACCATCTTAGAAAGATAGTAAACACTCCCCCTTACCTTTAGCATGCCTCTTCCTACCTTGATAACTTCCTCTTGCTCCATGCCAACACTCTCTTCATTCATTACATAGCAACTAATGAATCAAAACACACAAAAACACTGAAGCTAAGAAAAATCACCAATAAAAATATAAAAGGGAGTCCCCCTAACATTTATAAGCCATTGCATTATTTTATCATCTTTAGATCTCTACACACCATGAAAAAACCACTATACAAGCTTACCAACCTTATTTCTCAAGACACTTTCATGACCACCAATAAAGAATCATGCCACTCACCAAATAGGAAACATGTACTAAACCATATTGATAACTCACCTTGAAACACACATAACTTTCTCTTTTGGATAAACTAAACAAAGGGCATATCTTCAAGACTATGCCTTTCTAGACTCCTTATATGATCTAGAGTATTTTTCATCCTTCATAGGTCTTAAGATCTCCCAAAACTAGTATAGTACTAAAGAGTATTCCAATAGATTCCCAACACTTATTGGAACGCATAAAATGAACATCATATGATCTAGATATTGCAAGTCAAAGTTTGGATTAAAAATAGTCAAATGGTCAATAGTGACATGGATGGTTGACAAAGCGACCAATCAGTGTGTGGCACATGGAATTCAAATATGAATGGTAAAAATGGTAAAAAAATGTTTTATTTTCACCTTTGGTCTTTGACACTCATGTTTGGAATAATGGGCCCTGCTATTTATTGGCTGGGGACCCTCAGCTAGGGTCACCACACTCCTTTTACAGAGGGGTGCCTTTTCCTTTATTACTTCACATTACCATTGTGTTGTTTATATGATGTATGTGGGACTAATAATCCTAACATTTTAATTATTAAAACAATTCCATGTATTTTCCATGTCACTTGTGCATGCCAGCTCAACCAAGGTATGTTAGCTTAAGTTATTCCAATCCAACTCAAAGGATATGTTTGGTGGTGATAACTCAACTACCCAACATCCAAATTCATCCACATGGACCTCTAAACTTAGCAGATCTATTTACACCAAATCAAAACTGAGCTTGTATCATTTAAACCATACCAATTAAAAGAAGACATAGATGTGGAAATTAAAAGGAGACATAGATGTGGCCAGAGCCACATCACCTATGCCAATGGAAATGTTTTCAAAGGTTTAATTTAAGTTATAACCAATTCATGTGGGATAAATATCATGGTTTATGTGGTTGGAAAAGAGTCCAAACATCCACTATGGGAATGGAACCCATGACCTATTATAAAATAATTAAATGGACTAACCAATCTACCACATTATTGCAAGTATTATAAAAGGCACAAAATTATATTTGTATGGGGTAAGTTAAATGACTGTGTAAAATTTATAAAGATTAGTTTGTGTAAATTGGCATTTTTGACCAATCTAAAGGAATTTTCAAATCTTGGAGTAAACTACAAAGTTGTTTAGAATCTGAGATGCTCCTTTTGGTATATTTATGCTCCTAATTTGGTGTTTATTTAATATATTTTTGAGAAATTGAAGTGATAATTTTACGTAGAACATTAGGAAGAGATTTTGTAACTGTTTTAGGAAGGTGAAGGATGATTGTTGAGTATTCTTAATGTTTTTTGAAGGTCTGATGGCACAATTTTTTAGGTTTGAGATTCTATTATGTTTTTGTGAGTTTTATTATTACTTTCAAATAGATTTTTAATTAATCAGAGTGTTATTTAGTAATCTTAGCCCATTTGGGTGAACTTCATGAACAATCTCAGTGTCTTTATATTCTATTTTGCATTTAGTTTTTTCATATATTTTAATCAGTTATTAAATATTTGGATGCAATTTAATTAAAATACTACACTTATGGGAAATCATATAAATGACTTTTTGATCATTTTGAATGTGGAGATGGTATGAATGAATTATTGAAAACACTCATATTTCAATTTTTTGAATCCATTTTCATTGCATTATAATAAGTTTGATTAGATTTATTTAAATTCCATTTTTAGTATCTATTTTTTTAACTATTTTAATAGTAGGGGGTCTATTATAGTTACAGATCATTATAGCCCTACTTAGAACTTGTAGATACCACAACTATCATTAGACACACATTCCATACCTAAAATTTTATATCTAGAGAACTCTCATATTCCCCCTCAAGCACACCAATGTTTATCACTAGGCTCATCCTCTGCAACATACTTCATAAACCTACTATCGAATTAGCCCTCCATATTGTCATAAACAAAAATAATTTGAGAACCACAAACCTTCAATTCTTTGTGAATCTTGATTTGACCACCCATTTGGCCCATTCAACATATTAAGAAGCCTCAAATCTCAATTCATAATGCAAACCACTTTTTTAGCACACTTCAAAACACTATAATCTCAAAAAAAAAGCAAGGTCAACAAACCTCCCTCTGGTCAATGCACACCTTTGAAACTACTTGCACACATGTATACACCCATTATAGACTTTTGGACTAATATTTGGGCTTCCATGCCTTTGGGAAGCCATACATCATATAACCCATTTTAGGCCTGCTTGTCCTTAAGCAAAAATTGAGAAAACTAAGAGCACTCAAAATTCTTCAATTTGCCTTCAACATACTTTTAGTCCATAAAAACACCTATATCATGATATAATAATATCAAAAAACCTTTTTATGCAAAAATATTACCTTGACAAATCACAAATCCACCTTTACTATTCGGGAACCTTAAATCTGACCCTATAGATACTTATAATTCTTCTTTTTATTCTTATTTGGCTTTAGAGAAACAATTTCCTTAACTACTGTAATAGTCTCTTTTTCTTCTTTGATTGGATTATCAAAACATGGAGACAAATTAGATTCATGGCATACTTTTCCATCTAAATAATATTCCTTGCATCTTGGATCCTCATTCCTAAGCACTTGTCCAACAATAACAAGATGTTCACTTAGATCCATACATACCACAGAACTAAGCTCAACTAGTACCTTGAGCTTAGTCTCTTCATTCTCAACATGAGTAGACAATGAGACCTCTTGGGAGTTTTTAACTTCTGAACCATTCCCCACCATAGCAAACAAATTACTTGGAACTACAGTCTCATCATGACTCATACTTACCACCTTTGGTTTCAATGTATCAATTGTCTTCTTTCTTCCACTCTAGGAGCTTGATAAAATAAATTCTATCTTGTAGGCCTTTTCTTACATAATATATCAATATGACCTCTCTATTTATAATTGAAGCACACCATAATTTTTTGAGAAATATCATTCTACCTTACCATATTTAGATAGTATCTTGCAATGTGTCCTAGTTCATAATAATTATATCACTCAATATCTCTTGAAGGAAAATCATCTTGTCTTACCTTAAATGGATAATGTTTTACAAAGAGTCCCAAATCATGATAGTTGAGACATTCAACCTTGCTTATACCTTTTTATTGGTGACTCCCATCATAGTTCCAAGTAAATTCATTCTTAATGGGTCTTCCATATTCTCTATCTCTATGCCCAAATTGATTACAAGTATAGTGGTAGCCATTGAAATTTGCATGTCTCATAGCATTGGTTGTCTAATCTATTTTGTATTTATTTTATCAACACCTTCATTCCTTGTCTGATGATTTGTATTCAAAGACTAATATTCTTGTTCACATTAGTCTTCATCTTGTCTTGAGTTATAGTCTTTGGTTCTTCTTTGTATCCAAGACCAATATTATCACTTGCATGCTTTTAATCATTTAGAATGTTATCTAAATCACTTGAGCTCTTTTAAAATCTCACAAATGACACAAAATTACTAAATTCCTTCTCTAACTTAGATTTAAATGACTCATTTTCAAATTACATGCCTTGCACATTCATCTTCTTTAAATTTTAATCTTGTAGATATGATTTCCAAGTGACAACTAAGATGTTTGACCATATCTTTATGTTCCTTGGCATCTTCATCCATTATTACCTCAAACACATTGAATTACTCCTCAAAGTCCTTGAGTTTAGATTTCATTTCTTATTAATCTTATTC
The DNA here is from genome assembly GCA_037957365.1 of Torreya grandis. NCBI lineage: Eukaryota > Viridiplantae > Streptophyta > Pinopsida > Cupressales > Taxaceae > Torreya > Torreya grandis. Next base: position 2,171,289 of record JARHVA010001482.1, on the reverse strand, counting down.
TTAATCTTTATTTCTTCATGAGCATTTGAGTATGTAGTCTCATAGTCCACCTCATCTTTATCAACATCTGAATCACTCCAAGTAGACACCTTTTAATGTGATTAACTTTCTTCCTCAACCATTAATAAAGCTTCATCTTTAGAAAAACCACCATATTCATGATCATATTCTAAATTATTGTCTTCACTCTCATCTGATGAGCTACAATCTTCTTTGGTGTATAGATTCTTCTTTTCCTTGAAGTACTTTTTCTTGTTATCAAACCTGGAAGATCTATTGCCATCATCATGACCTTGATCATGCTCTTCATCATCATCCTTCTTATACTTATGAGTTCACTTATTATCAAAATGTCCTATCTCATCACAATTCAAGCATTTGACGGGTAGTTGATCTATATACTTGTCTGAACCTACTCTCCATTTGTTTGAAATCAAAGCAATTAGTTCATCCTCATATATATCAAGAATGTCATCCTCCTTGATATTCATACTTTGTAACTTCTTCTTTGTCTTCATTTTAGTATTGAAAGTTGCCTCATTATTTGGTGGTATGTCATCATTCTTCCTCATCTCATAGGTAGTAAGGGTGTCATGCAATTGATCCATCTTCAACTAAGAAAGGTCATGACTCTCTTCTATAAAAGATACTTTCATATCAAACTTGGGGGACATAAACCTTAATACCTTTTGAAAAATATTAGTCTCTTCAAGATTCTCTCCAAGACCTTTGATGATGTTCACAACCTCATCTACTCTCTACAAAAAGGATGGTATAGTATCTTTTCTATTCATCTTGAGACTTTAAAATTGCATTTTGTGAGTATGAAATTTAGCAAGCTTAACATTTACATCTCCTTTAAAAATAGTACTCAATTTATCCCATATTTTCTTTGTAGATTTGAAATGAAATAATTTGGGAAACTTAATTTCTATAAGACCACAAGCGATGGCATTCATTACCTTAGAGTTGTTCTCAAATAACTTCTTATCTACAATGCTAGATGAAGGAATCGTAAGAGTAACATAACCATCCAAAATAAGTTTCCATACATAAAACCCTAGGGATATAATGTATGTCTTCATCCTAACACTCCAAAATGCATAATTGGATCAATTGAACATCAATACTTGCTTAGTAGAGAAACCACCTTGCACATTCTAACTAGCCACTGTACCATAGATCACCTTCAAGCTGCCAAGATTTTACCAAAGGACCTTACTTTGATTATAATTATTACAGGTACAATCCACTGAGAGGGGTGAATCATTGGTGGAAAATAATCCAATTCAATTTCCAAACCCTTTTAAACACTTAAGAATTTAACACAAGTATTCATAGCAGTGAACAATGAACATAATATAAGATCACATACACAACACAAGATTTATGTGGGAAACCATATTGGGGAATAAAACCCACTCTCAATCCTAAAAACACATGGACTAATATCCTATTAGATGATCATAAACAAGAAACTGATCAAATCCTTCTGATCAGGAACCTTTGATCAAGTCCTTATGACATACAACCTTGATCAAGTCCTTTTGATCAAAGGTCTTTAGTGAAACCCTATTTCACAAAGAGAAACTACTCCTAATAAATATAAATTACTTTATACCCTCCTTGGAAAGAAAACTTCCCCCTTAGAGCTAGTGTCTTCAACACTTGATGATGGACCTCTTGATTTACTCACCTATGCACCTTCACTCACACTCAATCTGCAAGAGCACTATTCTATTAATAAAATTATGACCTATAAATCATAAAACTAGTCCTAAATATATTCTACTCTTCAACTCATCCTTAGGGTACTCTACCCATCCTTTGCTCCATAAATCACACACAAATCTCTCTCCAATCTTTCTCAAACTCCCACACCAAATCTTTCACCTTCAAGTCTAGAAACTAACACATTTGATTCCACTATATATAAAATAATCATGAATAAACAATATCAAAATATTTCCTTATAAGCCAAAAAACATCTCTTCACCCTTAATTCATCTCACATGGGTCAAACATAAGCATAAACCACTTTCAAATAGGCCTGAGTCACTTTTAGGTCCTATGGATACTCATTCACCTTTTTGATACATCTCTAAATAAATAAAGAACATAGGAAAACTTTCCAAAAGAATGGACCCATTATACATGGTATATAGGTCCCCCTTAATATCCACAAACCATCATAATACCTTTTAGCTAAAGTACAAATAACTAAAACACTTCTCTATACACATAGTCCTTATGAGCAAACACACAACCACCTTCTAAGCATGTATTCTTATAGCATACAATCGGTCAATCCTTCATAATACACACAAATCATCCTCATGGATAAACACTCCCTAATATTAAAGTCATTATGAGACATTGAAACAACATCAATACAAGCTCAAAAACTCTTCTCATGTCACTTTTAGAACAAGCACAAAACTAAATTCAACTTTTAAGCTTAATATCTTTTTTTTTACACACTTATATATCTTCAAATCCATATTTTCAAATGCACCTTGGATTCCTCTACATATTTACTTTTTACTATATCAGTAAATTCATCTTTTATAAAAATATATGGCCCAAAGACTATACACTAGTTTTCCCTTTATTTAATTCAAATATTTAAAAGCAACAGTCACAATTAAACTCTAACTACTTAGCTCACATCTTGTGTACTCTCATCTCAGATAAAATACACTCTATTGATCTTGTTCAATCTTTAACACATAGGTGCCAATGCTCAAATTTTAAACCTCTATCACTTTAACTTCATCTCATGCAATCTTGAAATGTTGACTCAATATGTTCCATCAATTTCTACAGATCAACTAGGTCTTTAAAAATCAACGCACATTTTTTGATTAATTTGTGTGAACACCCACTCATTATTGGATCCTTATCATTTACCTTTGCTTAGTCATTAAAAAATGTACATATGTCTTCATCTCATTTCTTCCTAAATTCTTGGAGTAAATGTGCTTCATCAATATTGATCAAGCTTTAATACTTTCAAAATGGACTATGGAGATCCTTTCAATATGCTTGAGTAGCCATTTTATATCCTTAATAACTTCTTATACACTTCAATGCATTATCTTAAATTTGGACTAGATGATCTGCTTACATAGGATAATCCAACCATGTGACATATTTCTCATATAACCCTCATGCATGAGACATATAACACCATGAAAAATTTTCTCAAAAACTTCTGTCATAAAGCCAACTATGTCAAAAACCTACTTGAGAAGCCAAATTTGAGCAATCATAACTTTTATCGTGCTTCAGTGCATGATCTCAAATTTAGCACAAATCATCTAGGCTCAAAACTTAACAAACTCATATGATCAATTTTTATTGACACATTTACATGTGTAACATATAACACCATCAAAATATTCACATGGATCTTCTTATCACATTGCCAAATTGGCTAAGTATTGAAATACATAGTCAAACTACTTGGGATCCCAACTTTGTATAAGCATATCTTTTATCACAATTCATCATATGATCTAAATTTTATCATAAAAAAACTAGGTCCAAATATGAACAACCCCATAAAGCACCTTCTCTTGAAATATCTACATGTGTGAGATATTCCATCATCAAACTGCTTATTTGTCCCTTTCTAGCCATATTGCAAATTTGGCTATGGGGAAACAATGAATTCTAACAAATAAGCCAACTTTACACCCTCATATTTGTGACCTCACTTTGATCCATGACTTGAGATCTGATGCATTGTAACTAGGTACTAGAGTGATCACAACCATATGACCAACTCCCCTTGACTCACTCCCACATGGTAAAGGTGATGTCATTAAATTGCCTACTCAAATTTTTCACCACTAAATCCAAAGCGTCTAGATGAAAACTATGATCAACCAAATGAATTTCACTCATGCACAAAATCACTCAAAGTATAGATGACATATTGGGGACCTCTTGTAAATGATCCAATCAGCATGCTCATCCTTGAACATCTTTAATAATGCCAAAACTAAAGATCAACCAAGCCAACATAAAGCGTATTAGAATAAATGCATTACACACTTTGTCATTGTTATTTGGGCTATCAAAAAACTTTATCCACACATAAGGACACCTCCATAATATCACTATGACATCACTGACAAATCTCCAACAATCTTGGGCTACTGTAACATTATGACAAGCATGTAGGGTCAGGTTTAGACCTTTGATGATGCTAGATGTTTTGGTGGAAGATCCACCAAGTTGTAGAACTCCCTGACTTTGGGGTTCATACTTCAAACCAAGTTGATCTACTATTGACTTTGGCATCAGTAAAGTAGTTACTCAACTGTCTACTATGTAGTTATGTACCAAGGAGTCACCAATGATTACATAAATGTAGAAGGGAGGAGGCTTGATTACCTTATCTGATTTCCCTTCATTAAGCCCTTTGGTTACATTGGTTAGGACTACATTCTCTTTACTTGGTGGTTTTTCTAAAACATTAATCTTTGACAAACCTTCCTAAAGGATATCTACCTAAATAGGCATGGAAAGCATGTCCCACATTAAAACACTTAGATTGGAATTTTTCATTTGTTCCATGATGTTGATGGACAAACCATTAAGCTTTGGTTACACTTTAGGAGCTACAATTGTACTTTAAAATTATGAGTTTTAGGGCACAACATCATTCCCTTGATTTTGATTCTATGGAGCAATTGGAACTTTTAGAGTAGTAGTAGGTTATTTTGGATTTGGTAGTAAAGGATTAATGATAGCGGGATCTTTGACTATCTCCTAGTTACCATCCATGTTCTTTCTTTTAAATCTTGTATTTTTTGCCACTGAAATGTATGCTTAGCTAAAACTAGCTCGATGATTGAATGCATAGCACTCTTCTTTCTCATAATTAACCATTATAGAATCCAACTAACTTAGTACCCCATTAAGGATTTGGCCTTGTTGAGCCTCTTCTAGTTTTGTCATCCTAGGTACTTTTGTGTTATGATCCATAAGAGCTTGATTGTATCCATAGCTAGCACCCTGATGCCATTAATCATTGAAAGCCTGATTGAACTCAGTGTTTGGGACACTAGATTGACAAAAATATTGATTCCAAGGAATGGTACCCTCAGCCTATTGAGAAATATTATTTTTATTTGGGATCAATGTTTTAAAATTGCTTATAGCATTTGGATTATAATTATTTTACCTAACATAGTTAGGATGCCCTTGGCCTTGGCTTTGAAAATTTCCTTTGTAGGGTGGCCTATTAGCTTGATAAGATTTTTATTTAGATTGATATGGAGATTTAAAAGGCATATTGAATTGGGTTTTTTGTCTCTTCACGTTGACCAATTAATTTCCAAAGGATTGAAACATGTTCTTAAGCTCTTGGAAATTCTTATTTTATTGGGAGTCACTAGATTGACTAGTTGAAACCCTTCACTGCTTTGTTGGGGGTATAGTGGTAATTGTTTGTATAGGAGGAATGGTAGCAAGGGGAGGAATAGTAAAAGGAGGTGGTTGTATATCAAAGAATAAATTAATTTATGGCCTAGGTGTAAGCTTAATAGCTTGTACTAGACAATTCTCTACCTTTATTGCCACCTCATAAGCATGTGGTAATGTGTTTCCTCCCATAGATTGAATCATTTCTGCAATGTCATTATTGAGAGCCTTTAGGTAGTAAAGGAAATAAAATTTAGGAGTATGCATAATAGATACTGGGATCCTATCCCATGTCTTTTGAAAATTATTATTGAAATCTTGCATAACCTCATGAGGAGCCCTCTTGATTGTGGTTAATTTTTCTACAAGTGAAAATGGTCACTTTTGTCCTCAAATATCTTACACAATGCATCACCTAACTGATCCCATGATATAATGGAGTTAAAAATAGGGTTTCTATACTATTATAAGGCTTTACCCTTGAAATATATAGCTATTAACCTAATGGCCACATTTTCCTCAATTATATCATGAATATTGCAAAAATTGGCTATATCTCTAAGGTGCTCAGAAGGGGTTGTAGATTGGTCTCTAGTGAAATAAGGAAAAATTTAAGAGTTGTCACTAGGATAGGATCATACTAATATAGGTCTAAATTACTATGACCATTGAAAGCCACAAAGGGAAAATCTCTAGGGCTACCATTGCAATGAAAGGACCTAAAAAGATCTTCTTTTAGAGGTAGTTTTGAAATTAGTTTAGGATGAAAGATTCCTTTATATGGATGCATAATAACAAACCTTAACCTTTTTACTTAGTTTAAAGGTAATTCAATAAATTCAAAAGGAATACCTATAGAAGTTGATCTTGCAGTCACCTTTGGCAAGAAAGAGATTTATCGTTCTACACCAAAATGTTGAGTGTTACTCAGAGTCACCAGATGGTATTGCATGAAATCTATGACTGTTTTAAATTGATCAAACTAGCATCAAACTTTATCCAATCTTCCTTAAAATTGGTCTCCCACTTAGCATGCCAAAAAATATTATGACATAGAATTTCACCCTTTTGGGAGGGTTTTTTAGGCCCTCTCACTCTTGGCCATAATATTGGAACAACTTCAGGTTATGGGTATCCTGTAGTGAGGTTAAACCTCTGGAGAAGGTTGGATTTCTCTTGATGTATCACCTATACTAATGTTTATACATGGAAAAGGGACCAAAAATAGGGGTAAAGGGTAAGGGAGCTAAAAGTTGATGCACCAAATTTGAATGAGAACACACATAAGCATGAAAAATACATTAAAGAAACTTAAGACAATGTTATCTCACACAATCTTACAATATAGCTAATCTGAATAAGTGTTTCATGAACTAGGTTCACCAAGTAATTGAGGAAGCAAAGAGAAACTATAAGACTCACATTAGGCAATCATTAATGGTAGAAAGAACACAAGTCTAGACCTACAACTAACTTAAAAACACCTAAAAATAGGCAAGAAAGAAGGACAAAGGACATGGAAGATTATCATTCACAATTCCATCATGTACAATCTTAATAAACATAATTTTTGAGGTAAGAGATAGGTAAATAAATTATTTATTACTTTAATAGGTCTTTCATACAAATTTTGACATGGTCTAGCCTTATCAAATGAGAGTCTCTTGTTTCCAAAAAAAGAGAATTCTTTCAGATCCCCTAAAAAAAGGGGAAACAATGGGTGATATAGGAGAAAAGGGGAAGAGAGAGGGGAATAAGCAAAAATTTGATCAATAAATGAGGTATAATAACTTCTATGGAGTCCCAATCACCTTTTGATTGATGAGCATTAATCCTGCCTCCCAATTAGCCATTTATTAGCTCTAAATAGCTACAAGCCCCTCATTGGCTTAGAAAACATGCTAAAAGAAAATAATCCTTTGAAAATGGTGAGTCAAAATCCATTAAGATAGTAAATTCCCCCAAATAATTTTGGAACTTCACTAAATTCTCCACTTGGCCCTCTTAACCTCCAAACTCTCCATCTATTTAATGATTTTTCCACACTATGGTTCATTTTGATATGTCTTTTACATTATTTAGATAGTCACTTGATCTCATTTATCTCCTATTCCTTTAGAACACAATTATTAGAAGACCTTGCCCCTATGCCAACATCTTTCTCTATCACCATTCCATCATTACTCCAAAATCCAAACACATGTCTACTATGGAAAAAAACCAATCCCATTTATTGGTTTTCATATAGCCATAGTCTCAAATTAAGATATATAGTCTACCTAATCTCTTGATCATGAACAAGACATAAAACATATGTCTAAAAGCTTTTCATAGGTTGAACTGAGCTTTAATGATAGTATATAAATTTGTAGGGTTTACTCTAGTAGCCTAGATTCGTATCTTGATCTTGTATTTACTCATTTTACAACTTGAATGGAAAAATATTTGATTCAACATGTCTTCTTTTATGTCAACCTCTTAGGTTTCTTATCTCCTTTTACAACTTTACCATTGTAAGTTTGGATATATGTCCTCATCTTATGCCTTCTAAATATTTGATCAAATTTGCTCTATTGATTGTCATAGGAGTCTATTAGATTTTATCTTTATCATCAACCTTTGATCTATGATCTACTCTTAAGGTTATTCTAATTGGAATCCTAAAAATTCATTTTTGTCTCAACTTTTAAAAACATGCCACTTTTCAATCTCGCGTGCCTCTTTGTGGACCCAGTTGCCAATCTTCATCCAATTTAAATGATTATGTCATGTGGTAGCCTCACATGAAATATGGACTCATTGACTTTTGACCTCACATGCACCATTGATATTTTATAAAAGGTTTAATTCATGTGTTTATCTTGATTACCTTGGTCAAATGCACACCATTGATCATTTGATTCACTGTGATCATGTCAGTTGTCAACCCCGCACATGTCCCACTCTCTTGGTTCAACTTTGAAGGCTTATATCTTGAGATAGACAACTCATCAATATACCAATTTTTTAGAGAGTATTCATGGTAAAAATAACATCATGTCCATATAATTCTTCATTCTTGATTGACCTCCCAAGTACACTTATCAAATGTGTAACTAGACTAACCTGTTTATTCTTATATGACATATCATGATGGTCTGGCTCCTTGAAAATCATCATATTCATAATTTAAGATTATTTAAAGTGTTTCAAAACACTTATGAGTGAATTATGATCTTCCCATGAAGTATGTCTATTTTTTATAGCATTAGATCATTTATCAACAAAATCTCTGCTTAGCTCCTTCAAACTATATTTAGTCAAATTTTATTATGTGGGCCAATTTTGGTAAACAAGCCCCTAGGCAGTTGATTATCTTAGTAAAGTAGATGATTTATTTTATACATGTATGAATTATATTATATAACTTTGATTAATGTAAATGTTATTTGTTCTAAATGAACTCTCTACCTGATTTAAGTGTCATCTGAATCGATAGTGAGATGTGTAATGGTTCTAATGTTGTAATTTGATTATAGTATGTTAACCATGTTATTTTCAAGATCTTGATTTACATATTTAATGGTATCCCTATGTTAATCAATTATTTCATCATGTTCTATAAGGATATCCTATGTTTAGAAAGGGCCATGCTTCAAGTGTTGATATCTGTGCTATAAGCACTAGCCTAAAAATGGACAATTAAACTAATGCATCCCCTTGACATGTCTAGCACTTATATGATGTTAGACTTAGATTGATAAAGTCTTGTGCCATTATGACTAAAACTAGTTCCCCAAGTGGGCTTGTACCTTTATACTATCAATATTTAACCAAAAAATCTGGCACCAATAAATTAGTTGAAAGCCTTCTCAAATGACCAAGTCCTACATGTGAAAACTACACCATGGCACAACTAGCCAAACATGGGCCCTAGTTCTTTATCTACTATGATATTGGTGAGTGCATAATACTTACACCTTATGTGAATTGATGCCAATGTATTTGAGTGATAAATGTTAATTAATATGGAAATATACCATGTTTTTGCCTAGTTGTAATGAGTCTAGAACTGACTTAGAAAATCAGATGAATGACTGACTAGATGAATTGATGAATTTAAACCCCCTTTTTTAAAATAGTGCATCAACATCAAGTTGAGTTTTTGACTATTATTCAATCACAAACATATTTTTCTTTGATTCATGAGACTCCTCCTTAACTCAAATCCTTGGATAGTACCTTCATCATGTTTCTTTGTGACTGCAAACTCTTTGACAATAGTTGATTGATGTTCATCCTCATTCTTGAAAAAACACTCAGGCTCATTTTTTATAAGACAATAATCAACCTGATTATTAGTTTCATTAATAACCTCATGATAATATATGCACTTATTAGGAGGATAATTATCCCTACCCAACTATTAAAATCCTTGACTTATGGCATTGAACCTTTGCCATAGCTCATCTTCTTCCTCATGACTAATATGCTCAAGAACTTCTTGGTCAATTTCAAGTATAAATAAATTGTTCTTCTCACCATAGTGATCTATCATATTTTTCAAACTATCATCATCATACACATGAATCAATTAATTGCCTTCATCAGCTATGAGAAATAATGTTCAATGCTTACCTTAGATTTCACATATGCTCCCTATATAGGTACCAAGGTCAGTTTGATTAACGTAGGTATATGAATCATATCCATAGGTTTATGTACCATACATATCCAAAAATATATCAAATATTCCCTCAAGATTATAATATGTACCATCATCCATAATAGACTCCTCTTTATCATTAATGACACAATTGAGATTGGAGTTTGCTTCTACATAGGGCTCAATGTGGAATTTTGATAGTGGTTGAGTTATGATGGTTACATTTTCTCCATACATCATCTTGAAGGCTATGAAGGACTAATAAACTAAGAGGTAGTTTTATATCTTGGCTGTGAAATATATTGAGATGAAAATAGCAAAGTGGGCAAAAAAGTCAACAACCATAATGTCATAAAGAGTGGGGAAGATTGGGAAATCATGGAGGAAACCTTTCAATATTTTAACCAATCTTACTGACTTAGTAGGTGTCCCATCAAGTTGTAGTACCCCTTTACTATATGATTAATAATTTAGACCCAATTTTTTAGCTATAACCTTGGGCATCACTGAGGTGATAGCTCCACTATCAACTATGCAATTTTGAATAAACTTGTCCCCCATAATGAGAGTGAGGTAGAAGGGTGGAGGCTTCTAAAATTTAGTAGAGGGTTACACAATTTTATTAAGATAATTGGTGATATAAACATTACCATTACCATGGCTTGATGATAGAGGGCTAACATGAATTATGGATAGCTACTTTTTCAAGAGTTCCTTTTGGCTAAGCATGTGAAGTACATCCCAAAGATAAATACTAGCCTTAACACTTTTCAATGAATCAAAAATATTCAAAACATAAGCATTTACATATTATTTAGTCCTTGAAGGCAAAGAAGTGTTTATATCTTAGGACATTGGATCACCTTGAGTAGACCTTCAAATATTAAGACTTAAAGAAGGTGCATGAATGGTAAAGACTGTCATGCATGCAGTCATCCCTTACTTCCTTGTAGGAGGACTGGTTGAACTTGTAGGCACACCATTAGCATATCCTAGAGCCTTCTTTTTAGCTCTAGTATTGTATAAAAATGAATGACCTTGATTAAGAACATAAGTGTCTTCAACTAGGAAGTTAATGAAACTCACTCCTTGAGACCACCATCCTTCATTTGTTTGCATGGTAAGCTCATCTTCTACTAATATTTGAGGAGTAAATCCTCCTTTAAAAGCTAGAGATTTATCTCCACCTTCATTTGCATCCATGAATTGACCTTATTTCCATTATTCTCTTTGCACCAAGTTGTTATGAATTGGCACCATTGCTCTTTTGTTGGAAGAAGAGGTTATGTTGTATACATTGGTTGGCCCATTGAAGTTGAGCTTCCCTTAGCCTCTCCCTTGCCCATATTGCTAAGAATAGAGATAGGGGTTTTGATTTACACCATGTAACATATTTTCTTTCCTAAGCCTAGCTTCTAAGAACTAAAATCTTGCATATTTATCTATGGTATCATCTACCTTCTTAGGGGTAGTCCTAGGCTTGGTATTGACATTTAGAATTTGGGTAACACTTAGAGTAACAACAAAATTATTTGATAATATATTCATAAACACGTTTGGAGTAAATTTTCCATCTTGTATGAGGTAATTCTCATCTCTAATGGAAATTTCATATGCTTCAGGTAAAGTGTAACCACCCATGTATTGCAACATTATGGCTATGTTAGTATGAATAGCCCTCAAATAAGTGGGAAATAAAAAGCTATCAAGTGGTCTCATGGGAGGATTAAACTTATGCCAAGTCATTTGAAATATCTCATCAAAATCATGCATTATCTCCGTAGGGGCTCTTTAGATCACATTGAGTTGATGTATGTGTGATGTGTGATCACTCTTGTCTTTAAACATTGATGTTAGCATCTTTCCAAAATCATCCCAAGTTTTGATATATCCAATGGGAAAATTCCTATACCAATCAAGTACTTTCCCTCTAAGGGACATGGTAAGGAGTCTAATGGAAATATTGACCTTAGTGACATTATGGAAACTAAAAAGTTTTGATATATCCCTAATGCACTCACTAGGAGTGACATGGCCTTCACCATTGAATGTGAGAACACTCTTTATAGAATTAGGGGGAATGTCATCATATGCATCAAGATGTATAGGATTTTTAGTGTTAAAGGTTGGGAAGGCATGTTACCTAGCCATTTTCCCTTCAATTTATTCTTCACTTTCTTGATCTTCTTGACTACTAAATTCCTCTTACTCTTCAAAGGGCATTATAAGCTGAGGATGTTGAACTTCAAGAGAAATTTCAAGTTGAAGAGGTGGATTTATAGGATTGAAAATTTTACTATAAGATGACCTAGTAAAGAACATGAAGTATGAGCACAAATATATGACAAAATAATGGTCTAAAACTAGATTTTACCTTTAATTGAGTTGCCAAATGTTGAGTAGAACACCATATGTAACTGTGATGTTGTCAAGAGAAGCAATCACCTTCAAAAGTTGTCATTAGGATAATGATCCCATCAGATGTGCCAGAACTATCATCACCAAATATTTCACCCTAGATGAGGTTTTTCAAGCCTAATATAATATTTTGTGAACATTTTAATACCTTTAGGATTGTGGGTTGCCTTTAGTAGTTGTAGGCATGTAGGTTTAAGGGCTAGCTCCCTAGATTGATCCTTATTATTAAGTGCTTATCACCTACACTAACTAATTACTTATGTGAAAAGAGATAAAATTAGACATGAAAGTAAACTAATATAAGGGGTTGATACACTATAAATATATCCATAATATCATCATACTCTTTCACTAATAAATATGACTTACAACACTATTCAAAGTCTTAGGATATTCTAACATTAGTATTTCAACATGGAGGTGATATGCATGAAATTTATTCAAATTAAGTAAACTAAAGATAATTTTAATATACTAAGTATACTTATACACATTATAATATACCCATACACTTGAAAACACTTCATGTAACCTGTTAGAGTGGAACAACTTGCATCAAACATGGAAGGATAGAGAGAAAGCAAAGAAGGACATCAATCGCTTGGCTATTCACTATACATCTCTTCACACACTTTGAAAAGAAATTTTATGAACTCAATACCATATTTCATATATATAACAAAGGAAAATTAAAATATAAAATAGTATGGCTTCACCATACTAGGTGTGGAATTGTTTAACAAGAACCAAAATGGCTAGCATTTATAGAATGTATGAGAGGAGAAAGAAGAATGAATCTCAAGAGTCACAAGAAAAAGTGTCAATATGAGAGAGAGAGTTAAATTTTTTAGATAATTTAGTATTAAATATACAATGGAAGGTAGTCTTGGGCAAGTGTCCATCAAAAGCATCAAACTCCCTAAAACTAGTGTAGGGTACTGTCAGGTGGCTTCTTGACACTGCCTTAATTATTAGGCCTCTCTTGAGAAATCCAAACCATAATAGGGAGGGATGATACATATTAAAAATAAATTAATGTTTAAAAACAATCTTCAATAGTCATTATATTCTTTCCTAACCACTAGTCTTATTTTAGACAAGTGTTCTCATCATCTGCAGTCACCATCACTAGCTCTATAGGTATATCTTCACATTTGGCACAAAGATGGTCCTCAATTATTAAATAAAATACATGTGATGGGTGATATTACACATTTAAAGAGTTATATTTCCCTCCATTCCATGAATTAAACCTTAAAATTCTCCCAATTAGACTTATCACTTTCTCACTTAGCAGTCACTCTCCATTTCCATTGTTTGCCAAAGATTAACTGAGATGAAAGACTTATCAAAGGTGTTTATGTGTTTTTTTTAAGTAATAAATTAAAATTAAGAGTTATATTAGGTCCCAATTGACCTTCCCAATTTATTCTCATCCTTCAAATCTCCTTTGAAACTTCAAAACACATAAAATATGTAAAGAAAACCTATTTTGTACCTTATTCATACAAGTAGGGTATTAAAAAATTGAATGGGATAGATATTGAGAGAGTTTTATTTAATCCCAAAACCATTTCCAGGTCATACTATTTCTCTTGGATGAATCTTTGCTCACTTATTTCCAATCTAGTCTTAGGTAAGGGTTTTGGAGGGTTTCTAGTGTTTCAGACTCTTAAGGATTATTCATACAATCCTAATGTTGAAACCTTAGAAAAATTCTAATAAAATAATTTTAAGTACCCTCTTCAACAACTCATAACTATTTTGAGTCTCATGCACAGTGTTCATACTAGTGTGATCATCTAAACATGGCCTCTCGAGCTTGAAAGTACAATCTAAGTAAGCTTGAGGTGAAAAAGGTCAAGTTTGACCAACTTGTATGATCTCCCTACATACCAATGTATTCAATTAAAATTATATCTATCTTTTAAATTAATCCAATTAATTTTAAGGTTCACTTAGTATTATAAATGATATTGGACCCATTTAAGGCTTTAGGCCTAGTATAGGCCTAATAGTCTAGTCTATTTATAGTTGTCTATAAGAGGATAAGTGGGTGAGAGGGTGTATTCCACCTAGATTTCAACTGAGTGTCACTGTGAGTTCTCTTATGAGTTTCATAGTGAGTTTCACTTTATATAACTATGATTTATCCTCTAATTTAACTCCCCCTAATCATTATTTATATTCCTATTCACTAGGCTATTGTAATAGAGCAAATAATTAGTAAGCAAGGTAGTTTAATAAATAAAGGCAATTATTGCACATGTTGCATATTTCTGAATACAAGTAGGGTCATTGTTGTAGAATTATTTATGTCATATCCAATGGTTCTTCTCAAAAATACCAATATGCTTCATGGCATGATTACATGGAACACTTAATCATACACAAGAATTGTATTCCATTCCTATATGGATAGATTCTTGTACCCACTAATCTTGTTCAGTTTGATAAGTGGGATAATACCTATGATAATGTTTCTACCACTTTGTTACTACATGTTTTCATGGATCTTCATTACCATTTGAAATATAAATATTTTTCATACATTATTTTGAGAATCCTATAGTCTCTTTTAAGATATCTTAATATGACTTACATCACACATCCTCCTCCTCCACTTTCTATTGTCTCTTTTGAGACTTTTTTACTCTCCCCTCTTGAATTTAGTTATTATGATGATACATCTATAGTGGAAAATGTTCTCCCTTCTATTGGTCCCATATTATAGGATGTGGTTTGACTAGACCTTATTTATCTCATTATAAATTCTACATCCATTTTTATATAGATTATTGCTCTTTTATATCTTTCATAGACTTACATTTTGAAGGAATTTATTGATTTCAGTGAGAGTATACACATTGAGAGTGTCGATGACTCATATGATCCTGTGGACATTCATCTTGAAGATCTAATTACTTCATTTATAGACTAGTCTTCAATTTTTATGGTTGTTAAGCTTTGCTCTCCTCTTCCCATGGGAATTCTTTCAGTGAATGTTCCATGTTTATCTTCTTCTCTAGTTATTCTCTCCCTTCATTGTATGCTTCTTCATTGCCATATTCGACATTTAGTCCTGTGATATCTAATAAGACTTGGGCATATTCACATTGGAACATAACTATCTACTAAGAGGGGGTGAATCAATATATTGACTAAATTAGTCCTTTTTAATCCCTTTTTAAAATGAACTAGAAATTATATGAAGATTAAAACATATGTAGATATTACACACACATAAATACATGACACCATATTTATACGTGGAAAACCCAATATGGGAAAAACCATGGTGAAAATAGCTTCTAAAATCTACTATTATAATCTAGCCTCACAATCAAAACCTCACTGATTACACATTTAAGGGCACCAATCCTAAAGAGACACCAATCCCATAGTTTAAGAGCACCAACTCTAAGGAAGCACCCACTCCCTAACTAATCACCAACTCATCTTAACCTCACTGGTTACAATATTTAAGTGCACTAATCCTAAGGAGACACCAATATCCTAATTGAGCACCAACTCATCTTATCTAATGGTAAAAACCAATCAGATCCTATGGAGATCCAACTCCAATTTACAAAATAGATTCATAAATGAATCCAACTCTAACTCTCTATTATAGGTCTGATCTATAACTACTCATACTCTGCACATGTCTTTGTGCCTTTATTCCTCTCTACCCCTCTACTTTTGTGTCTATATATACTAGTTAACACACTTCATCTCTCTTTATAGCCTCTTCTCTTCCTCTCTACACATCTGGTTCTATGTCTTTAGATTTATCTATTTGACACAATTTAACTACACTAGTTGCATTTCTTGTAACCTAAATGACATATATATAAGCATTTGATCTAGGGTTTTATATATTCTCTATGTTTACACTTTTTTTCTAACACATCATTCTTAGTTTGTTGGGATTTAGTTCTTTTATTAAACTATAAGTTTCCCACATCTTGAACCCATGCTCCACCACCATGGTTCTTGGTCTCATTACTATTTTTAGGATATACTGGGCTTTGGTTTTAATGCACATGCATTATTACATAAATTTGATCGATCACCACAATCAAACTCATTATTTGTATCATAATTTATGGCTTAAATTCATGTCCTTACATGTTCTACTACTTGATCATTGGGATGAATAGACCTTTAAATATTGACCATTGATCTTAAGTTTCACACCAAGATCTGATGATCCTCATTCAATCTGATCAACTTTAAAACATGTCCATTTGATCAAGTTCTTACAATTTTTCATGCTCCCTTAGATATTTATAAACTTTAAAACACATCCATTGATCTTCCTAATTTGAGCTCCCATGTGTCATTATATCTTCAAACTTGCATGAACTTTACCTCTGTCTAATATTAAACATCGACCTCTCAATCTCATTTCATTATTTCCTAAGTATTTGGAATGAATAAACTCTATTGATCTCGCTCAATCTTTAAATTTCCTCTATGTTGATAAACAGATATCACTTTATCTCATTTAGTCCACTTGATCTATTAGATCTTCATTACATGATCATCTACTCATCATTTAATCTTTTGACAAGCTCCAACTTTATCTCTGATGATCTCTCAAGAATGTGACACTTGGCATTAGCATGTGCCTTCTGCACATTATTGTTAGTTCTCACTATTGAGACACTTGGCATCCTTGCATTGATCATTGACTATTTGACTTTGAATCACACCATAGATTTACTATTCAAGCTCTGTGATTATGACACTTGTCACGAGCGCATTCACTCACAGGTACCTTTGACATATTAACTCCATTATGCATCGTTGGATCTCCAATGTACAACTAAGTGCTAACCATTGATATTATAACAAGCTTAAACTTTACCTATCATAGATTTTACTAAGTATGGGGACTATCTTAATATGCCTACAAGGTTAACTTTGCACCTTCATATCTTTTACTTCACTCATCAACCTATTCTAAAATTTGGACCATATAAACTAGGCATGATAATGAACAAACCCATATGATCATCTTTTCCTAAATCCTTTGTGTGTGCTAGATATAGCACCATTAATCTACTCACTCAAATTCTTCTACCATAGAGCTAACTATGTTTAGAATTACTTGGAAGGCCAACTTTGTTCTTGCGTAATTTTTTATGTGCTTCATTACATGACCTATAATTTAGCACATAATATCCTTTCACATAGGGAATTCCATCCATATATTCATATGATCCAAAAACCTTCATATGTTTAATATATGGCATCATAAAAATTCCTACTCAGCTTTTTATTTCCATCTGCAAATTTAACTATGGGAAAACACTATCAAAATGCATAGGAGCCCAATTTTACAGATGCATATCTTTTGTCACACTACACCGTGTGACCTGAGATATAGTGAATATAAACTAAGCATAAAAATAAATAAACCTATATGATCATTTTGTCTTCATACCTCCATATGTTTGAATTATAACCTCATCAACATGCTTACTTAGCTCTATTTATCCTTTTTATAAATTTGGCTATGTATAGAAACTTAGTGAATTTTGTCTAAGTAGCCAATTTTGCATCCACATATATTCAACTACGCTTCATCACATGGCTTAAAATTTGGTGCATAATAATTGGGGACCACTGTGATCATAACCATATAACCAACTCCCCTAGACTCATTCACATGTGGCAATGGTGACATCAACAAACTACCTATTCAAATTTTCCTTTATAGACCCAAAATGTCTAGATGATAAATATGAGGAACCAGATGAATTTAACTCATGCACACAAGCATTTTAATCATCATTAACCTCTAATATGATCCCTTACACATCCTTAAATAACTGTACTCATCCTTAAACATCAATGACACCCAAAATGCCAATGAGCTCCTTTTTGACATCAATGACATGCTCATAATGTCCTGTTTGACATCAATGACAATTATATTGCCAATAATCTCCCCCTTTATCATTGATGACAAAATAAATGATCTGATATTATAATATTCTTCTTCTCTAGAATTTCTTACATTGGCTTTTTATAAGTATGAACTAAATTTTTTCATACCAAACTTGATCCCCCTTAGGCAATGGCACATTTGCCTAAACTCAACTTCAACACATGTTTTGATCTTATTTATCATTTGCAATTTTTCTCCAGACTTTTGTAGAGAGAATTTGCATTTCTTCTCCCCCTTTGACATAAATGGAAAAGGGACTATTTATCGCTATTTGTCCAAATATTTCTCCCCCTTTACTAGATAAAGGAGTTTGTCCAAGAATTCTGCAACCATAAACTCATTAAAATTTTGTAAAAGTATGCATACTTGAGTTGCCTTTTCTCTCTTCTTCTAGGGATTAACAAAGCTTCTATGAGACTCCCCATAGACTCATGTCCTATCAATAGGATATAGTGATGTGATGAAGGATATACCACTCCCAATTTATATTTCATTGCATCACTTGAGCACCTTCAAGTCCTCATACCTCATGAAGAACCACCATACAAGGTTACTAGCCTTCTCTCGTAGTCTCAACTACACAGTCCTCTAATCTGAGGACCTAACCAATTAGAAAGCTCCCTTTTGTTTATGCATGAGGATTTAATACATTATCAATTCAACTAACTTGGTGATATCAAGTCATCATCACAACTTGCTTGAGTTCTCATTTGTATCAAACATCATAACATCTTCAATCATGACTGAAGTATCTCACATATGTTCTCCTTCACATCATTTATAGCTTCTTAAGCCATTAATACTATCTAAGTTAGCTCCCCCTAAATTCATATTCCATATTTTCACCAAGATACTTATTATAGAATACAATAAATTCATTTAACACATTTATATCATCATTTTACACATGTTCACCAAGTTTGGTGACCCAACTCATTTCACAACCCAAGATATACCATGTCAACAGTTTCTTAAATTAGAAACCTTATGCCAACCTTTGATACTCTTTGCATGTTAGGATACAACCATTACACTCTTATGTACCAATATTTGAGCTTCCACACCTTTGGGAACCTTGGCTTCCTATACCATGACTTTAACCCTTAGTATTTAACTGAGAAACCTTATAATGTTTGAGAACTAAAATAAATCATTTTTGAGCTCATTTCTTTTCATTTGAACTTTGACATACCAACTCCAAAAGGGGCCACTCATTTCTTTCCTTACATAATCTTATAAATAATACCATAGCATCACTTACTATTCCACTAAAATGGGTCTCTTAATAATCATAGATAGAGACTTCCTCTACTTCACAATGTCCTAGAATAATGTGAAACAAGGAGTTGCCCATAACTCCTCATATTCCTTTTCCTTGGACATCTTGTACTTATGGTTCTTATTCTTCTTCTTAGGATTAAGAGAAGTAAAATTTTCATCCACTATAATGCTTTCCTTTTCTTCTATAATTGAATTAAAATTACATGGAGACAACATGGATTCATGACATACCTTTTCATTTGATGAATCTTCCTTTCAACTCATAATCTCATCATTAGGCACAAAAATTTGAGTTTCTATTCATGATACTTGCTCATTAATAGTAGGATGTTCACTTGAATCTATATATACCTTAGAACTAACCTCAACCAATACCTTGGTCTTATCTTTGAACTTGGTCTTTTCATTCTCAATATGAGTAGACATTGAGAGCTTTTGACATTCTCCAACCTCTATAGCATTCTCCATCATAGCTTGATCTTTCACATTCCATACATTCTTGGGTTTCTTGAATGTCATATTTTTCCCATTTTTAGAGACTTTTGAAACTTTGTTCACACTAGGAGGCATGCCTTTCTTTAAACTTTGTATTTTTGGTCTTACAAAGCTTGTTCTACATTATTTAGCTATGTGACCAAAATTATTACAATTATAGCATATTACATTTGTATCTAACAAGGGTGTAAATTAATTTTTGCTTACAAATCTTGTTATCATTTTAGATACAAATCTAAATTCACTAGCCTTATGACCAAACTAATTACATATATAACAATAACCATAGAAAGATGAGGAATACTTGGTCATAGCCTTTTTTTTTTGTAGGATGGGGATTTCTTCTTAAATTTGGCTTCTTCTTTTTTCTCACTCTTGTGTAACCATATACATTAGCTACCTTTGTCTTATGCATCTTCCTTAAGTTTGCAGAGATGGACCCATTATTATTCTTCCTTTCTTTGGACTTCTTTTCTCCTTTATATTTCCTTACATCATCAATCTTATATCTATCTTTTGTATCCTTGCAAGCTTTCTCTTTCTTTGAGCTTGATCCTCCTACTTTGAAGTTGTCATATAACTTTGTAGATGTATTGGTTATGGGACTTTTCCCCTTTTCATAACCAAGACTAGATATTTATTTTTATGGATTTTGAGAGTTGATCAATTCATCAAGAATGTTTGATCCTCCTATCAACTTAAGACTTCTGTCTATTTATCCTTTAGCTTTCTCAAGTTCTTTTATTATATCCACTATCTCTGCTTCTAAATTCATGCACTCATCAGATTTAGATTGTAGTTAAAGTTTTACTACATCTTCTATTATTTTAGCCTCTTCAACTTGTGTCTTTAGGCTAACCACCATCTAATCAAATTTTTCTATAATTTTGGACAGTTTCTCAATTTCCTTTTATCCAAGCTTATTCTACCTTGAGATATCTTTTCTCAGCATGTCAATCTCATCTATTGCACATATGCGTTCACACTCTAGATCCACTTATCATTCCTCTTCTTCATCAAATTCTTCAACTTCTTCTTGATCTAGATTTATAGAAGTTGATCCTAATGCCATGAATAGGGATTCATTTCCCTCAACCATAAAGGCACAATAATTTTCATCATCTGAGCTATCACACTCATCTAATGAATCACTATATTCTCTTATATACAAGCCCTTCTTATTTTTAAATAATTTCTTCTTCTTAGAATAGTGGGGCTTCATCCTTTTTCCATCTTCTTCTTGCTCAGAATTATCCTTTTTGACATAAGGGAATTTAACATCAAAATGTCTTACCTTACCATAGTTAAATAATTTAAAGGGTATCTTACCTTTGTACTTTATAGATCCTCTTTTTAATCTTCTAACAAAGTTGGCTTCTTCTTCATCAGTCTCCTTAGATCTAGATGTAGATTCTTCAACTTTTCCTTGTTTGGATGCTTTGAATGCAGATTCTCTCTTAGAAGTATCTGATTCTCCCATTCTCATCTCATAAGTAGTGAAATTTCTATATAAATCATCATCAGTGATGATCTGGACAACAATTCAGGTGACAATTTGGGTGACAATTCCACCCCAATTGATGACAGAACTTCTGGGAGCCATAACTTTTGCACCATAGCTCCAATGGACTCATCATTTTAACTATTGGAAATATAAGAATGAAGATAATGTGGTGAGATGTAATTGATATTTTCTTGATGGATTTTGACCCTTGAAACCCAATAAAAGTGCCCCAAATTTCAATTTTAGTAGTGTAGTCTAAAAATAGTAATTCCTCAAATTGTGTATTGTTTTAAATCGTGGAAGTTGAACCACTTATTCTCCCTCAAGATTGGTGACCTTCCATAATTTCCCCTTACTTTAAAAATGTGTATAAATTAATATGTAACCCTAAATGGAAATCATACATCTCTTCCTAAAGATAATCATATAGTTGTGTAGACACAAAAATTGTGTCGACTCCCCTTGGTCCCTTACACACTTTATTAATTTAAAATAAACAACTTATTTTAAATTATGACATCACCTTGACACCTCACCTAGGACACCTTGCCTTGGACACCTCACCACTAAGACCATTTCCTACCCCATGAGTCACCTAAGACTAAGTCCTCCATATCATAACTACCTAAGACCCATTCCAACCGCCTAACCAACACTCATGCATAATAACCCCGTCCTTCGATTGTTTTCCAATGGAAAATGCACATGGCAGATGGAGAAATGGGCAAAGGGCTAAAAATAGCCCTTTTACCCATTCTCTGGCCACTGACATCAGTCAATTATCGGTCGATGTCGGTGGAATCACCGATGTCAGTTTCTTAAACTGAGTTCTAACCTTGAACCTGAATCTTTAATCGAAGCTCTTGAACTCTCTCTGGACTCTCTGGGACTCTCTCTCTTTCTCTTCTCTCCCTCTAACCCTCAGACTCTTGTAGATCAATGTGCACACTCTGAGACCAAGCATTAGACTTTGACTTTCACTCTCTGGCTACAAAAACTCTACAGAATCACTCCAGACATTGGATTGGAAATATTGCACAAGATATTTGACATCATCAGCCACAACCAAAGCTAAGTATTCTTTTGTCTCATTTCAATATTTAGAATACAGTAGTAATTAGTTTTTATTTACTATTTTTGAATACAATCAACCTGACCCAACTTTCTTCCTGGAAAGGCTAAAAAGCCTTCCCCCTATTCTTATCCATTTACATACCAACCCTTTGCCTTTGCCCCCTCTTAAACCCTATTTACTATCCTACAACCCTGCACAGACCCAGACTCCTCCCAGAGTCCTCTGTCAACCATAGACATACCCTGAAACCCATCCAAGGCCCATTTCCCCAACTAACATCGACCACAACCCTGACTGACATTGGCAATACGATCGACGTCGACATATTGACCAACCGATGCTGGCAGGAGTACCGACCTCGGCTACTGTGACAGACTGACTGCAAAAAATAGGTACGCATTATCTTTATTTCTCTTTCTTAGTCTTTCACCATTTCTTTTTATACGACATTCTTTTCATTATAAAAGTGGACTGTCATCCCTCATGGAGCTTTATGCTTCTTGGACCAAGCGTTGCTTGGCAGTCCACCATATATTTATCTAACATTTTTCTATGTTTGAGTCTCTTTCTTCTTATAGGTGTCTTCCTCCATAGCCAAAGAGGAGTTCCTACAACGTCTGGATATGGTGCGTAACTTAATCCAGGTAACATCTAACCCCTAACCATTAACCTTAGTTTCTTCTTCTTCTAAATGTAAATAGCAAAAATGTAGAGAAACAAGTTGTACTGTGATCTTGAGTAATAAAACATCTCTTCTCAAAGAATTCATTATTACTGTGTTATTTTTGTGTTCTTGAAATATTTATCAACTAGAAATTCTAAGTTTTGGATCAAGTGAGTTTATCTAGATCTCTTTTTTCCTTTATTACAGATATTTTAGAGTCATACCTTGATGGTAGAGATCTTAGGACCTTTTTATCAATGATTGATTCTTTCATCTCTTCTTAAAGGCCTCTAATTACATTAACTATTTCATCTACCTGATGAGGTAGTCTATAATTTTCTCTTCTTTAGTCATTTTAATAATTTCAAACATACCTTTGTATGTTTGTATCTTGTCTTGCTTTACCTTATCATCACCTTCATAGATATTCTTTAATTTGTTCCATATATCTTTTACATTTTGATAATGCATCACTTTAGCAAACTCTAATTTAGATAATCCACAAATAATAGAATTCTTTACCATAGCATTGCCATCATATGGCTTCTTTGAATCCTAATTAGTAGGATTTTCAATAGTGTTTGTATATCCATTTACAATAGGCATCCATACATCAAACCTAATGAAGATAGATATGATTCCATTTTATTTCTCTATAATGCATAGTTTGATCCATCAAATAAAGGTGCTTTATTTGATGAAGATCCTTCTTTAATAGCCATTTGTGTTCACTATCCAATATCTACCTAAGCTGATTAAGCTTTTTCTAAAGAACTTGGACTCTAATACCAATTTCTAGAACACAACTATCTACTAAAAGGGGAGTGAATCAATAGATTGACTAAATTATTCCTTTTAATCCCTTTTTAAAACAAACTAGAAATGATATTCAAATTAAAAAATATGCATAGATTACACACACACAAATACACATGACACCATATTTATACATGGAAAATCTAATATGGGAAAAACCACAATGAGAATAGCTACTAGAATCTACTGTTCTAATCTAGCCTCATAGTCAAAACCTCACTGATTACACATTTAAGTGCACCAACCCTAAAGAGACACCAATCCCCTAGTTTAAGAGAACCAACTCTAAGGAAGCACCCACTCCCTAACTGAACACCAAATCAGCTTAACCTCATTAGTTACAATATTTAAGGGCACAAACCCTAAGGAGATACCAATCTTATAACTGAGTACCAAATTATCTTATCTAGTAGCATGAACCAATTATATCTATATGGAGCTACAAATCTAATTTAAAAAATAGATTCATAAATGAATCCAACTCTAAATCTTTATTACAGGTTTGTTCTTTAATTGTTCATGCTCAACACATCTCTCTATGCCTTTCTTCCTATCTTTCCCTATATTTATGTGTCTATATATCTAGTTGACACACTTCATCTCTATTTTCAACCTCTTCTCATCCTTTTTACTCCTCTAGTTCTATGTCTCTATATTTCCATGTTTGACACAATTTAACTACACTAGCTTCATTTCCTGTAACCTAGATGGCATATATATAATAATTTGATCTAGGGTTTTGTATATTCTTTGTGTTCACACTTATTTTCCAAAACATCATGCTCAATTCTATTATACTTTAGTTCATGTCTTTAACTACAATTTTCGTTCATCTTGAACTCATGATCCACCACTGTGATCCTTGGTTTCATTACTATTTTTAGCATATAATAGGCTCTAGTTTTAGTGCACATGCATTATTAAATAAATTTGATCAATCAATGCAATCAAAATCATTTTCTATATCATAATTTATGTATTAACTGCATATTCTTACATGTTCCACTAATTGACCATTAGGATGAACAGACCTTTAAATATTGACCATGTATCTCAAGTTTCGTTCCAAGATCTAATGATCCTCATTCAATCTACTCAACTTTAAAATGAATCCATTTGATCAAGCTATGATAGGTTTACATACTCTATTGGATCCTTTACACTTCCAAGATTTAATGATTAAACTTTAGAACACATCCATTGATCTTACTGATCTGAGCTCGCATGTGTCATTAGATCTTTAAACTTACACAAACTTTACCTATGTCTAATAGTAAACATCAACCTCTCAATATCATCTTTCTACTTCTGAAGTCTTTGGAATGAATATGATCTATTGATCTATCTTGGTATTTAACTCACCTCTATATCAATAAACATCGAGCACTTTATCTCATTGAGTCCACTCACTCTTTTAGATCTTCATTGCATGATCATCCACTCATCGTTTGATCTTTTGACAAGCTCAATAATTATCTCTATTGATCTCTATAAAATGTGACACTTGGCATTAGCACATGCCTTTTTCACATTACTATTAGTTCTCATTATTGATACACTTGTCATCCTTGTGTTGATCATTGATTGTTTGACTTTGAATCACACCATAGATTTACTATTCAAGCTTCGTGATTATGACACATATTACTAGCACATTCACTCATAGATATCTTTGACATATTGACTCTATTACACATCATTGAATCTTGAAATTATTATTAAGTGCTAACTATTGATCTTCTAACAATCTCAAACTTTACCTTGTGTATATTTAACTAAGTATGGGGTTTGTCTCAATATGCCTAGAAGGCTAACTTTGCATCTTCATTTCCTTTGCTTTGCCCATTTTGCTTGTTCTAAAATTTGGACCATATAAACTAGGCATGATAATAAATAAACCCATATTCTCATCTCTTCCTAAATCTTTTGTGCATGTTAGATATAATTCCATTAATCTGCTCACTCATATTCTTCTGGCATAGAGCTAACTATGCTAAGAACTACCTAGAAAACCAACTTTGATCTTGCATAACTTTTGATGTACTTCATTGCATGACCTATAATTTAGCACATAAGATCCTCTAACATATGGTATTCCATCCATATATTCATCTACTATAGAAATTTTCATATGTGCAATATATGACATCATAAAAATGCCTACTCAATTTTTTCTTACCATCTGCAAATTTAACTGTGGGAAAAAACTATCAAAATGCCTTGGAGCCCAACCTTACACATTAATATCTTTTATTGTGATCCATTATGTGTCCTACGATTTAGTGCATAGAAACTAAGAAAAAAAAATGAATAAAACCATATGATCATTTTATCTTGACACCTCCCTATGTGTGAATGTTGACCTCATCAACATGCTTACTTAGATCTTTTTAGCCCTTTTACAAATTTTGTCTAAGTAGCCAACTTTGTATCCCCATATCTTGAACTGCACTTCATCACATGGCTTCAAATCTAGTGCATAACAACCAGGGATTAATGTGATCATAAACATATGACCAACTCCCCTAGACTCATCCACACATTGCAATAGTGACATTATCAAATTGCCTATTCAAATTTTCATCTATAGACCCAAAATGTCTAAATGATCAATATGAAGAATGGAATGAATTCCACTCATGAATAAAAGTATTCTAATCATCCTTAACCTATAATAAGATCCCTTGCACATCCTCAAATCACCATACTCAAAGCTGAATATCAATGATACCCAAAATGCCAATGATCTCCCTTTTAACATCAATGACATGCTCATAATGTCCCATTTGACATCAATTACAATTATATATCCAACAATTTCAGCATTAAGAGGGAGACATTTGAGCATTTTATAGATATCTACATCATGATTTCTATTTACATTCCACTTGAATTAGGATTCAGCAATTTGATAGTTCATGGTTTCTTTCATCTAAAAGGAAGAGAGAACATTTATTATAGAGGGACCTACTACAACATTTTCCATGTGACATTATGTGCATACCTTCTCTCTCTTCTTTATGGAGGCACACATCCTTCATGTTTTATAGGATACTAGGATCATTGTTATGTACTTGGGCACCTCATTAGGCTTCATTATTGAAACCCAATATTACATCCCTCCTAAGTTATGCTTAAGAGGGGTGTTAGAGTGGGGATTTCTAGTCCTAATTTATTTTCTTTGTCTCTCTTTTAGGTGGGAGTTTTTTCCCACTGGGTTTTCTCCTTTTACTCCCATTTTTAGAGTTGCATTATACATGGGTACCTCAATAGGCCTTATTGTCAGGACCCATCTTTTCTTTTCTACCCATATAAGCTATGCTTAAGGGGGGTGTTGGTGTAAGATATTTATTATTCCATTTACTTATTAAAGGGATAATACCTACACTTGGAGCTTCAATTTTTATTAGGTGTGATAAGAGGTTAAGTGGGTGAAAGGGTGATTTCCACCATGAGTTCCACCTAGACTTCAATTGATTGCCATTATGAGCTCTCCTCTAAGTTTCACATTAAATTACACTCAGTCTAACTATGAGTTCTCCTCTGAGTTAACTCCCCTTACTTCTTTATATTCCTCTTCACTGAGCTATTGTAATTTAATTGGCAAGTAAGGTAATTTAATAAATCAAGCAAATTATTGCACATCTTGCATATTTTTTAATATAAGTAGGTTCATTGTTGTAGAATTATTTATGTGTTCACAATACCATAAGATCACCTACTAACCTATTCTGACAAAAATTCATTGGTGATGTATTGGAATGGCACAATAAACTTACCCAACATTCCATATGGAAACTAGAGGATTTAGTAAATCCTCAAAATAAAGAGTTTCAACATAATGACCTTCCCAAAAATTACCATAGACATTTCATCAATGCTAAGCAATCTCCCACTAAATCAGCTCATAATTTTATCAAACAATGGAAATATTTGGCCCATAAGGCCTACCATAACATGATTGATGATAATCTATTTAAACTCTTTATAAATTCCTTAACTCCTCTTCAGTATAAGGTTTGAACTTTTACACCTCAAATGCTCAATGAAGCTCTTGACCAAGCCAAACATTAATACTTCTTAATGAAATAGTTTTAACCTAATACTAAATTCCTTAAAGAGACTTTTCAACATTCCAATAATGCAATCACCAAAAATACTCCTCAAACCAAGCCATGAATCACCAAATATAAAAAACCCCATCTTCTCACATACCTTTAATGGTGCATCAAATGAAACAATTTTTATCACCCTCTAAACCATTTAGTTATCCCAATAATCATCTTAAATGGTATGACCCTAACCAATTTTGTTGGTTTCGTGCTAAAATTTGTCACTCCCATGAAACTTTTTGAGGGATTACCAAATTTTTTGTCTCCTATATGCTTTGTGATTCATTAAATCATGAATCAATGATTCAACTCTGTCCTCAAGAGTACAACACTACTTCTAAAAACTGACAAGCTCCCAAAGGTCCCTCTTCTAATAACCAAAAATATTTTCCAAATCCAATGCTCAACAAGATTGCAATTATGTTTATGCCATTAATGTTTACTATGGTCAATATTATAATAATTATCAATATGTTAACATGGCCAAGGTTAGTTATCTTCAAACACTGGCTCACAAAGATCATGTCACTAAACCTAAGAAACCATATTTGGAATAGCAACTCCTCGAAGTTATTACAACCACCCACCTAGCTTCAGAAACTAATGAGGAACCATCTCCTTCTTCCAAACTACCATCCACTTATATTCCTTGAAAATATAACTTACCTTTTAAACATTGCATTGGTTCTTCTTCCAAAACCCATTAGAACTTCTTAGAAGAGCTCAACTCTATGCCTTTCAATATTTTCATTATGGAGTTAGTTTGTACCTCCCCTTATCATTACAAGTTCCTCATATAACAATTATAAAAAATAGAATAACCATCTTATGTAGAAGAATAACCACCCTCTCACGAACCTCAACCAACTAATGTGCATACCATTGAATCCATTTATCCTTGTTTGAAACCCTCCATATAATTCCTTGAAGAAGACATGATCAAAGATGAGATTCTATTTCACATTGATGATCCACCCATATTAATTAAAACAACCATCAATGCCACCCTCATTAATAAATTATTAGTAGATGAAGGTTTCAATGTTAATGTGACATCTTTTTTGCTCATCCAATAACTTGGCTATAATAAAGATCATCTCAAGTAAACCTGCCTAACATGTGTGTATTTGAAAACACTAGTCAAAATCCACTTTGTTGTATTCAGATCCCTTTTATAGTCAGACCTAATATTGTTAAAACTAATTTTATGGTCCTTGATTTACCTTTATCTTACAGCATACTTCTAAGATGACCATGGACTCATAGTATGAGGGCTATCACCTCTTCTAATAGCCAATGTATCAAGTTCTTTCATAATAGAAAAAGGTATAAACATGAATCTGATACCAACCCTTAGATTATTTAACTTCCAAATCCCATATCTTAGTGTCATATTCCTACCATTCCAATTATCAATAGTGTTCCCTTACCTGAATTCATTAACATGAATCTATATTTACATGTAACTCTTGTTGATTCAGATGAAGATGAACCTAATGACTTGAAAAATACTTGCAACACTACCAAGCTACCTCTTTACATATCTAAGTGGATTCCTCCTTCTTCATTACCTCATGATCACACCATCCCCCTCATTGATGAGACCACTAATTTCCCCCCTCTATGCAATGATCAGGAAGCTTTTTACATAGAATATGCCTTCACATGCAATGATTATGGAGTGGACAAATTGTTCCAAGATCCTTTAATCATGTCTCCATGTAAATTCAGTGATCTAGGCATTTGCCCTTCCAAAATTCCTCCTAAATCTCAAACATGTATAATTTTTCCAACCTATGATGATAATTACATCATGGCCCAAGCTCAATCATGAGACTTGGATGTTCAACATTATCAAAAAAATTCTAGCTCAAATACATGATTCAAATCATGATTTCCATATCATTTACATTAAGTTTGAGTTAGCACCTAAAGGTCATGTACCTCCTACTAATTATCCACTCCTTGATACTCCTTGGGTGGTTGAATAAATCTTACCTTTTGAACCTTCATAAATTCTTGCATCTTTTATACCACCTATAAAACCATTAATTACATCTGATTCTCCCCCTATGAATAATGTTAATGATAACCCAATGAAATCTGATTAAACTTCTTCCCCTATTCCACCTAATCCTAAGTTTACACAAGATGCTAAGGCCATAAATATATATCAAATCCACTTTGAATATGATCAACATGGTAACAAAATTATTGATCTTGAAGTATATGTTTAGTACTATGGTCCTCTTCCCACTTTACCTAGCGATGAAGCCAATCTTGAATTGATTCATGCCTGAGAACCTCAACTCCCTTAGCAACATCACAAACTCAATAATTCAAGAAGAAAGCCCTAATTTCAACAACTTCATTACTATCATTGATCCTAAATCAAATCTTGTTTCCTCTTTAACTAATGCACCATATCATTTCTAAGATGTAAATGTTATGCTTATCGAGGAAACTACCAGAATGAAATATGGTACCTTAGCATGCCCTTAAATAATTATAGTCTCTCATGAACTTACACCAACTGAACATAATAACTTTAACTTATTCCTTGATAAATATCATGCGACTTTTACTTGGTCCTATGAGCACATTCTTGGTATTGACTCTAGCATCGTGGAACACAATATCATCACCTATATCAATGCCAAACCCATGCAATAGAATTAACAAAAAATTTCACTAGAAGTTTCTAATTTATGCCATATAGAAATCACTAAACTTTTTAGTGCTAAGTTTATCAAGTTTGTGGACTATTCAGAATGGTTCTCCAACATTGTCCTTGTTTGGAAGAAATTCACCATGGTCATTCACATTTGCATTGACTTCCATAATCTTAATCTTGCTTATCCCAAGGATAACTTCCCTCTACCTGAACTATAGATGCCATCATCAATTCCACTATTGGTTATGAAATGTTGTCCTTTATAGATGGTTTTCTGATTTATAATCAAATTCACATTTCCCCTAAATATCAACATAAGACAAATTTCACCATGGAATGGGGCACCTACTATTACGTTAAAATGCCCTTCAGCCTCAAAAATGTTGGAGCTACCTATCAATGGTCAATGACCCACATTTTTCATGATATTATCCATAAAATTATGGAAACCTATGTGGACACCCTCATTACCAAGTCTAAAATCCAGAAGACCCATCTCTTTGATCTTGTTCTCATCTTCGATTGCCTCATTA
The DNA here is from genome assembly GCA_037957365.1 of Torreya grandis. Lineage (NCBI taxonomy): Eukaryota > Viridiplantae > Streptophyta > Pinopsida > Cupressales > Taxaceae > Torreya > Torreya grandis. Next base: position 2,139,680 of record JARHVA010001482.1, on the reverse strand, counting down.
AATATAAAGTTAGACTAAATCCCTATAAATGTGTTTTTGGTGTCACATCTAGAAAATTATTAGGATTATTATTCTCTCCTCATGACATTGATGTCAATCACGCCAAGATCAATTCTATTGTAAACATGCCCATCCCCCATTTCATTTTATATATTTTCACTTACCTTGGTAAACATGGGGAAATTAGATGGTTTGTTCCCAAAATGGCTTACTGTATCTATTCTATTAATTCTCTTCTCAAGAAAGGTAATTCCCTAAAATTGATGAATCCTTGTTAAAAAACATTTGAGAATATGAAATAATATTTTCTTTACCCACCCACTCTTCATCCACATTCTAATGATCATCCTTTAATCTTATAAACTTATTCCCCACCCATATCAATTATGGAAATGCTTACCCAACATGATGATACTAAAAGGCAATATGCCATCTATTATATCAATTGAGGCCTCATCAATTATGATAAATAGTATATAAAAGTAGAACATGATTACCTCACCATATATTTATCACTAAAAAGCTTTGACATTTATGGTTTATCAAACCACTTGCATTATCATTCATTATGATCCAGTCTATCACTTCTTCTCAAAAGCCTTTCTTCTTGGTGATAGAATTAGCAAGTTGATGGTCCTTCTCATGGAAATTGATCTCTGAATTATTCCATAAAAACCTATCAAAGGATAAATCATTGCTAATTAACTCCCATACCAACTACCAACCACCTTCAAGATAGTCTTCCCAATGATAATATTCTCTACATCAAAGGTTTTAATCAAGCCATATCTCTTAAAGATTAATTTTATAACTTCACTATTGATCTTGAAGCAAGTCGTCATGAAGAGTCATCTATATTCCCCAATACTACTAAACCAAAAGTAGATACTGAATAACTTCCTTAAATTACTATAAATTTACACAAAGATACTCAGACCATTCATTTAAATGACACTAAATACCTCCAAGGAGTTGGGGTAGTTTGTATCCTCACTAGTCTTCTTGGTAAAATTGTCCCTTTGGAATTTTGCCTTATATTCGATGTCATTAAAAACATGTTAGAATATGAAACTTTAATCCTAGGCATGATAGCATCCCTTTATTTAGACATCACATATATATATATATGCTTTGGGTGACTCCCAACTCATCTACTACCTGGTTAATGGTGATTATCAGTGAAAAAGTGAAAATCCCATCACTTATAATCAAATAAAAACTACCCTTGCCAAATAGTTCACTTTTTTTACCATCAATCCTATCCCTCGAGATCAAAATTATATTGTTGATTCACTTGCTTCTTTAGCATCTCTTTTTCATTCATGCTAATTTCTTACCATTTCTATTTTTCTTATCCAAATAATAAAGTCCCCATATTTCATTCAACCATAATATTTACTTATCTTCCACATTGAGGTTGCCACCATTCGATAAAGCCCATATTACAAATACATTATCAATTTATTGAACACCAAACCTATCCTCCAAACATTGATTCTCATGAAAAGTCTTGAATTTGCAAACAAGATTTAAAGTATGTATTTTTATATAACATCCTCTACTATCATAATATTGAAGGTACCCTGCTTCATTGTGTGAAGAAATAATAAGTTATTTCTATTTTTGAACAAGCACATAGAGGAATGTATGGTGTCCACTGTAGTGTACATGTTACAGCACACAAATGCTTACGTATGAGATAATTTTGGCCCACTATTGAAAAAGATGCCATCAAACTCATTAAAAAATGTAATCCTTGTCAACTTCATGATGATCTAATCCATTCACCTCTAAAAAAGTTTCAAACTATGGGATCTCCCTAACCATTCTCAATGTGGGGATTATATCTCATAAGCAAATTACCTAGATCTCAAGATGGACATGTCTTCATTATCATAGCCACCAAGTATTTTACCAAATGGGTCAAGGTTATGCCCATCATGAATGTCATAGGTACCACCATTTTCAAATTCATCCTCATACTACTTTGGCATTACTCACACTCTCATTTTAGATAATGGTGGAAATTTTAACAATAAAATTTTAAATAAGTCTACACTAATTTCAAAATCAATCACAAATTTTCCAACCCATATCATCCCCAATGTAGTGGCCAAACTAAGGCCACCAAAAAAATTCTTAATAAAATTATCTAAAATACAATTCATAAAACCCACACTGATTGGTATCTTCATCTATAGCCTTATCTTTGGGCCTATCACACTAGAATACACACTATCACTGGGACAATGCCATTCTTACTAGTCTATGGTTCTAAATCAGTCCTCCCATTAGAATTTGAGATTCCATCTCTCTATATCTCTCTTCATGGTATCATACCTAATGAATAATTATGTGAAGCTTGTGTTCATGCTCTTGATCTTCTTGATGAACACCATCTTTCTACCCTAAAACACAATCACCAATATAAGTCCTACATTGCCAAATAACATAATAAAATATTTAAAGTATGCACTTTTAATGTTGGTGATCTTGTCCTTAAGCTGGACTACACTCGTGAAAAAGAAGATAAATATTCACAAAAATAATGGGGGCCTTATTTAATTAAATGCATCCTTGGTCCCAGTAGTTATCACCTTCAAACTCATGAAGGCCAAATTTTCAAAGAGCCCACCAATGCACAATTTTTAAAGAAGCATTTTGCCTAAATCCTTCCCCTCTTATCATGATTTATATATGTTATCCTTTTAACATGTTTTTTAGGATACTTACATAGGTCTCACCCTCTCCATCTTTTTTTATTTCCACAAACCTTAGTCCTTTATTTTTATTCCTTTGGCTTCTCTTTTCTCATGATTTGCATTATAAAACCATGGATAAGACCTGGTCTTCCTTATGATTTCCATTTTTGTTCTTGTTTCCTTGATTTCCTTGGGTTTATATTTTATGAGTTGTATTTTAAGACCATGGATAGGACTTAGCCTTCCTCACAAATACCATCTTTATCCCATTTACTTTTAACATACTTTGTGCACCCATGTGGGTATCTCTTTTATGAGTTGTAATGTAAGACCATGGATAGGACCAGGCCTTCCTCATAAAATCACCATATTTAATTTAGTGTTCATTTTATAGAATGTGTCTATCAATGGTTATAATTTTTTTATCGTTTTTCTCAACTTTGGCTTTTGCTTCTTTTGTAGATAAAATTTTCACAAAAATTGTTAGCATGTTTTCCTACACTTCCCTCATTCCTATGATAAATAATCACACTTTACTATCATTGTATCCATTTTTCACCCTTTTCACATTTTTTTTATTTGAATTAATTCAAATTATTTCAAGTTTCATTCTTCTTGATTTCCTTTCCTTTCAATCCAGTTTGGATAAAATAAGGTCAAATTCAACATAGCACCTTTATTTCGCCTGAATTAATGAAATTTTTAGACATCATTCTCTCCAAAGTTCTCTTTCTTAGAAACCAATTCCAAAGTCTTCAAATGAAATTAATCTTTAGCACCCATGTTTGGTTTTATAAATTTGTATGGAGAAGGAATAGAAAAATCCATCAATTTAAAATCTAAATCATTTAGAACAAAAGGCAATGATATAAAAGGCAACATTCAAAGTCAAAAGTCAAAATCACACCAAAAGACATGATTAAAAGCACATATCCTATCTCTAATTTAAGCTTAAACTCCACATTTGGTCTCATGATAGAGTTGAGTTCCATTGGGGTATGGTAGGCTAGTAGATTAGAATAGGAGAATTCAACAAACTCTATGGTGTTACCTACTTTCTCACATAAGTACCCAATCTTCATAGTAGACCGATGGCTCTGTAAGGGGTCTTGAAGAATAGGGAACATGTTGTGGGAATGTAGTTTCATTTTAATTTTCATATATATAACCTTCATGGGATGATCTATATACTTTATTTGTTAACCTAAGATTTGTGTGACTAGAATAAGTTCTTCAAATCCTTAATGTCAAAAGTCCTCTTGTTTTGACAAACCTAATATAAGTGTCTTGACTTTGATAAAGAGTTCTTATACCTTAGTTTTTCCTTCATCCTTCCCTCCACCCATTTCATTTCCCCCCTTGATAGGCACGTGTGATTCTAACTCTATTTTCCCTCTTCTATACTTCCCTCTTATTCATGTCTAAAAAAAACATGCTAGCACTACTTTGTTTAAATTTTATCTATCCTTAGAACAAAACAATATGCTTGAGCAACTTGGATTACTTTCTTTATAACATTATTTTACATCCTAGCATTACTTTGTTTGCTTTTACAATTTATTATTTTTATACTACCCTTGTTGCAGACACTTGAGTCTATTTTTAATTTCATGTAATTTTTTCATTATCGAGTGAGGTTGGCTTGTTACCCCTCACTCACCAATGTTGTTTTCCCCTTTATGTACTATTTACATTAATTATTAATTTAGGATTTTTACTACTCACTCATCAATATTGTTTTAATTTTTGCTTTCCCATCTTTGTTTAATCAAGGATTATTAATTATTTCACATTGATGTTTCATTACCATCCTTTTTGACATATATCCTTGGTTTGACTTGGTGAGTTTACCTTTCTTACTTAAGGTTTACTTGTTTGAGTTTTTTAATCTTTAGTAACCTTGTATTTTTGGTTACCAATTTACTCTAAAATTTCTAACTTGGTAATTTGGGACAACATAGCAATTTTCACCTCAACTTACTAAATTTATAAGTACGTCTTGTCCATATAGCATTAGTTATCTTAGATTCCCTACATTTTTTTATTTTTTCTCTTTAATTTTGTATCCTTGCATTTGTCAAAAGTTATCTCTGCACCCTCCACAATGAAAAATACAAACACAACAAATAACCATTCAATAATAAATGTAAGTCAAGGTATGCATACATTACTTTTATTTTCAGTTATTTCCATTTCAATCATTTACTTTCATTTATTTTATGCTTTAAAATAATGCAATTTTTTAGCTTTGGCATTGTGTGTTGTTATGTTCTTTCTCAAATCACCATCCTCTTACACCTAAGTGACACATGATGAGCTTAGAGTTTGGCATACACATAATATTTTTAAACTTTATCGATTAATGATGTTTTCTCTTTTGTAAGAACCTGTTAAGTCTCAATCTCTTGGAGTGCATGCCTTAAGGGGTGCATCGGGAAAGGGGTGGGTAGAACATTGGTTATTCACAAGGTTTTTGTCCTTATACTATCACTTGATACCTATACAACCATTCCTTTTATCAATGGGTAAAGGATGAAAAAAAATTCTAAAGATATTACTTGAGCATTTCAGATGAGGCTCATAATTGGTTCTATAGTTTACCAAAGGGTTCCCTATCTAATTTTTTATAATTGGAAGATGCATTATTCATGGATTTTAATATCCATAAGGTGTCAAAACTTACATTAGAACATTTATAAAATCTAAAACAATGTAATGATGAATCCCTTCAATATTATACTATTTGATTCAAAAGAACATCATATAAGATAGTATTTAGACCCTCTAATTTGGAGTTACAATTTATCTTTAGCAAAGTCTTTATTTCCCCATTAAAGGAAAGATCATTTCATAAAAAATATAAGTCATTTACCCATATATATCATGATGTGCATAGATATGCTTTGTTCATCATTTCTCATTCGAGTAAACTTAACAATCTCCATCAAAATACAAAAGTTTTATCCCTCAAATGAAAGGAGATAAATCACCTCAGGCACATTATTAACAAAAATATGGCATTCCTAATCTCTATATGACCAATTTTCAAATGTTACTTAACATGGGACCAATCCAAGTTTCACGTCCTACATAAGATTCCCAATTTAAACAACTCAAAAACCATTCATGCAAACAAGATTTAACAATTACCTTATACATGGGTGGTGCTTAGGTTTGGTGTAACCATATTAATCCTAAATAATAAAAAACTACACATAATTTAATATGTTTAAATAAAATGGACCTAAATCTACCACACTTACAAAATAAAGGAAGTTGGGAAAACTCCTTGGGCAACACAATAATACCAATCACTTATGATTTTAAAGTAATTCAAACAGGAGTTTGGTTTATGCTTACCACATATCCATATGAACTTACACTAATAACTCTTTATATATACCAAATGGAAGCAAAATTGATCAAAATAATCAAGGAAATTCATTTTCCCATGAATGCAAATTAATACATATTCTAAATGATAACACTAGTTCTTTTGCTACACATATAAAATGTGAATATGAACATGCTATGTACATTTTCATCTTATCCAATTATGATGAAAACAATGTAAAAGATACAACTTAGGGTTGTCAAACACTAAATATGGAGATACCTATGACCATCCATTCAATGAGATTATAGAGTAGTTTCTTCAAAACATTCTAAAATACCAAAAAAAATCAAAAACATTCAAAAATCTAAAAATATTTTTAGCACATACATGTTCTATTGGATCCTTGGCATATATGTGTTAGTTCCATGTTTATGGATGGCATATTTAGTTACTCCTACATACACATATGTGTCACACTTATACTTGAGTGTGATATAGGCATACAAAGTAACATGATCTATTTCTATTTTAAATGTTGGGCCTTCCCTCTACTCATGTCATGTATACATTGGGGGAATCTACTTCTTTCATCTTGATACACATAGTTTATATGGTTCGATGATCACATTTCATTATCTTTTTTGAGGCCACATATGTACTTCAACATGCCTTTATCCATGATTATTTATTACGCAGGGTACGTTATATGCTATACACTTGACATTTTTTTCCTGACACATTTTATCCATGGGATACTATGACATGTTTATGTTGGTTTCTTATGCTTTCCTTAATGAACTTGCTTGAGTGTCTTTCTTTTCTATTGTATTCATTGTTTGAGTATTTGAATATGTTCCTTTGCTTGTGACCCCTATGCCTATGTATGCTTTTATTGACATTTACATATTTCATTATTTATTGTATGGACATTTGAATATGGCATCCTTACATTTATGGACATTTGCCTAAGTCATGTCCCTTCAATTATGTGGAATTTTAACATGACTCTTTTTTGTAGTCTCCTTGGACCATTTAATTTTGACTTACTTTTGAGTGCTCTTATATGTGTGCTTATTTTCTTGTTGAGCTTGTATTATTAATATCTAGATGTTCTCATGATACTTATCATGAATATTAGGCCTACATATGATCACATTGGTTTTATGTGCTTCAATTTTATATCCACATAAACATGTTCCTTATATATGCTACATGGTTACATTCATAGATTATACAGTTGTCTTATCCTTTTAAGGTGAGGTAAATACTAGTTCCTATCTTTGCCTCATCTCAAAGGGGGCGATAATAGTGGGGGAATGTAATAGAGGCATGTTTTCCACACTTGGCATAGTTTTTAGATTTAGAGGGGCATTCCTTAGAATCATGTTCTCTACACTCATTTAGTATATGGTACTTATATCAATTTTTATATTTAGTGGGGTCATGTCATATGGGCATAGCTTCCACACATTCACAGTTATCAGATTCAATAGGGGTGTGCTTTGAAATCATATTCTCCACATTCATTTATTATATGGTAATTATATCAATTTTTAGGTTCAGTGGGGGTATGTCATATTGGCATGGATTTTAAACATTTATAGTTCTCAGATTCATTGAGGATATGCTTTAGAAACATGTTCTTCACACCTATTTAGTATTCAGCATCTCCAGATTGCAATGGAGGCATGTTTTGGAAACATGTTATCCACATTAGTACTTATATCAATTTTAAAATTTATCTATACATAATGGGGGCATGTTTTTGAAGTATGTTTTCCACACTTACACAATTTTATAAATTAACCAAAACACACAATTATTTGATTCAAATTCACAATTGTGCTAAAATTCTATATATTGGTACCATTATTATACAAAGTTTCAACATGAGACATATCTAAGGTGCATATACTATGTAATTTATGCCTAATATTGTAAAATACAAATTAGTTTTAGATTCTAAAACTCTTTTATGGACTATTAACACATCATGGACTTTTTCATACTGACACCCTAAACACTTTTACATGATTTATTTAGACAATATACTTACATAGTTGTTTCACTTTTTTATATGGTTGAGAAGATTAAATCACTCTATCTTACCAAGTTTTTAGGTTGAACTTGATTGTATCATTTAGCCTCACTAGGTTGCGCAGTTGAGTTAATCTCAACTTCCAGGTGGAAACTCATTTTTACTCTAAATTTGGGGGCATGTGCCTTCTAATATCTATCTCTCTATCTCCTTAAATATATGCACTTTCAATATTTATCTATATTTGTCCTAATCTCAATTTTAGAGCCTTACAATAATACATATTTTTTTAAAAAACTTACCAATATACAAGGTGGTTAAATCAACACATAGGTGTATTCCTAAACCATGCTCTTTCAATTTCAATCTATTTCAAATACTTTCCATCCCAAATTATATGCACTGATTATACATTGTAACATGCTTTTAGTTATAGGTTAGTCACCAACAAAGTACTCAAGTTAGGAACATGCAAAGATAATGTGTGCATATTGTTTAACCCTAAATTAAATTTTGATCCTTCTTAGGTATAAAGTTTAAGGATATAAAAATTATAGGGCACAAGGGTGAATATCAGATCTAAAATAGGCCAATTAAATGTTAAACTCAGATATAAGCATACACTAAATTTATTAAACAAAGAATAGGCTAAATATAGAAAGTACAAATAAGCTATGTATAGAAATGACATAAAGCAAAATAATTAGTTAGTTTCGATGCTAACAAAGTATTAGATCTAGAACAAGCTGAAAGTAGGTAGGAAGTAGATTTTATAATAGTTATTAGAATCTAGATCTTGTACATGTCACTCTCTAGACAATTGCATCAGCCCTAGATGGTTGCATCAATATTAATTTCTATGTCCGATGCTAGTGTCTTATATATAATATTTATTAAAATACGATGCAACCACTTGGATGCTTCTAGGTTTGCTTTTCTATTATTTTAATGCATTTAGATCTAGGTCATGGACTGTTACTCTTTATGAAATGGAAAAACCCTAAATTTTCATCTTTAGTATGACTTTAGGGGGAAATATATTAATGGGTACTAAGTGTTGAAGTGACTTAAAATGACCCGAATGTCAAAGGGAACTACCTATATATACAATATTCCATAAGAGGGCCTTAGACTCATGTATTTCTCTCCTATGGGTTGGCTTATGTGTGAATCATGCAATGTTTAAACCAAGTACAATAGTGACCTAGTTTTTAACTTGGAAAATAAGACCTTATGATTTATCCTTTAGTAATTTATACTTGTAGTTGGGTTGTTCTTCTGAATTATGTTATAATAGGGAAGACTAGGAAATATTTTGGTAACTTGAGTGTTTCTTGAATGTTCTTTTGGTCCAATTGCTAGGTATTCATAGGTGAAGAATGAATGAGGGTTGATATTGTATTTATATCAATCTTATTGAGAGATAAATCACATTAAATCACTAATTCTAGCCATTAGAATACATTTCATTTGTAAATTAGATGAATTTAGGGTACTAGACACTTGCATTAGGTAAGGACAGTAACATCTATATTATTATATGTACTGGATATTAGTGTCAAGGGAATAGGAGAGCAAGTATATTTTTAGATATTGAAAAGTTGTAAGCTAAGTATATTTTAAGCATTTTGGATAAAAAAGATGTCTATTTCATCAATACAAAGATGATAGGACTAATGGATAGGCCAAGGGTCACAAGATAAAGTATATGCAAGGCTTGCAAAATCAAGGAATGTGTAGAACTAAGAAGAATCTCTAGGGTCTAAATCTTTCAAGTGTACAAGACTGAGGTGCTATATAATCACAAAATATAATCTACACATACACACCCAAGTATGCATTCCTTTCCTTTAAACTAGTAATTTCATTACTAAATTAAAGGGGAGGCAAATATATATGCTATTTTATGATTGTATAGCACCTCATCTTATACACTTGGTAAAACTTAGACCTTAGTTTTTCCTCTTAGTTCTATAACTTTCATGCTCCCACAAGTCTTTCATCTACTCTATCTTGTGCCCCTTGGCCCATCTCTTAGTTTGAATAGTCTTGCATTGATGACCTAAGCCTTATATCTTACCCAAAATGCTTAAATTTACCTATTTTCCTTCTCAATAGGTTTTGAGCATGTACCTACTTTGTTACTTCTTAGACATTAATGTACGATATAGACACTAGCATCAATGTTAGTGTCCTGAGCCAACACAAGTTTCTAGTGCCCTAAATTCATCAATTTATAAATGAAACATATCTTAATGGTCAACCTAAGTCATTTATTATGAGTTACTTATCCAAAAGGATTGATATAAATAAAATATCAACCATCATTTATTCCTCACCTATAAAAAGACCTAGTAACATGAAAACAATACCAAGTATTCTTACCAAATAGCATTCAATTGTAAAAATTAATTTACTTCCATATCAATCATAGGTACAACACATATACAAGTTTAAATTACTAAAGGAACAACATAAGATCCTAATTTGTCAAGTTAAAATCTAACTCATTATTGTACTTGCTTTCCACATAGTGCATGATTCACACACAAGCCAACATGTAGGCAAGAACTACATGAGTTTAAGGTCATATTCTAGAGTATTGGCTATGTAGGCAACACCCACTGATACTGGGGTCTTTGGGGTTAGCTTGTCAACATGTGCCCACTAACCCATATTTTTCCAATGTCACTATGAAGATGGATAACTAAGGCTTTACCATTTCACAAAGAATGATAGTCCATGACCTAGATATGAATTTACTAGAGTGAAAGTGAAGACAAACCTAAAAGCATCCAAGTAGTCACATCCTTTTCTAATAAGTATTCCATATAGGACACTTATGTCAAACCTAGATAGTAGCATTGATGCAACCATCCCAAGGTGATGTTAGTGTCAAGAACTCCAGCAATGTTAGATCTAGAATATGATGACTATTCCATAACTATCTTCCAACCTTCTTCCTATATGTTCTAGATATATAGTTATGTCAGCATAAAAATCAGCTAATTATATTAATTCATTATGATTTCAATATATAGCTTATTTATACTTCCCATATTTAGACTATCTTAGTTTTATGAATTCAGCATATGTCTATATTTAAGTTTAGCATCTAATTTTTTTCAATAAATTTGATTATCACCCTTGTGCCATTTCATTTTTATATACCCCTTTAATAAATATAGGTCTAACAATAAGATAACCCAGATCATCTTTATGGTTAAACACTTATTCATAGCTTAATTATTTAGATAGCATTACATATTTCAATATTTCTCACTCACTAACATCTTGATATACTACTGGTTATCTCAGTTACTAAATGTACGCATGTTACAACTTAGCTCTTGTTGATCAATCACATATTATCATGCTTAATTTCCATGTTGCTTTTTTATATTTTAGGCTTGTATGCACACACTCTTTTCCATTGAGGACATATGAATGTCTTTTACGTGTGGCTCTAAGGCTTCATTCTCTATTTTTATGCATATGAGGACATTTGAATATGTCTTTGTGTGTGTATTTTATGTGTATGTGGACATTTTAACATGTCCTTCTATGTGACTATAAGCCTTAATTGTTTGCTTCTATGTGTGTGAGGGAATTTAAACATGTATTTATGTGTGTTTTACTATAACATGTCCCTTGCATGTGACCCCTTAGATTTATATTGCATGTATTGTGTTCTTTTCATGTACTCTTTGATTATGTGTGTCATGTCCATGATACCTTGCTTACTTATTTGATCAAATTTCAATGCCATGATGTACATCATGCATCTATCCAACCCTTCCAATACTATGATGTATATCATGCATTCTTCCCTAAGTAATTATATTTAGCATTACATACTAAGTTTTATCACTTATCTATGTTCTTAAATGCTAACATGTATCTAGACACTCTTACTATGAATGTTTGATCCTATATGCATCTCACATTATAACTATGCTCAGTTTATCTCTATGATGATGCCATGTTTATCCATGTTATCATTATTACTCAAATTTGCATCTTTATGTCATAACAATCTGTTGCATAACTTTTATTTTGATTTAAGTTATTGTGAAGGCTCAACAACTCACCTTAAAAGACAAGGAATCCATAGAGGTTTGTCTTAGAGACTAGACCTCCTGATTAGCACATAAATAAAATTTGGTATTTATGATATAGTAAGCACAATTTTAGTCTTATAAAGTAAATAAAAATTATTTTTAAATAGGAATTCCTTATTGGACAAGAGAGAAATGATCTCCTATTTTTCCCACCATTGTTGTCCAAATTCCTAAAAAATAGGTATTTATAGAATTTATAAGAATCTCAGTTTACCCAGGATATTATACAATAATTTTATAATCTTAGTTTCTATAATTACTTACTTTTGTTTTAAATTTGATGAGTTTTGGGGCATCATGTGTGACATGTTGTTATAGGTTAACACATTATTTTTTCTTAAAATCATAGTTTTTATTACTCAATTTAAAAATAAAAACACACCAAATATCAGTTTTGGGGCATGTGTGTGGCATAGGGATTCCTCATTACTCAATTTTTGCACCAATTTCATAGATGAAATGGAAAATACATTTCATTTTCTACATTATATATACTAGACCAAAATTATACACAATTTTTGCACCAATTTTGTGTTATTTTTTACACCTAAATTGAACCTTATTATTTTTGAAATGGTTAGTTCTCTATTTACACCAGTATTTACACTAGTTTTGCACTAGAACAATGCATTGAGATTCATACAAGGATCTTGAATTACTTCATTACTTGGGGTATCTAATGATTGAGTCAAACACACTTTGAGTTCTTAATCACACTCATATATTGATGAGGATTGGGGAATGCACAATCCAATCCAATCCAATCCAATCTACTCAATGTAAATGAAATATACAAGGGTCTTAACCTCTACCATCACTAATTTTACAGTAATTTTTACATTAGGAAAACATAATAGTTCACATACCTGATTAGGTGTATTCATTCCTTGTCATTCTCTAATTTATTATCTTTTGATTTTTTATATTCATCTTAAGTAAAAATTGGTTTCTTATCTTTTACTTTTTGATATTCATCTTAAGTAAAGATTAATATTACATATATTTCATTTCAAGGTTTTGTGAAACATAATTCAATGTTGTGGCCTGCATTTAGGACCACTTTTAAGGTAAATTCAGGTACACACTTTTCCTTTTACTCTATTGATTTTACCTTTCTACATTATTAGAATAAAAGGGGGGGAAATTAGACATGTAAATTAATATTTAAGCTAAAATAGTGCACTTGTGACTACTCTTTTACACACTTAGCTCTAGACCTATCATGGGGCCCTTTTGATCACTTTTGGCCACCTTATGCATAGAGGACTCATTATTATAAGTTTATTTATGACCCAAAAAATGTACATATCCATCATTATATCAATCATTTCCATCATTCAAGCCATTCTAGACCTTTATCATCATTGTTTGTCCCCATTGGATAAAAATGCCCTATTAGATAAAAACACCCCACTCTGTTTTCTAATTACCCTCTCTTTTCCTCCTACCAAATAATGACTAATTTAAAAAATTAAAATTTATGAAAATGTCATTCTATGTCCCTAATAATCCCCATTCAAAATAACTTCAAAGATATGACTATATAAACACATTTCAAACCATTTTTCACACAAGAGGCTTCCACACTAAAAAGCACTAGAATTCAAACTATATATTATGAAAAAAAATCCCTATTTCTCCTAATTATAATTATATATAGCCCTATTATCCTAGAGACATAGTTTGAATACATATATAAGGTCACAAGTCATATGTAAGGATCTTAATCACACAAGTATTGCACCAACATCTAGTATTTGTTTACCAATTATTCACACACCACCATAGCATGGGAGAACTACATGAAGTTTGATCCCTTTTTAGAGTATTTATATGTAGGTAGCACTCAACACATGGGGTTTTGAGGTCACACCCAACTTTAACCATTGATCCCTTTTTCTCCCATTGATTTGCATTGGTATTCACATGTCCGAGAGCTAGGGTTTTGAAGGAAAAATAACCATACATTGGTCACCATAGTTGATTAGAAACTCCTGCACATAGCACATAACTTATAGATAAAGGTAAACATAGTCCATTAATCTCAAATATTCACTATATTTACATAAGACTAGCTTCATAGAGGATAGGATCTCCCCTCATCTCCTATTTAGCTTAGGGTGTTAATATTTAGGGCTCACTTTATCTACATATCCATTTTCATTGTCACCAAATCCATTCACCCTACCAATTTTAGCTTTTGATTCCTCATGAAATTATAGACACTAAATCTAAATTATATAGCACCTCCATCTTATACACTTGGAAAATAGCTATCATGGTTGTACCCTTTTGTCCTAAGACCTTCCCCATACTAAAAGGCTTGTGTTCACTATTTTTTAATGCCAAATTACTTATCTCTTAGTCTAACCATTTTTATTATGATGACTAGGCCTTTTATACTATGTAAAATGCTCAAAACTTGATCATTATCTTTCTCTACCAATTTTAGACATGTATATATTTTGTAGTTTTCTAGACACTTGCATCCCAGCCTAATGTTTACCTACATAGACATAGGTGTCCCTTTTTCAACTAAGTGTATAGTGCCCAAATGTCATATAATTTGTAAATGAAACATATTCTAAAGGTCAACCTAAGTGCTTTAATGTGGGATATTTTCAAAAGGGATTGATATATATACAAGATCAACCATCATTCATTCCTCACCTAAAAAATTTTGGGAACTCACAAGGAAACTTACCAAGAGCATATGATCAAGAATTAAACTAATAAAACCTACCCTATTCATCCATATTTTCATATCAAGCATAGGAGCAGTATCCCCACAGGTCTGAAGTACTGAAAGAGCATCCCATGAGCCATATTTTCCAAGTTACAAGCTAGATCACTTTATGTACTTGATTATCACACATTATATCCATATTCACACAAATCCAATATTTAGGGGATAACTACATAATTTTGAGGTCCTCTTCAAATTATTGGCTATGTAGGTAATGCCCATTAATATAGGGGTCCTTGGGGTAGCTCCACACTATGTGCCCACTAAGACATTTTTCCCATAGTCACTCCAAGGGTGAGGAAGTTAGGGTTTGATCATTTTACAAAGAGAAATAGTTGATACATGTGATTTATACACACTATAAGAAAGGTAATAAAAAACCTAGAAGGTTATAGGTGGTTTCATCTAGATCCAGTCACTATTACATATTAGACACCTACATCTAACTCAGACACCAATATTAATGAAATTGTCTAGGTCTAAAACAAGTGTCTGAGGCCACAAAATATAAAATTAATAGTTTTACTTTATATTTTTAGCATATCTTAGTGTTATAAATTCATAATGTTATTTATTTGAGTTTACAAATTAATTGGCCTATTATAGATCTATTTCTCACCCTTGTGCTTATTTATCTATATATTCTTAACCCTATTTACCCTTGTATATATACTTCTCATGTTTCTAATATTTACCCTTGAGAATATTATGTTTACATTTGTCTTGTTGCCAAGATTCATGTTCATACACTTGTAAATTTCTTCTTCCTTGATTGGTGAATTTCATCCTTAAAATGACTCCATTTTAAAATTCCTCAGAAATATTATATACTCAGGTTGGTATACTCAAAAACCTCTTTAGTTTTCCAAAATTTAGTATAGGTTTTCCAAATTTTACAATTTACTATCTTTAGTAAATATTGACATATAATGTAAATGGTGTAGTTATTTTCTAATTAATTTTTAGGTTTCATCAAAAATAATATTTATGCAAAAACCTGTTTTAGATTCCAAATTTTATTAGCTAATCACTCTATATTATTTTCTCTTAATTTGGCACATTGTGGTGATGTTATCCTTTGGTCTCTAAACCCTAACTTGCCAAGGATCTTCTAATTTTCCTAATTATTATAATTAATTATCTCTAAATTAAATTTTCATGATTGATTATTCCTTAGCATTTGTATATATTGTATTTCCTATAATCATATTAGTCTTTAGAACACTTACAATGGCTAAAAAAGATCTTATTCCTCTTCACCCTAAGGAGGGTGATAGCTACCATCCCACTAACCAGGTCTATGTTATCACTCCTTCAAGGGGTAAATTAGATGGTATGTATATGCATGTTCAGTTAAAATTACCTAGATTTTATGATTGTGAATCCCTAAAAGATCAAATCACCACCATGAGCAAGTTAATGAAAGCATTAAAAAGTCAAAATCAATATGGTTTTTTTAATTCAAGTTAAAGGAGGGGATTTTTTTGAACTATGGTCCCTAACACTAGGATAAGTACAAATATAGAAAATACCATGGTCTACCATAGATAAAAATTAGAACAAGGACAAAACATTCCCAGAATAGCCAAAATACAACCCAAAAACTAACAAATTATAATGAAAGAAACTAGGGCCTAGTCTAAGTCTAAACTATCAGAGACATCCTCCAAACATGTTTTCATCTTTTTAAGTTTTGAATCAATCTAAAACTATAGTTTATCTTTATCCATGACATTATGAGATCCACTACATTGACCTTGCTTACCTTTCCCTTTACCAATCTTCTTGTGCTCAAATAACTCCCTAAGGTGAGTTCTAAGATTATCTACATTTTATATACCTTCATACATGGCATCCTTGATGCAATTAACTAAAAATTTGATATTATTTAAAAGTTTCTCATTCTCCTACCCCAAAATCTCCACCTTAAATAAGAGACTTTGAATTTGTTGATCATCCTCCCTAGTTGAAGAGATTTAGTTCAATCTGATGTTCTCCTACTGCAGGAAATTTACCTTACATTTAATATCCATGTGCTCTCTCATAAACCAACTCATTATAGATTTTTGAAGATCTAATTCTTCAACTATCTTATCTATGTTCTCCTTTCCCTTTAGTGAAATCACTAGATTATTGAAATCCTCATGCTGGTCTTTTTGTTGCTTGTCTGTAGTACTCTTCCCTTTATCTATGGGAGCATCATTAGTCACTCCTTTCTTAGCCTTAGGAAAAAAAAATTGAACTAACTTATTTCCATGTTTTTCATCCTTATGTCTCTCCTTAGAAACTTATTTTGCATCTTCTACTTCAATGGAATCTCCTGTCGAGCCACTTATTTTACTTTGAATACCCTATTTCTCTTGAAGGCATTTTTTTATAGTATCCTACATATTCAGATCCTTTTCTCCATAATCAAAATCAATATGTTAGTTCAAAAGTGACATCATTGAAAAATTAGATTGCATACCTATAGAATTAAAAATATACTAGTGTTAATAATGTGTTTGCATCTTCCTCTAGTAATGTCATACCCAATAAGGTTTCACTTCCAAATGAAAATATAAACAAAATACATGTAAAACAAGTGATTCAAATCTTATACCAAAGGCTAATAAGAGTCAAAATGAAATAATAATAGAAATGTTTCAAAATAAAGTGATTTAATTGCCTCCTATACATCTTATAAGTAGATCAAAATACTATTGTGCATATCATAGAATGCATGGGCATCATACAAATTTTTTATTTTAATTCAAGAATAAATTTCAAAGTCTCAAATATAATGGTGATCATATCATTGATACATCACTCAAGCAGTCCACTTAGATTATGAGTACATATCCTAAAACATAAGTGCTAAAACAAAAAATATGGTTACCAAAAGATAATTCAAAGAAAGATAAGGGTAAAAATAATAAATATATATAGAAAATACATTTACTACATATTTTAAATATTCTAAATGATTATGATAGTAATGATATAATTCCTAATATCAATATGACAGATGAATAATTAAGCAATCTTAATTTTGATCCATTTGATAACTTGCTACATAATTTATTAATGCATATAGTTCCTAGTATAAATAAACTAAATCCATATTAATATTACATAAAACCAAATACAGATAAAGGAAATGCAAACCATGTAGCTTAGGATGTTCATAAGTATTAACATCTGAGGTACACATAATGGCATATCAAAAAAGGCACAAATGTAATATTGGGTAGTTCATTATTCATATATAGATGATCAAATAGACATATCACATGTTTAAGAACAACCTAATAAGTTACATATGTCCTATACTAATTACCCAGAAGATTGGTATAATCCTAATACCATAAAGGATTGGTATGATCTTGATGATACTAATTATGTAACATATGAATATGATACACATGATACATAACCTTCACAGAAGCATCTCCTTGATGATTACCTTGGCTTCTAGTAGCAACTTACTTGTACATAATATATTTAACTGAAATGATATAAATATACAACGTATCCTACTCAGTAATATCCAATCTTAGAGAAGTTATTCAACTAACAATCTATTTAGTAATACTTTATTATATCATGGTCATGATGAACAATGGATCTATTAAACCTAACTAAGGGATATCTTACTATACAATAGAAAATGAGAGGTTTTAAAGGTCTCTAGTAAAATTTTATTATGTAATAACATTAGCTATATCTTATAATGTGATAAATGGAAATTATCTAATCTATTAAACAAATCTATAAGATAATATAGTAAATAAACATACAAGCTAATCTAGTGCTCACCAAAGCTTGTGGCATAAATGGGGAATATATTAAACAAGAAAAGATAATTATATTCAAGATAAAGTAGAAGTAATATAATCAAAGAGAGATACAATTCAATCTATTAGTTATATAGCATATACATATCAAAATAAAGGGTTATGAGTATACTTATATTATTGAAATGAACCTATCATGCCTCAATATCTCCCTTGTCCAATGGTTCTTTTCAAGAGGTTGTTGTGTCTTGTAAGGATCACAAATATGGATCAGATATGAGCTAAAATATTTCTCTTATGCATCCAAGACCTCCACAAGATAAATGCTACTACTCCAAGGTAAAGCCGTAAGCAATGAAGTTGATTAACCCTAAAATATCTAGATTGGGATTATCTAGGGTTAAAGGTGATATAGATAGCCTAAGGTATAAGGGTGATAAACTATCTCTATAGCAAGCCAATTAAATGTTAAACTTAGATATAATATATGTTGAATTCATTAAACTAAGATAGGTTTAAAATAATAAGTACAACTATGTTGGATATGGAAATGACAAAGAAAAAAATTACTTAGTCGGTTCTAATGCTAACATAGTTATGGGTCTAGAATAGGTAGAAAGTAGACTGGAAGAAGGTTTTAGAACAATTGCCAAATTTTAGATTAAGTTCCTATAGAGATTTAAACCCTAGCATCAACTTTGGATAGTTGTCTTAACACTATTATCTAAACCTAATGTAGGTGTCCTATATAGAATACTTATGAGAAAAAGATGTGACTACCTAGATGATTTTGGGTGTGTCTTTTCCTTTACTCTAGTATATTCATATCTGGGTCATGGTCCTCATGGATTATCAATCATCATGAAATTATAAAACCCTAGTTTTTCATATTCATATTGACCTCTAGAAAAAGGGGTTAGTGGGATCATGATATCAATCTAACCCCAAATAGCCCTCTACCAATGAGCATTGCCTACATATCCAATACTCCAAAGAAGGCCTCAGACTGATGTAATTATCTCCAATGTGTTGGCTTGTGTGTGAATCATGCAATATGTGGAAATCAAGTACAACTATGAACTAACTTTTAACTTGGGAAATATAGATCTTGGGTTGTTCCTTTAGTACTTCAAACCTATGTATGTGATGTCTCTATGACTGATATGGAGATAAGAGAAAATAGAGAATATTTTCTCACTTGAGTGCTTGATTAAATACTTTGATGAGTTGTTTTAGGTATTTTATAGGTGAGGAATGAATGAGGTTTGATATTTTATTTATATCAATCCATTTAGAGAAATAACTCACATTAAATCACTTAGAATGACCATTAAGATATGTTTTATTTAAAAATTCAATAAATTAAGGGCATTAGACACTTACATCAGAACATGACACCTATGTCAATATAGGTGTCTATTTAGAATGCTAATGTTCAGAGAATTGGAAAGTAGGTACATGATCAAAACTTTTAGAAATGGAAGATAAGTGGGTTTTAAGCATTATGGGAAAGATAAAAAGTTTGGTTCATTAACATAATATTGGTCAAACCAATAGATAGGTCAAGGGGCATAAGATAAATCAGGTACAAAACTTTTAAAAGTGATAAAAGTTCAGAACTAAGAGGAACAACCAAGGTCTAAGTTTTCCAAATGTGTAATACTAAGGTGTTATATAACCCATAAATATCATTTACATTTTCCACCTTTTAATCTAGTAATATAATTGTTAGTTTAAAGGAGAATAAATGCATACCTAGGTGAGTATAACACACCTTACCTTCACATGATTCCAAATTGAGTGCTTTGTTGATAATTAACCTACAACCAAGAGCATGTTATAGTATATAGTCAGTGCATATAATTTGAAATTTAAAGAGCAAGGTTTAGAAGTGCACCTATGTATCAATGTAACTGCCTTGCCTATTGGCAAGTTGATTTAAAAATATATATCAATATAAGTCTCTAAAATTGAGATTGAGATAAATGTATATAAACTTGAAAAGTGCATGTATCTAAGTAGATAAAGAGAAAGAGATATTTAAAGGCACATGCCCCCAACCTTGGAGAAATGGTGAGTTGGTGCCTAGTAGTTGATATTAACTCAGCCATGTAAAAAAATCATACATATAACCTAGTGAGCATGAGTGAACAAATTAAACTCATGCTATCAAATTGGTGAGGTTGGATAACACAATCATGTCCAACTTGCAAAATTGGCAAGATTGAATTATTCAATCACCTCAAGCATACCAAAAATGAACCAACTACTACAGTAGTTAGTTCAATACAGTCCATAAAAGTCCAACCTAGTGGGTGACCATAGTCCTTAAGAGTGTTTTAAAATCTGAAATTAATTTTTATTTTTCAATATTAAACACATATTTTATAGCATATGTACCTTAGATATGTCTCATGTTGAAAATATATGAAACAATGGTAACAATGTAAAGAATTATGCCATAATTGTGAATCTAAATTATATAACTATCTGTTGTAACCAATTAAAAAATTGTATAAGTGTGGAGAACATGCTTCCAAAGCATGTGCCCACTATATATGGAGAAATCTAAAAACTAAAATAAGTGCTAATGTGGATGGAATGTTTCCAAAACATGCCCCCACTAAATTTGGATGTGTCATATACTGAATAACTATGGAGAACATGCTTCCAAAGCATGTCCCCACTAGAAATGACACTGTGAATGTGTAAAAGCCACACCTATATGACATGCCCCCATTGAATCTAAAAACTATGCCAAATGTGGATAACATGCCTCTATGGCATGTCCCCACTGATATTACCCCCCCTTTGACATGAGGGAATAATATAAACTAGTAATTACCTCACCTTAAAAGGATAAGAGAACTATATAATCTATGAATGGAACCATGTAGCATATATAAGAATATGTTTAGGTAAATGTAACATTGAATTTCATAGAATAATGTGATCATATGAAGGCCTAAGATCCATGAAAAATATCATGGAAAGATCTAGATAGTAATAGTAAAATCTCAACAAGCAAACAAAATCACACACAAGAGCACTCAAAGGCAAGTCAACATACAATGGTCCAAGGAGATTATAAATAAAGGGCATATCCAAATGTCACATAATCAAAGGGATATGACTTAATCAAATATCCACAAAATCAAGAATGACATTTTCAAATGTCCATGAAATCACACATAATCATATCGGCCATAAATAAAAGAGCATACTCAAATGATTGAATAAGCAAGATAATAACAAGGTCAGACACTCAAGGAAGTACATAAAGGAAAGCGTAATCCACCAATAGAAACATATCATAGTAGCCTATGGATCAAATTTGTTAGTAGAAGTGTGAAGTAAATAACATATCAAGTACCTTGTATAAGATATAATCATGGATAAAATCATGTGTAATTACATATAAGCTCAAACATGATAATTAAAAGTTATCATTGAACCATATAACTTATGTGTATTAATACTAAATAATTGGATGCCCCCAATGTCCACATGACATGAGTAGAGGGAAGGCCCAAAATCTAAAATAAGAATATACCATGTATTTGTGTATTCCTATATCACACTCACATAGAAGTTTGAAGCACATGTGTATATATGAGTAACTGATATGCCATCCATCAACATGGAACTAACACATATATGCCAATGAGTTAATAAAATATGTATATGCCAAAAAAAATATTGTATTTATTAATGTTTTTAATTTTTTTGGTATTTTTGAATATTATAAATTTTAAGTTCCCAAGTGAGATGTGTCGAGTGTAGGATCACCACTATCAACTATACAGTGTATCCTGTTCTTTAGGGCCAAACAATGGTTTGTGTGATGCCCTTGTATTATATTATATGTATAATAGGATTTAGATCTATGTATAAGATGTACAAGAGATAATTTGATCACTTTGTTTTGAATCAGTTATCTTATAATTTCACTTGGTATCTTAGTATCCTTTTGGTCACTTTTAGAACCACTTATTTTAGATGTATTCTATTTTAGATTTTTATTTGGATGTGAAACTTTGTTTGGCACAAAATTGGTAGATGAGGATGCAAACACATAATGAACACTAGCATGTGTTGGATTTTTTAGGAGTGTAATCTAATTTTGTAACTCCTTTATTAACATGCTCATACTAGTGATTTGATATTCTATGGATTCACAATCACAAAGCCTAGGTACCTCAGACTGAACATGCATGCATACACTATCTAACTTACCCCTTGAAGGAGTGATAATATAGACCTATTTATAGGAATGATAGTTATCACCTTCCTTAGGGGTAGGAAGAGGAAGATGATCCTCTTTATCCATTTTAAATGTTCTAAATACCAAAATGAGAATAGAATAGGAGAGACACAAAGTCTAGGGAACAATCCATTTTGTGTATGTATTTTTTAGATTTTGAAAATAAATTGATTTTTTAAACAAATTTTAGCAACTTATAAATTTAAAAAAATAGCACATTTATAGAATACCTTAGGAGTTGCATGAAAATACATAGAGATTAGGTTCACTAAACTTTTAACCCTAAAAAATCTAAATTGGGTTATCTAGAGTTAAATGGGATATATATAGCCTAAGGTACAAGGGTTATAAATTATCTCTATAATAATCCAATTAGATGTTAAACTCATATATAACATATGTCAAATTCATTAAATTAAGATAGGTTAAAAATAGTAAGTACAACCATGTTGGATATGGAAATGATAAAAAAACAAAGTACTTAACTTGTTTTTGATACTAACATAATTATTTATCTAGAATAGGTAAAAAGTAGACTGGAAAAGAGTTTTGGAATAGTCACCAAATTATGTATTAAGTGTCTTTATATTTATAGCTACTAGAATCAGCCTTAGATAATTATGTTGATATTACTTTTTGAACCTAAAATAGGTGTCTTATATGGAATACCTACTAGAAAATGATGTGACCACCTAGATGCTTCTAGGTTTGTCATTTCCTTTACTCTGGTGCATTCAGATATGGGTCATAGATTGTTGCTTCTCATGAAATTATAAAACCTTAGTTTTTCATCTTCATAGTGGCCTTGGGAAAAATGGGTTAGTGAGATCATAGTGTTGGGCTAACCCCAAATACCCCTTTATCAATGAGTGTTTCCTACATATCCAAAATGATGAAGAGGGCCTTAGACTGATGTATTTTTCTCCTATGTGTTAGATTGTGTATGAATCATGTAATATGTGGGAAACAAGTAAAACAATGACTTATCTTGTAACTTGGAAAATATAACTCTTTGACTACTCTTTTAGTATTTTATACATGTGTATGTGTTGTCTCTATTATTGATATGGAAATAGAATAAAATAGGGAATCTTTGCTCACTTGAGTGATTGATTGAATGCTTTGATAAGTTACCTTAGGTCTTTTCTAGGTGACGAATGAATGAGTGTTGATTTTATATGTATATCAATCTGTTTCAAGAAGTAACTCACATTAAAAAACTTAATTCAACCATTGTAATATGTTTAATTTATAAATTGGATGACTTTAGGGCACTGGACACTTATGTCAGAGCAGACATCTACATCGATGTAGTTGTCTATCTAGGATGCTCGTGTCTAGGGAACATGAAAGTAAGTATAGCCTTAGAATTTGCATAAATTAAAGATAAACAAGTTTTAATCATTTTGGTAAATATATAGAAAGTTTGGGTCATCAAAATAAGACTGGTTGGACCAATATATAGGACATAGGGCATAAGATAGAGTAGATGCAAGAATTCTAAATTTGGGAAAGGTTCAGAATTGAAAGGAATAACCAAGGTCTTATTTTTTAAAGTGTACAAAATTGAGGTGATATATAATCCATAAATATCATATAAAAAAACATCCAAATTATAGTATAAACATATTTGTGAGCTATATCCTCTCTTTAGAAATGAAACTAAGGGGGTATTTATAGCCAAAGATTGACCCTAAACCCTCCCAAGAATTTAGCTGGTAAGTCCAACCAATTCAATCTTGTTTGATGGGAAATAGAGATGTCAGGTCTCAAACTAGGTTAGCTTGGATTGATTAAGTTTTTTAACATGTGTTAGATTCCCAACAAGGTCAACTAGGCTGATGTAGTAGGAAAAATGAGAAAAAGGGGTGTTAACTTAGGGGATATTTTAGATGGTAAATTACTTAAGGGAGTGTATAAGTAGGTTTTTATTGCTTAGAAAATAGATAAAATTAGCTCGTAATGTTTTTAGGTAATGGTCTAGGGGACAATAATCTTATAAAGCACCAAAAGTCTACCAACTCTTTTTATGGTGCAATTTTTAAGACATGAACTCAGAGAGATTGAGACTTGATAGGTTATTTCAAGATAAAAATCATCAGTAAATGATAAAGTTAAAAATATGTTGTGTGTATACATATGTCCCATTTGAATCTCATGACATGTCATGAAGTTCTAACATTGGATGGTAATTTGAGAAATAGCAAAGAAACACATAATGTTGAGCTAATAAATTACAGTACAAAGCATAAAGTGAAATGATAGTAAGGAAATAATTGAAATAATTTGAAACTATCATATACATACCTTGACTTACCTTTATCATTGAATAGTTGTCTGTGTATTTTTAGTGTTGACCATGGAGGGTGCATTAACTGATTTGGATAAACCCTAAGGATAAAAAATTAAAAAGAGTAAAAATAAATAATTGTAGAGAAATCAAAATAAATTAATTTTACATAACTAAATAAGTCACTTGGACAATTGGTAAGCGATGGTGATAAATTCTAGTTAGAACCAAAAGACCAAGTAAAATGGATAAAATGAGAGTAAATTAGGTAACTAAAAATCCAAGGCTACTAAATGACCTAAAAAACCAAACAATAGTACCTTAAGTAAGAAAAGTAATAAACCAGATCAAACTATTTAACCCTAAAAATTTAGATTGGGGTTATCTAGGGTTAAAGGTGATAGGACCAAAGTTTCCCAAAGTTCTGACACAACTTGTTAGATTTAAGAGCACACATGATTACCAATGTATAAGCAACTTAAACATGCGGAAATACCAGAAGAATAAATAACTATCAATGAGAAATAACACAGAAACTGAGAGGCAACACATAATTGTATTCAACTCATTACAAAGGAAATTACAATAAAGAGATCACACTCTTCTCCACCTCTACAAGGCCTTCCACACCTCAAGGGCTCCAAGTAATCTTCCCACCTGAGTAATCTTCTCATAGGTCTCAACTAACAACTTACACAAGTTGTTGTTCACCTCATTGTACCTCCAATACAACTAAGTACGAATCGGTACTCCAAGTAGATCTTACCATGATCTTACTCCTGATGTATTGCTGTCACCTTGGATCTAGCTCCCCCGCCGATCTCCTTTCTGACCCTCGCATTCACACATCTCCCTGCAGACCAACCTGATCTTACTTATCACATGTAGATCTCCTCCATGATGCTGCAACTCCCTGCATATCAAACCTGATCTTACATACATGGGGAATCCTACTTGATTCCACCATGGGAATAACTTTCCAAGCTCCACACTTAGGTTCTACAAGTTCAACACTTAACAATACAGCCCATAAGTCTATTATATAGATCTCATGCATACACTAAATTAGATGGGCGGCTCAAAGACTCGAACTGGTCTTTAACATGCAAACTCTGCGTTCACTTAACTGACTGTTCATCAACAGTAGTTCTAACCACCACAGGCGATTGACGTCGGTCTCTGCCTTCCTGGAGGTGGCCGACATCGGCCGATCTCCTACCGATGCCAGTTTCCTCTGCACTTCCCCTTATCGACATTGGTTGTGGCCTACCGACGCCGGCGACTGTCAAGCTACGAAAAACCTCCTCCTTCTATTTGCAACAAGGTGAAGCTTTTAGCTCCACACCCTAACAAAAGGGGGGTAGAGATAGCTTCAGGAACAAGGGTGATAGACTATCTCTATAGCAGGATAATTAGATGTTAAACTTAGATATAGCATATGTTGAGTTTATTAAATTGAGATAGGTTGAAAATAGTAAGTATAACCATGATAGATATGTAAATGACAAAGAAACAAAGTACTTAGCTGGTTATGATTCTAACATAGTTCTTGATCTTGAAAAAGGATAAATCAAATTAGAAGAGGGTTTTAAAATAATCACAAAATTTAATATTGAGTACCTCTTGAGCTATAGACACTATCATTAGCCTTGGATAGTTACATCAATGCTATTTTTTGAGTGTGATGTAGGTGTCCTTTATAGAATACCTATTGGAAAAGGATGCAACCAACTAGATGCTTATGTGTTTGCCTTTAACTTCACTCTGGTGCATTCATATCTAGGTCATGGACTATCACTCTACATGAAATTATAAAATCATTTTTTTTGTCTTCATAATAACCTTGGGGGAAATGGGTTAATGGGCTTAAGGTGTCAAGTTGAACCCAAAGACCCCTTTGTTAATGAGCACTACATACATATCCAATACTCTAAAGAGTCTTCAGACTAATCTAGTTATCCTTTATGTATTGCATTGTGTGTGAATCATGTAATGTGTGGAAATCAAGTATAATAGTGACTAGCTTGTAACTTAGTAAATATAACTCATGGGATCTGCCTTCGATAATTTAGACTTATGATGTGTTATTCTTATGACTTATATGAGAATAGGAAAAAATATGAAAACTTGATTGAATTCTTTTGATAGGTTACCTTGGTCTATGGTAGGGAATAAATTTCTAGTTGATCTTGTATTCATATCAATCCTTTTAGATAAATAACTCACATTAAATCACTTATACTGACCATTAAGATATGTTTAATTTTAAAATTATATGAACTTCAGGCACTTGACATTTGCATCAGAGTAGGACATATACGTATATGTAGGTATTTGTCTAGGATGCTAGTGTCCAGGGAATAGGAAAGTAGGTACATGATCAGAACTTATAGAGGTGGAAGATAAGAAGGTTTTAAGCATTCTAGGGAAGATAGTAGGTATAGGTCATCAACATAAGATTGGTCAGACTAAGAGATAGGCTAAGGGACACAATATAGAGCAGATATGAGACTTCTAAAAGTGGTAAAGGTTTAGAATTGAGAGGAAAAACCAAGGTCTAATTTTACCAAGTGTATAAGATTGAGGTGATATATAATCCATAAATATCATCTGCATTTTCTTGTTTTGATTTAGTAATAGAATTATTGGTTTAAAGGATAAGAAATGTGCACCTAGGTGTATATAACACACCTTGGCTTTATATGATTCCAAATTAAATGATTTTTTGGTGATTGAACTACAACCAAACTCATGTTATAGTATATAATTAGTGCATATAACTTGAAATTAAAAGTATTGAAAAATTTGAGATTGAAAGAGCAAGGTTTAGGAGTACATATGTGTATTGATCTAACTACCTTGCCTATTAGCAAGTTGATTTGAAAAGATATATCATTGTAAGGATCTAAAATTGAGATTAGGATAAATATATATAAATCTATAAAGTTCATATATATAATGAGATAGAGAGAAATAGAAATTAGAAGGCCCATGCCCTCAACCTTAGAAAAAAGGTCAATTGCCACCTAATAGTTGAGATTAGCTCAATCATGCAACACAATCATACTCATGACCTAGTGAGCATGAGTGATCAAAGTCAATTCATACTATAAAATATTGAGTCTGGATGATACAATTAAGTCCAACCTAAAAAAAAATCAATATTGAGTGATTTAATCACCTCAACCATACGAAAAGCAAAACCAACTAATAAAGTAGATTGGCTCAATATAATCTATAAAAGTCCATCCTATTGGGTGATGACAGTCCTTGAGAGTGTTTTAAAATCTGGAATTGATTTGGATTTTTCAATATTATATAATGATAGTACCAATATATATAATTCTTCCACAACTATGAATCTAAATCATGTAACCGTGTGCTTTGGCTAATTCAGAAATTTTGTAAGTGTGGAGAACATTCTTAAAAATCATGTCCCCACTATATATGGATAAATCTAAAAACTAAAATAAGTTTCAATGTAGAGGACATGTTTCTAAAACATACCTCTACTAAATTTGGGTGTGTCAAATACTAAATAAGTGTGGAAAACATGTTTCTAAAGCATGCCCCCACTAAATCTGAAAACTGATATATGTGCCACATACTAAATAAGTATGGAGAACATGCTCCCTCTAAATCTAAAAATTGTGCTAAATGTGGAGAATGTGCCTCTATGATATGCCCCCACTGATATGCCCCCCTTGAGGTGAGTGAAGAATATAAACTGGTAGTTACCTCACCTCAAAAGGATAATATAAATGTATAATCTATGACTGGAACCATGTAGCACATAGAATAACATGTCTAGGTAGATGTGTCATTAAAGTTAATAGAACAATATGATCACATGAAGGCCTAAGATACATGATAAAGATCATGGAAATGTCTAGATAGTAATACTATAAGCTCAATAATAAAATCAAGCTATATACACCTAAATTTTCTTACCTCATTAATGTCAACTAATATTTCTAATAGTCGACACTAACTCTGCTTAACCTCTTTTATTCTAATAATTTATCTTAATCCTATCCATTCATCTAATAATCCCCTTCTATTATCCTATATTCACTAACCTTATTCATCCCATTCCTTCATTAATTCTATCATAATCTTCCATAAACCTAATCTAATCCTAGTTATCCATTATATGGGAATTTAAAATTCCCATAACCCCACCTAACCACCTACTAACCTACTCCTTAGGCATTCCTACATCCCTAGGAATCCTAATCCTATCCCATCTAATCCTTATTATCCCTAAACTAATTGAGAAGCCTCTAGAACTAAAGAATCTCCTCTAAGACTCTAAAAGTATCTAAACTAGATACTTTTAAATATTTTTTAATTCCTCTAAAATTCCCTCCATTTGCCTATTTAAACAAGCTCTCCCTCCACCCTCAAACCAAATTGAATCTTCATATCAAATCCATGCCCATTTAGTAATCAACTAACTAGCATTTTTATACCACCATTATGCCAAAATCAATCCTAAATCAAACATCCATCATCCATCATCTTTGACAAGCATCCATGTCAATACTCTGATTCTATATGCATTCAACCATCTATTTGAACATCTTAGAAGGAGTTTTGCAGAAACAAGGAATTCGGTAAGGTTTTTTATCTTATGGTTCTATTTTGTTTTCATAATCCTTCCTATTATGTAGTTTGATATTTGAGTTGATTGAATTACATAATTTAATCTATTGAGATAAAATTTCATGTTACATTCTGATGGCCATGGTGGGATGGACCATTTTACTTATTTTATCGTTAACATTATGTTGTTAAACAATCTTGCTCAAACTCCTTGCATTTGATTTCAGTATCAACATTTAGTTTATAAATTTTGAGAATAATAATGGGGTTTTGATTTGTGGTTTTGCATTAAAATTTTATGAATGGTAGTTGATAAATTTGCATGATATTATTAAATTTTACATGTATATTCCATTTTTTTATTCATTTAAAAAATGAATACATATTTCCTCGTGTTAAATGTCAGTTCTTAGTAAACTATATAACCATTTGTAACCTCTGTTGAGTATATTTTTGCATAATTTTATTTTCCAATCAATCTGTGAATAAGGTAGATTAGATAGCATTGAACCATTTTTTAGTTTTAGAGGTAAAATATAATATATATATATATAAAGGATATAATTGTATTCTGAATAATTTTGATGTAAAGTCAGATTAATGCAAGGAAGAATCTCTATAGAATTATATAAAGCCTATAGAGTTTGGCTTTTACACATTCACATTGCATTTACTTTAGAAGTTTCCAAGGCCTTTTAATTGAGACCATTTTTCTTTGAGGCATTATGTATAATAACTCACATGTATGATTCCACACTTTGCATTGAGACACCAACATTTGATAAAAATATGCTTTCAATCATGACCTAATGGATGTTCATACCTTATTATAAATTTCATTGTTTGGCCCAAGCTGGGAATACATTGGCACAATGTTGTTAAGGTTTGAACCTTAAACCTATTAATTTCTCACATTTTGTTTTTCACCCTATTCCTATGTCAAATTCCCCATAGGCATTGTGGATGCTTCCAAATTTTACACAACTGATGGTAGCTACAACACCTGACTAAAAATCCCCTTTCTATTAGCTCTTCTTTTGGCATAGGCTAAGAGTATGCTAGTAAAGGTAAACTAAGTAGTTTAGACACATGTTCATTATATTAAATATGACCACTCCAAGCTCTCTTTTTTTCCATCACTTGTTTTGGGCCAACTTTGACTCAATCCATGCCTTCTATTAGGATTTCATAAGAGTCTAAAGTGCCCTTGAATAGATAAGGTTCTAAGTTGATGTATGATCTCTGATAGGTCAAAGGATTGTGTTTAATTTACATCCTGGTGACTATTATGATAGTCCCTCAACCTTGGCTCTTCTCTTGATAGTTTTTAGGAACTTGGGACCTACTTTACTACATTTTGGACTCAGTCATTCCTTCTAGTAGTTGTCAATTCTTCATACTACCTCTGATTGCTCATAATTCCAAATCACTATTTATGTAGGTCTTGAAAATTTTGAGGTTATCCCAATGGGGCCATGATCTCAGTGATAGATCCTAGATAGAAAATATTGTCCTTTAGAAATTCTCCAGCTTCCAGATAGTTCTTCTTGGTGCCTAGACCACACCTATACTAGATATATCGAGATAAATGCTTAATGGTAACACTTGGAAATGATAGTATAATCCATGTGGCATGATCATTCATGTGGGACCACTTTTTGACTAAGCTAGCACAAGATGATTAAAGGTATATTTTTATTTTATTGATAATATTGACTACCTATTAAATAGGTTATAAGGTGGAATAGTATGTGTCATTGTCCTATGTAATTCATGGGTATTTTACAAGGACACATCATCTAAATAGTTTATAGTTTGTTCTTTTTTTAATATTAATACATATTCTTGGTTCTTATTTAGTCAATAGCATGTGATAATAATCATATGATGCTAGACTATTATTGAATATTTAGTATCATGCATATGACCTTTTAGTCATTTCTTTATTGACTAGTCCATTCTTTGTTATGCATAATCAAGATGATTTAGTCATATTGATAACAATAACCAAATAGAAAGGATGTAGTTTTCAACACTTGGGTATTCATAGAGTTAATAATTAATTATGGTATACTTTATAATACAAAATGAGTGGTCAAAGATTAAAATCGATCAAACATACTAATCATCTATTTTGTAGTACTGATCAGTTTTAAAATCAAATAAAAATAACATTTTTTAAATCATTTAATTTTTGACATAATTAATATGTGTTTGCAAGAAATATGACTTTCAAAGGCAAAATCATTGAAACTACTAATGCTCTTGTCTTGCATGACCTGTTTTTGAGTGACACCAAATCAAAAACTACTAACTGTGTGCTTGCAAGCTACCTATCAAAGAATCCATTTGGCACTTTAAAAATCAAATTTTCATTATCTATTGTATCTTGTATATATCATCTTGTTTTGAAAAATTATTTCATGTATATACTTGTGTGTGTGTGTGTGTGTGTGTGTGTGTGTGTGTGTGTGTGTGTGTGTGTGTGTGTGTGTGTGTGTGTGTGTGTGTGTGTGTGTGTGTGTGTGTGTGTGTGTGTGTGTGTGTGTGTGTTAACTTGTAAATAATCATTGTATCATGCCCCTCACATAGGTAATTAAGTTAGTTAATTAATTGTATCATGTGTTTACCTATTTTTTATCCCCCCTAAGATAACACATGACATGTAATTGATCCCCATGCACAGGCTTATTTTATAGGGTTTATTGTCATGGATTTCATCACCATGCACTAGCCAAACTCTATGTTCTGGTGGAGTCTAAAAATTAAGAATGATTATCATAAGGCTAAATGATTGACCCCATACAGGTCATATGTGAAAGGGAAGAGTTAACTCTCTGAACTAGGAATTAGACAATACCTTACATAGACTTGGGATCCAACATACCCTTTGTGTGTATCGGGGATGCCCTTACAAATTTAATTCAACTTAGCATAAGACCTTCTAGCTGTAACAGGTGTACCACTATAGGAGTCAGTATCAACTCTAAAGTAACCATCAAGTTTAAGTAGGGTTTAAATGGTTTGGTTGATACCATAATGGGTTAATAGCCTACATCCTCACCTTTGAATCCATTAGATGGTGTGGATATTGAGTTACACACCCTTGAGTTTACTAATAATAGGTTGTGGATTACTTTCTTGGGTGTGTGTTGTGCTAAACCCATGTTGTTTATGAGCTGAGTTGGCCTTCACCCAAAACCTATCTAAGCCCATCTAAATCCCTTATACATATCATCTTATATATCCTTACCACATGTTTATCTCATCATCCTTTGTATGTATCCTAATCAACATCCTAGTCATTATCACATCTTACATATTATTTTTTCTTTAGTCTTATTCTATCTCCCATCTTGCCTAACCATATACACTAATCATTTATCATACCCCCTATCATCCCCTATATTAGCATCATCACCATCTTGATTCCATCCCTAATCATCACCCTACATCCTCATCACATCTTGTATAATTCTAGTCGCATCCCCTTGTACATAATTTATTCTATTGTACATTCTACTAGTCCTATCCCAATCTCCCATCTTAATCATATTCACTCATCATCTCAATCATACCTTGTGCTAAGTCCACCTCATCCATTATCCTCATCCTCCCATATTATCTCATCTCATCATCACATCACCTTGTATATCCCATGTCATCATCCCACTATACATAGTATCTTTGTATATCATTTGTCTTAGTCATATCCACTTGTCACCCACATCTTGTCTTGCACATCATTATCATCTTATATTCTTATCCCATCCCTCATCTTGTTTATCTTCCCTCCTATCTTAACCATATCTACCCATCACCTCATCCACTCACATATCTAAATCACCATCTTATACCTATTGTCTATATCCCATCTACCCCATCTTGTCTCCATCCCCTCCTAGTCTAACCATATTCACTCATCATTAGCTGTACCTCATCATCCACATATCCTAATCATCCTATTTTGTACATATTTTATCTTAGTCACCACATCTTGTACATACTTTTTTCATCTTGTATATCCTTTCATACCTTCTCACCATCATCCCCATATCATTTTGTCTCAATTTTCCTTTATTTTGTATATCCTTGTCATCATCCTTTTTTATCCTTTTTATCCCATCCCACATCTTGTCTTAATCCCATCCACTCATCATCAACCACATCCCCATCACCTATATCTTGTCTTAGACATAATTTGTTCTCTCGTATATCCTCTAGTCACATCCTATCCTAGTCATATCACATCACTTACATTTTATCTTATTCATCTCCCATTCCCCATCTTTCCATCATCCCATCCTAATACAGTCATATCCACCCATCCTTTAGTCATCACCCTATCACACATATCACATTTTAGTCCCACTTATAATTCATCATATCCTTAACATATCATAATCATATCTTGACACATCATCCACATCATATCATAATCACATCATATTCTATCATTTGTATCTTGTCATAAGTCCGATATCAATCATTTATCTTGACCTTGTCCTCATCACCCATCTAGCTTGATATCACCCTTATTTTATCCTAGTTGGCTCTTTAGGGTCTAAATTATCCTCATATCATTTCTCTTTACCATCCTCACCCCCATCCCATCATTTACACCTTCATCACTTCATCATCACCTATCATTATACCTATTGTCCTTTATCTTAATCAATTTCATCACATAAATCATATCCCATTCTATCTTGATAAAAATTGGTTTAAGTTATGAGATAGTCTTCTTATCCACATCATCTTAATCCACCATCACTCATCACTTGGTCAGATCTCATACCTAGTTAATATCTTGTTATCATCTTGTCACTTTGTTAGTATTAATCTAGAAAACCCATCAAACACCATCAATCATCAATAATTTATAATCATCTTGTCTTATTCATAACTAGCAACCCATCATATCATCCTCTTGCTAGTTTGAATTTAGGCACCCATCAAATCTCCAATCCTTTTGCTATGTTTAAAATTAGACATCATTGATAGGTCATTAATACCTATTATACTACTAGTTGGAAATATGATCATAGTCTTTAATCCATCAAGTCAATCCCATCCTCATCATCATCCTATCATACTAGCTCAGTCCTTCAGCCTTAATTTTTTCAAACAATCCTTAGTCTACCTTCACATCACCATCCATTTTTCCCATGGATTTAGACCCAGTTATTGTAGACTAATACATTATAGCCAATAAGGATGAATTCCTTTTTGGGGAACTAAAGTTAGGTACTCGCCTACCCTCAGACCTTGATCCCATTCACCCTAAATCACCATCCCATAGCCCCATAAAATTAGTCTCAACTTTCCCTTAAAGTGGTCACCCTAATCAATCAATACATCAAAGAGAATAAAGATGAATTCCTTTTTGTGGTTATGGAAGATGGGTTCTCACTTTCCTAATGATTTTCACCCCATCAGCCCTACGTCACCTCCCAAAAAAGTCCACCATCAACCCTTATCCCATTTGCTTCCACCATCTACTAGCCCTATTCAAAACCCTTATCCCAAATTTGTACCTGTCCATAGTCAAATCCTCTATCTACTAATCAAAATCCATCACCAATCCCTCATCCTTTATCACCCACCACCATGAAGTTGGACCCCACTCTCATAGACCAATACATAGCTGCCAATAAGGATGAGATCCTCTTGTATTTCAATATCATGGGTGTTCCACTTCTTAAAGGTGTTGACCCCCTTCAACTTATTTCACCTCTAGCACAAACCTCTTTATATAAGTCTTCCATCTAGCCATATAAAACACCATCTGATCTAAATTCCAATGCTTTCACATTAGAGTCATAAATTAAAGTAGTTCTTTATAATCCCCTTTTTATATCCTTGGAAGCCCTTTCCCAACAACTTTTCACCATTAACATGATGGTCTATCCACCCATATGACATCTTGATCCCACCAAGACTAAGCCATCTTGGTATAAATCAAATATATATTATCTATATCATCAAACTTGGGGGCATTCCATTAAATGATGTCAAATCTTCTAAGATTATGTTGAAGACATCATTAATAGTGGTGATATAGTAATCAAGGATGAATCAGATAAATTTAAATCTTTGGGTGAATAAGAAGAGGAATGACATGATTATATTCCCTATCATGATCAAACCCTTCCCCTTTCAAGCTAAGGTCAAGACAACCTATCTATCCTACATAATCCCCCCATCTCTAACCACCCATACATTCAAAACAAGTCTACTCCCCTTAATCCTAGTCCTTCTATATCCCATAATCCCTTTCATGGACCTATCTTTACTTCATCCATCATCTCCCTCTCACCCATCACATCAAATACCCCCATTGAGAGAAAAATCATGGACAAATCATCCTTCACTAGCAACATAGCATCATGTATATCAAAATTAGCATTAGAGTTAGAATAAGTTTTATCTACCTTAGGATCATGTGCAGCACTAGTATCCAAAAAAAATTAATCATCAAAAACATCATCTTTAGTTAATATTGTATCAAATGATGATGATTTTCTCTTTTGAAAATCCCAATCAAGATAATGAAGTCATAACTAAATTCTTGATTACTTTATCTATTGAATATTTTTAGAGTGGATCTGATCCTACCTTGGATATGTGTCTTAATGATCCTTTTAAGATTATTGAGGAAAATTTCTCCAACATTGATGCTAGGGATATTAGTGACCTTTTTGAGGACTATGTTTCCCATTATACCCTTAATTTGTCACCCAACATTCACCATCCACCTGATTTCCATAGTCCCTATATCCCACTACATGAAGGGAATGAACAAGAACATGAATTATTAGATTCCCCTCTATATTTAATATCATGTGCCACATATATAATAGTCCAAGACTATATTCCTAAAGTCATAAATCATGATCAAGTCATCTTTTCTCCCCTAAATCATACTCAAGAAAAGTCAAATCATCAGCCTAATCAAATAATGTTTTTCCCTAGTGAAGCCTAATAGCAGGCACTAAGGGGTCATCAAAGTCAAAATAATCATTATATATCAAGTCAAAATTCAATCTCTTCTGATGAAGCTCAAAATCTAACACCAGGGGGTAGTTAAAATCAAATATAATTAGTAAATAGTCATATAGATGATCATCCTCTTAATTCTTGGGTCAAATAATTAGCAAATCAAAAGGTCATGGAGATCCTGTAGTCTCATGGCATTAATATAAATAATCCCCTCCACCATATCTAATAGTGTATGAAACTATTGAACCCCATTTCCACTCCCCATCATATCATATTATCCATCTTTATCATATTCCTCATTCCCATCCTATATCCCATCATCAAAATCATGACATCATCCCATCCATACCATATCTCAAATCCCTGGGTAGCATTATCCCTCATAGGGGTCATGAAGACACCTAATTAAAATGTTTAGAGGATGTTAAATTAAGAGTCAATAAAGGTCACCATTACATGGTCCTAGCATCACTTTCTCTAGAATAAGTGTTGGCTAACATCTTCATATAACATCAATATCCTACATCTCATCCATCACTAATAAATAAATATGCCATCCCCAAGTCAAAAATTAGTTAAAAAAATCATCCATTGGTGAAAACTAGTCTTCTAGTGCCTTGGACAAGTACCATGATGAAAACCAATTTTTGGCATCATAGTAGAATAATCTATTATCTATGGTAAATCCATCCATTCCAAATCCTCATCCATCCATCCCACTTGTCACATCCCTTGTCCACCTTGTCTATATCACCCATCATCTTATCCCTTGATCCATTATTCCTATATATCATCCATCATCATATCATGCATCCTATCTCTTCTTCCTTCTCATCTTGACCTCTGTAAGGAAGCGAAAGGTGTGTTGATAATTGTCCAAAGCTCCTCTTGACATATCCTCTAATGGACACTCAAGTAAATAACTATTTTGTTCCTTCATGATGTGGTCATTGTATATCCCTATTCTATTCATCCTTGGTCTCATTCATTATCATCCTTTGTCATCCTATCCATCATCCCTCCATCCTTCTCTTAGTTACTAGGATTGGTACTCCCTTTTCTAGTACCCCCATTTGTACATTGTATATACATATCCCAAAAATTCCTAAATTTTGAAAAATGTTAAAAACCATAAAAATCATAAAATTTGAAAAAACCAAAATATTCCCTCATGTCTTATCTTATTCCCAATCCCCTAGTCACACCCATTCCATGCCATGTGTCTTTTCTTATCCCCCTTCTTTGGACACAATGTCCAATCTTGACACTAAATCACAGTGGTCACCCATCCCTTCATATCTTCCATATCATCAAAATGACCAAGTCTTATCAACATACATTACCTTGTCAAGGACCTTAATCTAACACCCATCAATTCCTATTATGGCCTTTTCATACCTAGAACCCATCCAATTACCCTTTTCTAGTATGGAAGGTAATTAATCCCATGATTATCCTATCATTGCCTCTTCATACCTAGAACCCATCCAATTACTCTTTAATAGAGTGAAAGGTATTTGATCCCATCATCTCCTAGTTTTCTTGCTAGAGTGGATCCTTGCAAGTCCTTATTTATTGGTAATATTTGGTCATCACTTGTCTAATCACCTTCTTTTACCACTTTTTGATTTGATTTTGATACCAAATTAGTATTCAAAGACATTATCCCACCCCATCATATCATACATCCTTCCATCCTAAACTAGGGGCAACACCTCATCTTAATGCCTAATATTAATCATGATAACATCATATCCAAATCCATCTAAAGTCCACAATCACATAATCATCATAACCAACTTAGTCCAATCACTCATCCCATCTTTAGATAAGACATTGTGACATTACATGTACATACTTGTATGTTGTTTGTCTATTGTTTATCTATTTTTTGTCTATAGTTTATTTTGTTTACATCATGTATATATCTTGTTTGTTTTATGTTTCATTTACATTGTGTCTTTTTGTCTATTAGATAATGAACAGGGATGATATGAGGACACTAAAAGTGCCCTCGAGGATCTAGAGTTCACTACTTGCCCATGGATTTTAGAACACATCCTCTGGGTCACATATATACCATGGAGCAATGTGTCAAGTGCCATATTTAGTAGATTGGTTAGACCATGATGAGATTTATGGCATTTGTGATGGGTTGATCATATATACCCACCCTCATAATTCATCTAATCATCCTCATTCCCATCACTAATCTAATCCTCTAAACCTATTTACATAACATCCAAGCACTAACATCATTCTCTACTCATTAATCATCATCATCATCATCATCATCATCATCATCATTGAGTTAGAACTATATTATCTTGAGGTTTTTTTAGACTATATGGGTAGCACTTGGTCATGTTTCAGTGCCCAAGGATAGCTCATCCATTATCTCTATCATCCATCATCACCTATAGTCTGGCATCAATCAAATTATTTGGTCACTCTATCATATTGATTATTCTCTATCATCACCTACATCATCTTGATCGATTTATCTTTGAGCTACACCCATCTCTAATCTAATCAAATCATCAGCCTTATCCTAGCCAACATCTCTCCCTTGTATGTATCCTTTCTTGGGATACATCTAAATATTGTAGCCTTTTAATCCACTCATCATCATGTTATGATTGATTCCCCCTTGGGATATGTCAAAAACCATGACTCCCATCATATTTAATCCCTGTACATGTGTCTTTGCCAAGGGCATCATCAATTTTTAGCTCATTACTTAAGTCAGCTTTATCTTCTTCATTAGTTATCCTACATTTTGGCATCCCATCCCCTTGTCTATCCTTTTCATCCCACCTATTGTTTTTTTTTTCAAGTGGCCATCCATCCCATTCTTCCCCATATGTCTGCTCAATGGGGCATCATATCCCCTAACATCATTTACTAATATTCATCCATGACATGGTTTTTCTTTGAAAGACCATTACTCCTTCCACTTCGCTCCACTCACAATGCCCTATAAAAGAGGGGCAAAATATATACACCTAAATTTTCTCATCTCATTATTGTTGACTAATATTTCTATTAGTCAACACTAATTTTGCTTAACCTATTTTATTCTGCTAATTTATCCTAATCCTAGTCATTCATCTAATAACTCCATTCTATAATCCTACTTTCACTAACCTTATTCATCCCATTCCTTCATTAATTTTATCCTAATCTCCAATTATCTGAATCTAATCCTAGTTATCTATTATATGGGAATTTAAAATTCCCATAACCCCACCTAACCATCTACTAACCTACTCCTTAGGCATTCCTACATCCCTAGGAATCCTAATCCTAATTAAATCCCCTCTAATCCCCATTATCCCCAAACTAATTGAGAATCCTCTATAACTAAAGAATCTTCTCTAAGACTCTATAAGTCTCTAAACTAGAGACTTATAATAATTTTTAATTCCTCTAAAATTCCCTCTATTTACCTATTCAAACAAGCTCTCCCTCCACCCTCAAACCAAATTGAATCTTCATATCAAATCCATGGCCATTTATCAATCAACTAACTAGCATTTATATAACACCATTATGCCAAAATCAATCCTCAATCAAGCATCCATCATCCATCATATTTGATCAAGCATCCATGTCAATAATCTAAGGTGATATGCATTCAACCATTTGTTTGAACATCCTAGAAGGAGGTTTTCAAAAATAATGAATTCGGTAAGGTTCTTTATCTTATGATTCTATTTTGTTTTCATAATCCTTCCGATTATGTAGTTTAATATTTGAGTTGATTTAATTATATAATTTAATCTATTTATCTTAAATTTCATGTTACACAAGCTGACATATAAGAGTACTCAAAAGCAAGTCAACATATAATTATCTTAGGAGACTGCAGATAAGGGGCATGTTCAAATGTCTCACAATTGAAGGGACATGACTTAGTCAAATATCTATAAAAGAAAGAATGACATATTAAAATGTCCATACAACAAACAATGACATAGTCAAATGTCAAAGAAAGCAAGCAAATGTGTGGGGGTTGTAAACAAGGGAACATATTGAAATACTTGAACAAGTTAGACAATAGCAAGGTAAGGCATTCAAAGAAGTGTATAAAGGAAAGCATAAGTAACTAGCATAAACATATCATAGTATCCCGTGGATCAAATTGTTAGGGATAGCCTAACTTTAGTGCTCACATTTGTGTATTTACTGTAAGGTAAATTACTATTTACTAAATAATAATTACTATATGGTAAGTTAGAGTTAGTTAAGTTGATATATTAACAATATATCACATATAGTTAGTTGGTTAGTAAAATATATTTGTACTTCTATTAATGGGTTTGTTATTAGTTTGTCTTCATATTCTATAGGAAATGGGTAGTCAGTCTTAGCTATTTAATATCCCATATATTATTCATATTAGAGTGTTAGAAATAATATAATCAAATTGTTTAAAATATTTCGTGCATTCTATTTCTATGTTTAGCTCCTTTTTTGTATTAATCTATGGAGATCTAAACCAATTCTATCATCTGGTATTAGAGTATTTCAATCCAAGGTGAGAGTCTTTGAATTCATGATCTGATTAGCTATCATCAAATGTTATAGTTCAGATATGTGATTGAGGGCTTCTTTATTTTAAACTCATAATTTCCCATCTATAAAATTCAAAATTACAAGTTTAAGTCATATTGGTTCAAAGATGTTAATTGTATTAAGCGGTGACCTATAGATCATTGATCTTGATAAAGCTAACACACATGTCCATGTATCTATCAACTATCTAGATTCCATATTCTAGCTGTGTTATCCATAAGTACAACATACACAATCATGATTTGTGTTCAATTCTTCAAGTTTCATGTAGTTTTTTTTAGATGTCTCATGCAATAAATGTCTACCATCTTCAATCTAATGGATAAAAAGTATTTGTAAGGCATAAAGGAAGATTTTTTTTGCATCGTATCACTAGCAGACCTTCCATATAGCTTCAACATTCAACCCCATCTAGTTAGTCATAGTTAATATTCTACTAGAATAAAAAGAATATTTTAGTTCATGGTAACAACATTTGAAAGGGATGTGCAGTATACTTCAAACTCCCAATCACACTTAAGGATATAAATAGGGTTGAATAAATATTATTAATTTAAGTGAGTTGCATCAACAATGAACATGGCCACAATAAATTTGCATTTGATTCATTTTCCATGTAAGCCATCTAGTTATAATCTTGTGATCAACTTGTTTGATGTTTCATTGTTATCAACTGCATACCATGTTATCAAACTGAACTTCATTTATTAAATTTTGTCCATGCAGACCATTATACAGATCTTTTCTAACATGGTCTCTATGCAGTCTATCTAAACATCAATTTAATTAATATACTCATGTTCATCTTTTTTCAAAAAAATTATTTGATGTGCATCAACATGTAGTATCAAAGTATTTGATGAGTCAAATTTGGGCCTACAAAAATAAAATGTGAGTCTTTATTTTTATGAATCTATGTCTAAGTATTATTCCAAGATAGTGATTGTTCCCCATATATTTATTTCACCATCTAAGTCTTCTTTGTCAAAGTCTCTAGGTTAGTTTTTTTCTTTTAAATAAGTTTTTATTTATTTAGATTATATTGTGTTATAAGTCATCAAAATTATTATTTTGGTCTTTCGTTAAAACCCGTGGTATTCAGGTGGTTTAGATTTCTTTAGGTCTAGTCAATAATTGTTATATATGTCATTTTTGTTTTATCTAATATTTGAGTCATTTGGTTTATTTTGTTTAAGTTATGTCTATTTCAAGTTTATAGTTTTTTTTATGTCAGTATTTAGAGTCAAAATTAAATATGAGTCAAAATATCAAAATAATTTTTATTGATTGAGTTTATTATTTGGGTTTATTATCAAATAAAATCTTAGTGTCTTTTTAGAGTCATTTTGTCATTGAGTTAACGTTAAGTATGTCAAAAATAAAAATATATATGTAAAGGATGCATTATCAATTGTATGTGATGTCCTAAGTCAAATGTCGAATGTGTCAATCTTGTGGGGAGGACCCCATTCCATTCAAAGTGACATGAAATTGAGCTTCACAAATTTATTCACTAAGTAGTTTCTTCAACTGGATGATGGAGGAAATGGAAGTTACATATCCTCTCGTTAGTCACCAACGACAGGGCTCAAAATGATTTGATGACATATATAGTGTGGTGTGTTTTTCATAATTTCTAATGTGTGTATGCAAATAATAATAGAAGTACATCCCTATTCAAGTATTGAAATAAGTAAGCTACTATTTTTTATATTCTCCCTTAAGGTAAAAATAATGATCAGGACTAATAGAATGTAATAGCATTATGTAGGTAGTGGGTTAACGTGTAAAACCTTCTGGACGTTTTGGTTGTTTTTTAACCACATGTAAAACCATCATTTGTATGTAGGTTTATGGTAAACCAAGTGTAAAACCATCTATTTTTTTTGGTAGGTTGTTGGTAAACTGAGTGTAAAACCATCTGATGTTTATAAGTTGGTGGTTAGCTGAGTGAAAAACCATCATGTGAGTTTTTGTGAGAGTTGTAGTATAGGATGATGTCTTCCCCATTTCATACTAAGGGGGGGAAATGTTAGGCATAACCTAATGTTAGTGATCACATTTATGTATTTACTATAAGGTAAATTACTATTTACTGAATAGTAATTACTATATGGTAATCTAGAGATAGTTACATTGATATATTAATAATATATCATGTATAGTTAGTTGGTTAGTAAAATATATTATTTATAGAAAGAATATATTTTACTTATGCTCGTATCTCTATTAATAGGTTTGTTTTTACTTTGCCTTCCTATTTTATAGGAAATGGTTAGTCAGTCTTGACTATTTAATAGCCCATGTATTATTCATATTATAGTGTGATAAATAATATAATCAGATTATTTAAAATATTTCTTATGATTTATTTTTGTATTCAACTCCTTTTTCTATATTAATCTATGGATATTTGAACCAGTTCTATCATAAATGTGTTAGAAAAAAATGTCAAGTGCATAG
Organism: Torreya grandis; assembly: GCA_037957365.1. Classification (NCBI taxonomy): domain Eukaryota; kingdom Viridiplantae; phylum Streptophyta; class Pinopsida; order Cupressales; family Taxaceae; genus Torreya; species Torreya grandis. Next base: position 2,095,758 of record JARHVA010001482.1, on the reverse strand, counting down.
CATATCAAATACCATGTATAATATATAATCATGGATAAATACATGTGAAAGTACATAAGAGCTCAAACATGATACCATATATTGATATAACCTGGAAGTATTGTGAACATAGAGATGGATGCTCCCAACATCTTAGTGAAGTGAGTAGAGGGAAATACTAACATCCATAAGTGCATAAATCATGTATCTATGTATGCTTGTATCACACTCAAATAGAAGTGTAAAACAAGTGTATGTATAAGTAACTGATATGCCATCCATTAACTTGGGAATAACACATAGATGCCAAGGAGCCAATAGAACATGTTTATGTTGAAAATATTTTTGGAGTTTTGAATTATTTTTTTTGGTATTTTTTAGAAAAGGTGCTATGGACCAGGAAAAGTGCCACTAGAACCCAAAGATCTCATCAAGGAGATGCCTTTGTGGATGCCCTGTATCATGTGTGTCATATTCATATGTTATGTAATCAATATCATCAGGATCATACCAATATTCTATGTTATTAGGATCATAATCATCAATGTAATCAGTATTATAGGATAAATGTAACCTCTTAGGTTATTCTTAAACATGTGAATACCATTTTAGGATATGTATAGGAATAATGAATTGTGCCATATTGCAGTTGTGACCTTTTTCGTATGCCAATATATGTTTTTGCATACACCTTAGATGTTGATACCTTATCAACATCTTGAACAATATTGCTTGCCTTGAGTTTATCTATATTTGGTTATGTATTGTTTGGAGATGGATTTAATCGATATGTACCAAGTCATGTAAGTATAAATAGATTATATGGTAAGTTATCAAGAATATCTCGATAAATTTTATTCAATTTCTCATCTATCATATTGGTGTGAGGAATATTCTCACCACTATCATAATCATTTTGAATTATGCCCCCTTATTTCTTGGTATTAACCAACAAAAGGACCTCACATGGTTTACATTCTGATAGTTTTAGGATCATTGGTTCCTTTTGTAATTGTATATCATTTAAAAATTTTGAAACCCTTAGTAATGGTATTTTATCTATTTATTTGTTCTTTTAACCCTTCTCTTATTTTGAATTGTCTTTTAGTACCCATATTGTTTTTTTGGCATTTGTGATTTAGGAGAGTTACTCATAATGTGAGTGGGTTTCTTAGTTGATGTATCAATGATAGTATCACCACTACCTTTGAGACATTGTATTTTGTTATTTAATGTAAAACAACAATCTATATGGTGCCCATGCATTCTATGATATGCACAATAGTATTTGGACCCCTATGGATGTACAAGAGGTAATTTGATCACTTTGTTTTGAAGCAGTTCTCATAGAATTTCACTTGGTCTCTTAGTAAAATTTTGGTCACTTTTGGAACCACTTATTTTGGATGTGTTATATTTTAGCTTTTTTTTTATGTGAAACCTTGTTTAGCACAACATTTGTAGATGGGGTGAAAACACATAATGAACACTACCATATGTTGGATTTTATAGGAATGTAATTTAATTTTTTAGATACTTTATTGACATGTTCATAGTGGTGATTTGGTATTTTAAGACCTCACAAGCACAAACCATAGTTACCTTAAATTGAACATGCATATATATACCATCTACTTTACCCCTTGAAGGAGTGATAGTATGAACCTAGTTAAACGTATGATAGTTATCACATCCTTAGGGTTAAGAGGAGGAAGAGGTTCATCTTCATCCATTTTAATACCAAAATGAGAATAGGATATAGGAGAGACACAAACTCTAGGGACCAATCCATTTTGTTGATGTATTCTTTAGATTTTGAATACAAACTAACTTTTGAAACAAATTTTATAAAATATAAATTAGAAAAAATAGCAAGTTTCTAGAACACACTAGGAGTTGTATGAAAAGGCATAGAGATCATGTTTACCAAATCTTTAGCCCTAAAAATCAAGATTGGGGTTATCTAGTGTTAAAGGGGATAGAGATAGATTAAGGTACAAGGGTGATAAATAATCTTTATATCATGCCAATTAGATACTAAACTAAGATATAACATATGTTGAATTCATTAAACTAAGATAGGCTAAAAATAGTAAGTACAACCATACTAGATATTGAAATGATAAAGAAATAACATGCTTATTTGGTTTTGATGCTAACATAATTATGAATCTAGAATAGGCAAAAATTAGACTAGAAGAGGGTTTTAGAATAGTCATAAAATTCTAGATTGATAACCTATAGAGCTACAAACACTAGCATCATCCTTGGGTAGTTATATCGATGCTAATATCTAAACCTAACATAGGTGTTATATACATAATACCTTATAAAAAAATGATGTGACCACCTAGATGCTTTTGGGTTTGTCTTCACCTTCATGTTAGTGTATTCATATATGGGTCATGGACTATCTCTCTACATAAAATTGTAAAATCTTAGTTCTTTATCTTCATGATGACCTTCAGAAAAATGGGTTATGGGATCATAGTGTCAAGCTAACCCCAAATACACCTATATCAATGAGAATTACCTACACATCCAATAATCCAAAGAGGTCCTCAAATTGATGTCTTTCTCCCCCACATATTGGCTTGTGTGTGAATCATGCATTATGTGGAAAGCAAGTATAATAGTGACCTAACTTATAACTTGGCAAATTTAAATCTTGGATTACTCCTTCATTAATTTAGAACTATGTATGTGTTACTACTATGATTGATATGAGGATATGAGAAAATAGGAAAGCTTTGATTTATTGAGTGCTTACTTGAATGTTTTTGATAGGTTGACTTGGTTTATGCTAGGGAAGAAGTTTCTAGGCTATGAATGAATGAGGGATGATCTTGTATTTATATCAATCCCTTCTAGATAAATAACTCACATTAAATCACTTAATCTGATCATTAGGATATGTTTCATTTGTATTGTGTCAGAGTATTACATATGAGTCAATGCAGGTGTTTCTCTAAGATGCTAGTGTCTAGGGAACAAAAAAATAGGTACATGTTCAGAACTTGTAGATGTGGAAGATATGTAGGTTTTAAGCATTTTGGGCAAGATAGCAAGTTTGGGTTATTAGCATAAGACTAGTTAGACCAATAAATAGGCCAAGGGGCACAAGATAGTGCAAATGTGATACTTCTGAAAGTGGAAAAGGTCCAAAATTGAGAGGAACAACCAAAGTCTGAGTTTTCCAAGTGTACAAGATTGAGGTGCTATATAATATATAAATATCATCTACATAAACTAAGGACATATGTAACTAAATAATAGTTTCCATGATGTAAAATAAGTAACAAACCATACTTAAATAAAGATGGAAAAAGAATAAATTAAAACAACATTAATGAATGAGAAGTAATAATCCAAACTCACTTAACAATGGAAAAATGAAATGGAGAAACAAAATGAAATTGTCTGCAAAAAGGGTGACAAACTTAATTATAATTTAAAATAAAACCAAGGAAATCTAATAAGGATAAATTAATAGTTTAAATAAGTAATGCATAGTCACTCAAAGATGAAACTTTTTTTCTTAAGATGGAGTAAACCAAAGCATACTTATTATGAGCATGTCTTAAAAGAGATGAAAATAAGGAATATAGAAGTTGGAAAATAAATTTAGAAACAAACATTCCTATAAAGGATAAATATGATATGGGTGGTGGGATAAATGTAGGTGATACCAACTTTATCATAATCAAGACACTCAAATCAAGTTGGCAGGACAAGAAGACTTTTAACATTAAGGACTCTAGAGAGCTTGCCTTAGCTACAAAAATTTAGGTTATCTAGTGAAGTATAAGTATCATCCCATGAAGGCTATATGCATGAAAATTAAAATGGACCTCTCTTTTCACAATATGTTCCCCATTCCTCAGGACCCCTTAAAAAGTCATTGGTCTACTGTGAAGATTGAGTAATTACATGAGAAAGTAGGTAGCACTATAGATAATTTTTTGACCTCCTATCCTAGTCTAATGGCATACCACACCCCAATGGACCTTGACTCTATCATGAGGCCAATTTTGAATTTTTATCTTCAAATAGAATAGGATATGTGCTTGACAATCATGCCTTTTAGTGTGATTTTGATTTTTGATTTTTATAGATGTTTTTTTATCATTGCCTTTTATTTTAAATGATTTGGATTTTAAATTTTTGATGGATTTTTCTATTCTTCCTCCATAAAAATTTAGAAAACCAAACATGGGTTTTAAAATTATCTTGAAAACAACCTTGGTGTACCCAAATTGAAATAAACATTAGGGAAAATGAGATTGAACATGGAATGATTGTGTTTCCTCAAATCACAAAAAATTATGAAAATGTGGAAAGGATACAATGACAAGTAAGCATGATTTTATATCATAAGAAATAATGTAATTATAGGGAAACATGAAAAATAGTTTTGTTTAGAGTTGTTAACATAGGAAAATAACTATTGGAGCCATGGGGGCAAATCTGCCTCATGATTATGAAATAATTCATGTTTGAGGGTAGATTCAAGGTATTTTATTAGTACCACTTTGCCTTTCTCAATCATTTTAGGAATAGAATAGAGATCAGTTTTCCCTTATTTTTATTGTCCTCTCTGGAGAAATATATTAAATAGGCTAAGAAATCACATGATAAAAATCATAACTCCCCCTTCATTCCCATTCACCAAGGCCTCATTCTAAGGTTTTACCACTTCCATTTGGCCTTATGCCCATCAAAAACTATTAAAGTCTATTTGCTTGAGGATAGCCCATCGACTCTAACTCATATCAAAGTTAAAGATAGAAAATTCATTGGAAATCCTAAAATCTCATCTAAAAACTTGAAGGGGGCCTTAGGATTGAATAATGTAGTACTCCTGTAGGGACCCCAACCTTTGATTCTAATCTTAAATCTCTAAAGAAATTTCATAGAAAATTTTTGACCCCTAACCAGGAGATCAATGTGGATACAATGGTACCCACTAAAAGGAAATGGAAGGTTGGGGAGGATGAGGGAAATGTGTCTAAAAAGGATAAAACCAGGAAGGAGGACTTTGGCAAGGTTGAGGATGACATTAAATATTTGGGCCCAAGTCCCAAATAAGAGGGGAGTGATTATGGGGGTGGTGCTGAGAAGCTTGGTGGAATAAGAGTTTGCAAATCTAGTTGTATTGTTGAAATCCCATCCACTCACCCCCAAGGGAATTGAAATTTATGAGTACTCTAAATTTTTTGAGGATACCATGGGAGAGGGAGAAGATGAAACACCTACCAAATCTATTCATGAGGAAGGAGTAAGCCAATTTGTTAAACTAAACAAGTCTAGCTCAGAGGAGATAGAGGATGTTATTGATGAAGCTTGTGGCAAGAAAAAGAAGGGAAATTGCTCATTGTGTGTTATGACTACTAATGAACTTGTGGAGTTAAAACCTAAGATGGACAAGATGTAGAAGAAATGGTAGGTGATGGTAGAATTTACTGCTTAGGCTCTTCACCGCATAGCTTGGGTATTTGTTATTATCAAAGACTTTAATGACAAGGTTAGAGATGTGGGGTTGGAAAGCCTCAGTGATTATAAGGATATGGTCAAGTTTTTGGCCAAATATGGCATTATTGATAGTCCTTAATGGTCCTAGTGTTTTTCATGATTTTGTGTTTCTTCCTTTTTATCTGTTGTTTATGTGTTGATAATGTACTACTTATGGCTCATTTGAGGACTTCTTGCCCTGGGGGATACTTTGTATAGGGTTCAAGACCCTTTTTTCCTACTGATCTTATCAAAAACATAGAAAAATAACTTATTTTGAGAGTATGAAATCATGATCCTTAAACTATTGTTTTAATTCTTCAAGGAAAACACTTAGTTAAAGATAGTTTAATAATTTTGAAAAAATTATGAGGAAATCTTGGTCCTATCTGAGGTCTTACACTATAACTCATATAGGAGAAAAAAAATAGGTGTAAAAATAAATACTAACTATAACAAGGTTTTGTAAGGAAGGCTTGGTCCTATCCAAGGTCTTATATTATAACTCACAAAATATAAGTTAAATAAGTGAGAATAAGTTTGTAAAATGACAAATTAATGAACAAAAAGATATATCAATATTGGAATAGGAAAAAATATATATTCATGAGGATGGTAGGTCATATCCATGGTGTTATGTTGTAACTCATGAACTAAAGGAAAATAACAAAGATAGACTGAAGGACCAACAATAGTAACTAAGGCTATTGAGAGTAATGTAATGTTATACGTTGGATATATTTATAGGAAATGTTAGTATTTACATTATATGTAAGCATATATAAGATATTTTAAGCAAAATATTTAAAAAAAAAACTAAGCATTAGTGGGTTCTTTGAAAATATGTCCTTCATTAGTTTGTAATCTATAAGTACAAGGACCAAGGATGTCTTTGAGAAGGTCAGGACCCCACCATTTTTGGGCATACTTGCCTTATTTACCATGTGTATAATCTAGTTCGAGGACTATGTCACTAGTATTCAAAGTTTGAACTTTGATCTTTTTGTTATGTTGTTTAATAATACAAGCTTTTTATTGGCAATTATGTTGTAATGAAACCATATGATGCTCATCCAAGAAATCTAAAGCATGGATATGGACTTCACGTAGTTATTCATTAGGAATAATACAATAAAGATAAATTTTTAAGGATGGTAACTAAACTTCTAGAGGTAAAATGGATTCATATCCATATACCAATGAAAATGGTGTTTCCCCAGCAGTAGTACATATGCTAGTGCAATAAGCCTTGAGTGTGGGATAAAGTTGTAAATGCCAATTAGTATGAGATTATCTCATAGTGTTTTTTAATATTTTATTCAAAAAAAAAATAGTGAATTTTTTTTTACCATTTCGTTAAGGATGATAATATGTTGATAATTTGTGTGTAATTTTGAATTTTGCACATAATTATTTTAATTTTTTTTTAAATTGCCACCATTGTTAGAGATTATGGTATGAGGAACTCTAAAATCATAAAAGAATTTATTGAGAATAAATTTGGAAATGGTAATACCAATAAAATTGATAATAGTCATGGCTTCTACCCTTTTATTGAAATATTTAGTGTCAATGATAATGAACACATGACCATCTATGACCTGGGTGATTTACCAATGAGATCTAATTCCCACATAGAGAATGGCCAAGGAGACTCTAAGGTTTGGAGTTTTGTTGGAGGAGAGTGGATGAGATCATCATGAAGTTGATAAGGATTAGACTTTATATCAAAATTACTAGTGTCTTTTTTAAGAGTAGGACAAAATTAACCCATATGCATGCATTTTTGGGTTGTGGCATGGTTGCTATAGTGACCACCGCATATATTCCCATGTGCTTGTTCAAGGAAACCAGTAACTTCTTATGGCATTATATAGTGTAGTAAAGTTTCGTATTCATTATGATAATAGAGAGTGTTGTATCGAAGTACATATTTGAATGCTTGTTTGTGAATATAAGTTTTTTCATGAAAATCTGCTTCTATAAGGTAGGTATGATACTCGATGAATTGGATGATGTTTTTATACCATTAGCTCTATCAGATAGTGATACCTTCTATGTGACAAATTAGATAATAATTTTATTTTTTAAATGAGATGGTAACTTCCTCATTTGGATAAGGAATTTATAATCATGTATAATTTGATGAAGATGAAATAATGACACTAATGAAGGAAGAGAATCAGATATATCATTTTTTTCTTGTGGGATTAGTTTGATAGTGAAAGAGGTGAATTATTTGGAAAGTGTAGTGGCAATTTAATTATATGTTATAAGTTTTTCACTTATACATTAATAATCTCCATTAAATTGATGACATATGAATTGTGAATTGCCTAATACATGTAAATAAGGGATGTTTAAATTGATTGCAACTTTCATACCTAATATCAAAGCTTCATATCAAGCCATATTATTAGTGATGTCAAAGGTTAATCAAAATGTTAGAGGTATGATTTTACCATGTGGTTTTGTTAATAAACAACCTACCCCAACTCTTTGAAGACATTTTGCACCATCAAAGTGAAGTGTCTAGGTTTCTTCATGTAAGTCAATTATTACTTCTAGTTATTATACAATGTTTTATATTTAGTGTTAGGAGGAAGATCAATTTTTCATGGTTATTTGCTTCTAGATCAATAATGAATTAATGTAAGTAGTATTTGAGTGAGATTGCTTGGTTAAGACCTTTAATTTAAAGGATTTATTCACCAAGAAGAGTATCTTGAAGATGATAAGTAGGTGGTAAGGAGGCAATTGCAAGTTGATCTACAATGACCTAACCTTTGATAGATTTTTGTGTAAATATTTAGAGATAAAATTCCATCAATAAGACAATCCATTTTTTTATTATATCTCCAAGTAGGAGACCTTTGGATAAAAATGATGAAGTGAATCAGAATGGATAATGACATAATCAGTTTGATATAGCATATAATGGAGAAGTTTTTCAACTATTAAATAAATATCTAAACAATCACACTTTAATTTTCTCTCATAATTGATTAAACCATGATTGATCTAATATATAGCATATTCTCTACCTACATCATCTTGTTGGGTAAATATTACCCCAACCAATATGGAGGTAGATGATGTATATAGAATTAATAGATAATCATTTGAAGGTGGGAAAAGCATAGGAGGATGAGTGAAGGATTCTTTCATGCCATCAAATAATTTTTGGCATGAATTTATCCATTCTAAAGAATTGCCCTTTTAAGAAGGGAATTAATGGAGTAGATATGTAGGCCATTTCTAGAACAAAATGGTAAATTATCCCAAGTTTTCCAATGTATGTTCATATATGTGGAATGGAGCAAGAAATAGGTGTGTTTATAATAGTTTTTATTTTAGATGGATTGACATCAATACCCTAGCGAGAGACTAGAAAACCTCATAGTTTACTAGAAGTAACATCAAACACACATTTGAAGGGGTTAAGTCTAACTTTGTATTTAATGAGTTGATCAAAGATGATAGATAAATCATGAAGATGAGTATGATTATGTTTAGCTTTGGTAATGAGATCATCCACATAGGTTTTAATTATTTTATGAATAAGATCATGAAATATATGTGTCATTACATGTTGATAAGTAGCTCTGGCATTTTTAAGACTGAAAGGCATTTTAACATAATAATAGGTGCCCCATTTTATGGTAAATGTTATTTTATGTTGATCTTTAGGAGCTATGTGAATTTGGTTATATCTTAAGAAAGAATCCAATAGTGATAACATTTCATAACCAGTAGTCGAAGTGACAATGACATCTATTGATGATAAGGGAAAATTATCTTTTAGACATGCTAAATTTAGGTTATGAAATTCAATGCATATGTGAATAACCAAGGTTACTTTTTTTGTGAATAGGGATAATGTTTGAGACCCATTCTAATTAATCTATAGGTTTAATTATTTAGCATCTAAAATTTTGATGATTTCTTTAAGATATAGTTTAGAAATCTCAAGAGGGAATTTGTGTTACTTTTATTGTACTAGTTTGGCATCTGGGTAAGTGTTGATATTATGGACAATGATACTAGGATCAATTCCTGGCATATATTCATATGACTAAGTGAAATTTTCATGATATTTATCAAAGAGGCTAAAATTATCATTCTCTTTGGAAGTGAGTTATTTAGATACGGTAATTGGTCAAGGACATGTAGTTGTACCATATTTGATTTTTGTAGTTTATTAGATAAGAATTGAATTTTTATTTTGGAAATCATATGGAGTGGGAGGGATGGAAGAGATAGGGTTTTTTAGGGTCTGCACTAGCAATGAAAATATTAAAATAAGAAACCTTTCGTTAAAAGTTGACAAGCTTATGATGTTAGTGTGAAAGTTAAGGTTCTCTATCATGGAAGAGTTCTAGGATAACTTCATCATTAAGAAGCATTGGTAAAGGTCCATAATAATTGACATCTACTTCAAGATCAATGATTTTATTACCTTTTTTTATCATATTTGAAATGTATTTGTCTTACTTTAATTTTTTTAGCATCTAAGGTGATTTCAAGTGACATAGTGGATAAAGATTTTGTGTTGGTGAGATTGGTTTGAGTTAAATCAATAAGGTTTATAGTAATTATATCAACTTGTTAAATGGATGGGATTTTAGATTATAATTTATTAAGAGTTTTATCAATTGAGTTTGTTTATATAGATTTAGATGGTGATAATGTATATTGATCAGTACAATGGAAGGAAGGGGAAATAGAATTTATGGTTGGTAAAGTAGGTTGTATATAAGGTTCAGAAGATGCCATAGTGTTTCACTAAATTTTGTCTATTTCAAGTCTAAAGGAAAATAGAAAAGAATGATGGGGATAAGTGATTAGAATGAACCTAGATTGGTTTGTGTTCCATATCCAAACATTGTGAGTACTCCTCTTTGGCTGGGGAAGACTACCTGCAAGTAAGAAAACACTACCACAAGATGTTTATTAGTAGTTAAATGAGTGGGCTGCCAAGCTATGTGCTTATTCTCAAAAGTGTGAAACTTTCTTAGAGATAAAAATCCACTTTTGAGAGAAAAAAGAATAATGAATAAATAAAAGATAGGTAAAGAGAGAGTGAAAGAGAGATAATATTACCATTATTAATAACTTTTATGCAGCAAAGAGTGATAGGGTGTAGGTGATGTATTTTGTTTGTATTTTAGAAGTTGTTTGAGTAGGTTTTGAAAAGTTTAGGGAATCTATAGTCATTGATGTCAGTAGGGGAGTGACCGATATCGGTTATACTACAAAGGTCGGTAGTGAGGTGACCGATGTCGGTTAGGTTATCGAGGTTGACAGGGGTAATAATTGCCTAGGGGCTTATAGAAGGCTTTTTTGGGTCTGGTAAATGATTTTGATTTGGTATGGGAGGTTGGGCAGAGTTATAAGAGAGAGAGTATGGTTTGGGTAGATCTAGTTAGAGGTTTGGTGTGTCAAGTTAAGGGAAAATAAGCAAGAAAACTTTTTAACTCCCTCACAGGGGTTCAGTCAGAAGTGCGTAAAGCAACACATAGTAGATATAAAGTGATAACAAAATAAATGTTTAAAAGACATATAGAATAAATGATGTACTTAGTTTTAGTGGTCATTCAATGATAAGTGATAGATTGATGGTCCTTATCAGGGAATCCAAACCTAAATACCTGAATAGAGAGAACAAGTAGGTGTTGTTAGTCCTCAAGAGCTCAGTTCTTGATCATGATTGACTTACATAAGATGACAGTAAGCCAAGATGTCAAAAATAGAATTTTGAGGGCTTGAATGTAAGTAAGAATGAATTTTCTTGATTTCTACTAACCTGAATTCAGGTTGGTTTTTGGATTATATTACCAATGTTAGTGGCCCTAGAATAGGTAAACCTTACTATTTTTGGCCTATTTTCTATTGTTCTTTGTGCCAAATGTGGTACCTATTTCAAAATGGTAAAAATAAGTGGTTAAGAAGGAGGTAGTTGATTAAGAATTTAGTTTAGAAGTGGGAATAAGTCTTGGGTAGTTAGGATGAGGGGACTAGGTCTTGAGGTGACTCATCAAGTGAGAATTAGTCATAAGGAAAGGTGGCCAAGTAAGGTGGCAACAGTGGTTTTTAATTAACTTAATTAAGTATTTTAAATTAATTAAATTTGTGAGGAGTAAAAGAATGGGTTAGGGAGGTTAGTTGTTATTATTGAAAAATAGTTTGAAAAGAGTTTCAACACAGGGAGTTATGCACATGTGTGTGACATAATTTTGGTGTCTACATTTTCCCCTTTTTGTCTTATAATTTGTACTGACAAGTTTACAAGACAAAAATGAGAGTTAGATTCTCCAAGTGTTAGGTGAGATATCCCCCCTCAAAATGGGAATTGATGGAGGAGAAACTAGAATCAGGTACCCATTTGATAAAAAGGTAATCGGGTGAGTGGTGGAGAATTGAGTATCAATGTGTATGCACATACTACTATGAGTTATAGTCAATAAATTCAAGAATAGGTAAGGTTAAGGAAGACTCATATAGAAGTAACTAAAGCATAGCTTGTAAGTGATAGTTGAGAGGTCAAAAAAATCAAAGTTAGAGCTCTAATGGTCGATGTGTCCCAGGTATCTAGGGTAGGAAGTGCCCTTGGAAAACATAAAAGGGTTGAAGGTGATAGGATAAGATTGGTTTCCATCCAAAACACCTAATATACATGTGTGTGCACAAAATCTAACTATAGCAAAATAGCATAAGCAGTCAAGATAAGCAATGTGAGGTAACTATAAAATGGTCAATGAGTGAGGAGATGTTCATGATCTCCAAGAAAATTCATCATGGGTGAAGATTTAAGTGATCTCTAATGGCATTTATTTTGGTTGGGGAGATCTATGTGATCTCCAGTTGTCCTAGTGTATGGGTAAAGATTGAAAATTTGGGGTTGTTTTATTAGGGAAAACATTATTGGATTGGTGTTGATGTCAGTGACATTTGATAATATTGGTAATAGAAAGTGCCGACATCATAAAAATAGGGCAACATTGTCAATGTCTGTATGCATAACCATTAACATCAGTAGATTAGGTCAAGAATGTTGACATCAGTGGCCGACCAAACCTAGTAAAGGGGGTTTGGTGGCCAACTAAACTCATTTACAACTTGTAATTTTGAGATAAAAAATAGAGCTTGAGAGTGATAAAGATGGTAGAGCAAGGAGGGGACCCAACAGGAGGTGTACCACCATAGGAACTAGCTTTACCAACCAAGAAGAGATGGAGAGATGAGGTCAGAATCTCTGCTAGTTGGTTCAAACTTTGATTTGGGTATTTGTAGTTTTTAGGCTAATTTAGAGGTGGGGGTGTAGAAAATGTTAATAGAGGGGTAAAAAATAGGATAGGTTAGTTTTAGGATAAGTTAGGGGGTTTTATGGGTAGGTTTTTAGGTTACATTTGTAATGTTAGATTTGGGTCATTTGGCCCTAGCGCTGAACCAGTCACTGATGTCGATGAGGTCCACCGACATCAATTGATATGGCACTAAGGTCAGTAGGTATCTGCCAACATCAGTCAACACTTAGGTGTATAAAGTGTCAATGTTGGTAGTAATGTTGATGTCAGTGACTATAAAAAAATTAGAAAAATAGGAAAAAGGGTTAGTTTTAATCCCTAGTGGAAGTAGTCAACTATCCTAATGGTTGAGCTAGCCTGAAAAGACCTTGTGTCAACTAAGTGCTACCTATATAGCCTAGTTTAGGGCCTTAGGCCAATGTAGTTCTCCCAGAGCCTAGGGAAAAGATCTAAAAAGGTGTGTTAGGGGAAATGGGTAAAAAGGTAAGTTTAGATAGGTCAAGAGGTTTAGGTTTTAAAAGATAGTACATAGTGTCAAGGGTCAAGGATATAGGTTGTGAGGCCTAGAGCTATGATAGGCAAGTAGGCCTAGGATAGAGAGAGAGAAGAAGAAGTGAAGCCTAGGGTAGAGAGAAGAGTAGGGTAGTTAGTTAGGTGGGTATATGGTCAAGATAACCTTAGAAGACCCTGTGTCAATTGAGTGCTACTTACATAGCCTAATTTAGGGCCTTAAACCAATGTAGTTCTCCCAAAGAGAAGGGAAAAAGGTGGTGATAGAGTATATTATAAATTACGTAACTTGAGTTGTGTGTATGGATGTAGGTAAGGATGGAGCTGACATTATGATATCCTCTCTTAAGGTTATTTACATGTATGAGGAGGGATGTCACTCTGGATGAGTGGGAGTATGTGGTGGCCATGGGCTTAAGAGGAGTGTGATGGTATTGTCAAGTCATCCAAGATGTGTTCCTGATGATAGTATTGATTGAGAGGTGGGATCATACCACCAACACCTTCCATCTACCAATTGAAGAGTTGACAATGACTCAGGAGGATGTTTATAGGATTTTGTGGTTACCACTCCAAGGTGAGGAGATCTTTGCATGCTCAATAGAGGAGCATGATATACACATGGTCACATTATATGGAGATCATGTTAGCAAGGTGACCTACCATTCTATGAGTTTCACATATGAGCCACTCTATATGGTTGATGAGGAGTAGCATCAATTGAGTATCCTGATGATGATCAAGATCATAGTGTATGTATTACCAGATGTAGATGGTGGTATATTTATGATTACATTGATAGGTGTGCTTGCATAGATGGTTGAGTAGTGGACTATTTTTGTTTGGGGTTTAGTATTTTTAGCATAGTTATATAAAGAGTTATGGGGTTTGAGGTTACGATAGTGATATAATTTATGTGTCAGCCATCTACTACACTATAGGGTGTATGATCACATCATGGTGACATGACCATTGGGGTTACCTACCATGATCCTAGCTAGTTTTAGGGTTGGTTTTAGATGGTGGAGAGAGGGCATGGTACAGACTCGAGTGGATGGTGTGGTTTGGGATATTACTTATTATAGGCATATGATTGAGGGTTTGATCCCTACTGATATTTTTTAGAGACCTTACCTGACATATCCTATTTTTAGAGGATAGGTATAATTATTTGTAGGTTTATAGAGCTCACTATGGGTCAAGGGTAGATGAGCTGGTGAGTTAGAGATGGTACCTTTGACATGGGTTAGGAGGCAATTTGGTCTAGTTTAGGATAGTATGCCTACCTTCCCTTGATATAAGAGGGATGGCATAGAGGCACCCCTACCATTGCTTTAGGAGATAGACAAGATACATTTTGAGGATCTACTACCAAGGCTAGGGGTTGGAGACCCAAGGTGCACAATAGCCTATATAGCTTGGTGGGTAGGGTTACATTTAGTAATTGAGGTCAAAAGGCCACCACCAGATTTATAGGGTTTGGTGAGAGAGAGGGATGTAGTGGTTCAGGCCTAAGATGTAGTAGTTTAGGCTTGAGATACATCTCAAGCACAAATATTAGCCTTATAGAGGTAAATGGTGATGTTACAGGGTCAAGTTGGAACACTACAGGTCTAGGTTGTAGCAATACAAGGCTAAGTTACTATTTTATAGGGTCAAGTGACTATAGTGATAGTAGAGAGAGATAGTCTAAGATCAACAAACTAGGTTGCTCCTCCTCCTCCACCACTATAAGGACCAGTACAGGTTGGGACATCATCAGTGGCTATGAGACCTCCACAAACTGTATCTATGGTGATATATATGACTACCCTAGATGAGATTACCTACTATGAATGGGAAATTAAAGAGTTTCTATAGATTTAGAGATATTTAGAGTTCAAAGAGTAGGAGAGGTCTATATCATGTATTATGGCTTCTAACTTATGTAGGATGCAGATGGGAAGAGAGTGGTGATGACACTACTTCTTCATGACCATGTGGAGAGCCTCGAGGACCTTGAGTGTCATATTTTTCCATTTTGATTATATATGTTATATGTATACTAGCCTACAAGTCGAAGATGCAAGATGTATATTTTGAGAGAGAGAGATGATGTTATTATGATGATGTATTTATGGACATGTATTTTGATCACATAAATATATACATGAGATGTTCATTTATTATTATGTTGAGATGTGTTTATTATGATTATGATGATGATATGGATGATGATTATTTTATGCTATTGTAATTTGATGTTAATGTTGATCATATTAGTTGAGTTAGACTAGCCTTTTCCCATATATGTGATGGTATATGCATAGTTGGTTGATTAGTTTCATCTTAGCATTTTCCCATATTTCATGATGGTGTATGCTTAAAATGAATAAATTGGTTATGTTAGTTTATTTCAGTATTTTTCCATATTTTTGATGGTGTATGCATAAAATAAATTGAGTAGGCTTTGTTAGTGTTGGTATGACATTGTTTCTTCATCTCAAATAGAGAGATCAACATGTGATGTGGATGGAAAATAAAGAGGCAGAATGCTCATGCACCAGTAAAGACTGTAATCAAAACATAAATAGGCTCAATAAAATGAGCCTCTTTCATGTCTTATATCTTTGAACCATTTTTTTTGTTAGAGAAGCATTGTGTTTACCTTATATTAAGTGAGCGTCATAGTCCCTTGAAAGAGTATGAGGAGAAAAAGGGTAAAATGAGGGGAAATGTTTGGGTGCCATAACCTACAAAGTAGGGATGATATGCCCCTTTTGTGGGTAACCCGAGAGCTACTATATTCAAGGCCATGATTTAAAGCTTTTCTTTTTATATATGTAAGCTGATCAATGCAGGAAGTCTACAATGGGATTTTGTATGGGTTAAGGTCATATAAATTTGATCAATGTGAGAAGCCTTTTTCATTTGTTTGTCCCTTTGAGAATAAATCTTGGCTTAGCCATCCTTCAAGGGAGTGGTCTAAGCATTTGTTTTTAATTTTAAATAGTTTTCCTTCAAGGAAGCATTCTATTGATAGTATCAAAGGGAAGTTACGTAGTTGTCCTTTAAGGGAAAAATCTATGTTGAGAAGCATGACCTAAGACTTTAAACTTTTTTAGATGTCCTATTTATTTTTTATTTTTTTATTATGATTTTAGTCATGGACAAGACTATAGAGGCTTAAGAGTTTTCAATTTTGAGGGAAAAACCATACCATTGCATAAGTTAACTAAGTGTATAGGAGTAAGGGTGAAGAGGAAATGAAATGAATGTAATAGGGATGCTTAAGGGATGAGCTCAAGTTAAACACAAAGTAAAGTGATGCTCGTTTAACAAAAGAATGGTTGTAGGTGTAAGATATTTAAAGGCTCTGGTTCTATCCTTCCTTTAAGAGAAGACAAGTGATAAGTTCATGAGGCATACTTATTAGTTATGATATAAGGTCCAAGATAATTAGGAGAAAACTTACCCCATTTGTTTTTCTCCATGTTCATCACGTGTTGATTTTATTTTAAGATGAGATCTCCTAAGTTGAAATCTTTCTCTTTGAGGTTTTTGTTATAAGCACATTTAATACACTCTTGATAGATTTGGAGGTGGTTGAGGGCTATGAGATGGTGCTCATCAAGAAATTCTAGTTGAGCCAAACATTCTTGGTGAAAGTCATCGTTAGTAAGTATGTTTTGTACAGAAATGTGAAGAGAAGGAATAGAGACTTTAGGAGACAAAAATTCCTCCATCTCATATACCAAGGAAAAAGGTGTAGCACCTATAGGGGTTTGAATACTAGTGTGGTAAGCTCATAAAGCAAAAGGAATGTTTGTGTGCCAATCTTTTCCCATATCATTGACTACCTTCATGATAATTTTGGTCTATGTTTTGTTAGAAGATTCTACCTGTCCATTAGCTTGTGGATAGTATGGTTATGAGAACCTTAATTTGATTCCAAATGTATCACAAAGAATTTGAACAGTCTTTTTTTTGAAAGATTTGCCATTATATTTTATAATTTTATGAGGGACACCAAAATGATAGATGATGTAAAGTTTGATGAATTCAACAATTTTGTTAGCTTTAGTGGAGATGAGAGGGATGGCCTTGACCCATTTGGTGATGTCTTCAATGGCAGTAATGATAGAATGATGATGGAGAGATGAATGAGGATTAATCTCTCTAATTAGATCTAAGCCCCATTAGGAGAAGGGCCAAAAGTCTTTGGTGACTTGTAATGCATGACTGGGGATGTGAAGGAGATTAGCATGTTTTTGACATTTAACACAATTCTAGATGTAATCAGCATAGTCTTGATGAAGTGTGGGCCAATAATAACCAAGTCAAAGGATATGCTTGAAAACTATGTGACCATTGAAATACCCACCATAAATCCCATCATATACTTCCTTAATAGCGAAGGGAGTCTCAATACTAGTGAGGCATCTAAGGAGAAGACCATAAAAACCTCACTTGTAGATAAGTCCCCCTAGTATAGTGTAATGAGCAGCACATTTTATGAATGCCCATTTCCCATTATTGAAGATATCAGAAGGTGTAATAGAGAAGGAAAGATAATCCATGAGTTGTTTGTACCATAATTCATGTGGGTTATTTGTTACATTTCCAACAAAGAGGATGTTAGTTGAGACATAGGAGGGTAATGTTAAGCAATGGATGGTGACATAGATTCTTGAGGAAGAGGATGAAGAGGGTATATGTGAAGCAAGTGAATCCATCATGTCAACAATCTTGTTTGTAGATTGAGGAACACTTTGCAAGAGATAGGATTCAAATGATCCCAATAGTGTATCTACACAATGTTTATATGACTGTAAAAATTTTATTTTGCATAGGTAGGAACCATTAACCTAGTTAACCACTAATTGAGAATCACCAAAAATGGTTATGGATTTAATACCCAAGAATGGAGTAGTTTGAAGTCTTAAAATCAAAGCCTCATATTCGGCCATATTTTTAGTGCATTCAAAATCTAGTTTAAATGACAAAGGCATAGGATCACCATCTAGAGGAATAAGAATGACTCCCACACCCCCACCATGTTGACATTTAGATCCATCAAAGAACATCATTTGATAGGAGATGTCATCAGTGGAGAGCATTACAATGGATTCATCAAGGAATTTGAGGTTTGATGGTTGATTGTCAAGTAAAGGGGTAGTAGCTAACTGGTCAGTGATTGTTTACCCCTTAATAGACTTTTGTTGAATGAAATTTAATTCAAATTTAGGAAGAATAATGAGCCACCAAGCTACACATTGGTTATGATATGGTTTGGAATGCATGTATTTGAGGGGATCAATATGGGTGACCACATAGGTTTTATGATTTAGGAGATAATGGTGAATCTTAGAGACATAAAAGACCAATGCAAGGCAAAGTTTTTTAGTATGGGTATATCAAGTCTCATAATTAATAAGTGTGTGTCTTATGTATTAAACTACCTGATCTTCATGTTGGTCATCTCGATGTGCAATCATAGCACCTAGATAATGGTCTGTTGCAGAGATGTATATGTAGAAAGGTTGATTTTCCTTAGGTGGAATAAGAACTGATGGGGAAAGGAGGTATTGTTTAAGTGTGTCAAAATCTTCTTGACAATTGGTATTCCAATTGAAGGAGACATCCTTTTTAAGGAGATGGTGAAAGGGTTGGCAATGACCTAAAAACTAGGAGATTAAGCAGTGAATTGACTGAGTTTTGCCTTGTAGGCTACAGAGTTGTTTGATATTAGTAGGTGGAGGCATCTCTAGGATTGCTCTAACCTTAGCAAGATCAAACTTTATACCATGGAGAGAAATGATAAAACCTAATACCTTACCAAAAAAAACACCAAAGACACATTTTTTAGGGTTCAATCAAATTTTATATTGGAGGAGATGAGAAAATATAATTTTGAGAATTTTTAAGTGGTCTTGATGAAGTTTAGACTTGTCGAGTAAGTCATCCACGTAATCTTCCATAATTTGTGTAGGATATCATGAGAAATGTAGGTCATTGCATATTGGTAATTTGTACCAATGTTCTTCAAGCCATAATACATGCCCTAATAATAGAAAGTCCCCCATGGGGTAATAAAGGTTGTCTTGTGTTAATCCTCAAGAGCAACTAGGATTTGATTATATCTAGAGAATCCATCCATAAGTGATATCATCTCATGATTGGTCATCAGATCAACAAGTTGGTCAATACTTGGTAATGGGAAGTCATCTTTTGGATAAGTGAGGTTTAAATCATGATAGTCAATGCAAATGTGAATTTCCCTAGTTACATTTGTGATAGGAACAATTAATGGAAATCCATTGTGGGTAGTCGATGGGTAGGATAAAGTTTACAAAAAGGAGGTGTTGGAGCTCTTCTTTGACAAGGAGAGGAATATGAGGATGCATCTTGTGAAGCTTCTACTTAATAAGTTTAGCATCTTGATTGGTGACAATGTTATGGGTGATGATAGAGGGGTCAATACTAGGCATCTCATTATAAGACCAAGAAAAGGATTTGCTATGGTCATTATGAAATGTGTTATAATCAGCTTGATTGGAGGAATATAAATATTATCCAATCTTGAGGACATGAAGGTTATCATGAGAGTGTAGGTTGATGTCAATGGTTGATTCATTTAACATAGCTTGTGTTTTGCATGGGAGTGATCATTGGATATAATAATCATCTACACTCATGTAGGTGAGGATTACATCATCATCTTGATATTGGAAAGTGTTAATAGTGGGAGAGTCATCATCAATTACTTTAGGATGTACGAGAGGAAGGAGCCTTGTTTCCTTACCCTAAAAATTGGTGAGAGGCCCCAAATGGATGGCATTTATTGAAAAAAAAATAGGAGGTATAGATACCTCCGATTCAGTAGGTGATGGTGAAGAAGAAGGTGGATAAGGAGAGACTGGTTATTTGATAATCAATACATGGGAAGTCTTAATGAGTTTAGTTAGTTCATCATATCCCACTCCATGCCTCTTTTTGACATTTTCAATGGTGTTGCTAGTAGGATATTTAATAGGTGTATGGACACCTTATTCATAATGACCCAAACCAAATCCTTTCTAGGCACGCCTATAGAGATAAGTGTGAGTGAATCTAGGGTTACTCAAGAAAGAGAAGTCACAGTTAAATGGTTGTGGTGAAGAAGATGGATTACTAATAGTGGGAGCTTGATCAATTCCCCCATATGTAAAATTAGTTTGAAGGTTAGGGGGACCATAAGGGATGACCATCCCAATAGAAGGATCATAATCTATGTGCATGTGAAGCCTTCTATACTCTTGTGGAGTATAGAACATGTCAAGCATCAAAAAATTATAGTCACCGAGTGATAAATGTTGAAATGTCTCTTCCATGGGATCATTATTAGGAATTTATGTTGTCAGTATCTATGTAATCAAGGAATTGGAGCTTGTAGAAGCTTCAAAAGTATTTTGTAGAGAAGGTGATGTTTTTAATGGAATTATAACATCATTGGGACTATAAGTCATGTCGCATGTTTTAAATGGAAGTGGGTCAATAGGTATGATATGTACTTGACTATCATGTTCAAACTTGACACAACAATGCAAAGTTGAGGGTACACATGCCATAGCACATATCCAAGGTCATCCAAGTAGTATGTTATATTAGAACTCTCCTTTTACAACATAAAAGATCTCAAGAATAGTATGGGGACCTACACAAATATGTAAGACAATAGTACCAATTGTAGTAGTTTTAGTATCATTAAAAGAGTAAAGTATCGTATCGGTTTGAGACATGTAATTATTGGGAAGGGCTAGCTGTTTGTAGGCATGGGTGGAAATAATATTAATACTAGCTCCCCCATCGATCATAACTCTTTTGACATGATTTTGATCAATATATGTGGTAATAAAAAGGGCAAAATCTTGATCTTCAGGGTGTTGAAGTGGAATTTTTGAATCACTAAAAGTAATTAAGAAGACAAAATTAAGGGAGCTAACCAAAGATGTAAGAGGTTTGGGATCATCCGATTGTACCTCAATCACTTTCAAAGCACTAATCCAAGCTTGATGATGTTGGGATAAGTTTTGGATTAACTCATACAAAGACATTTTCATAGGAGTTTGGTGAAGTTATTTCACCATTGAGCTTTGAATAGCGTCTGAATATGTTATTTTAAGAACACCCAAAATGGAAATATTATGTTTAGGAGGAGGAGTGTCTTTGGTGAAGGGATGGGCCTAAAGATTAGTGAACTTTTCCTTAGCTTTATCTTTTTGGTTTTGTGACCGTGTGGCCACATTAACTGTGTTGATCTGAAATGTCAGTGAAGGAGTTGGAAAAGGAGTTACAACCACATCTTTGGGTTTGAATTTAGGTGGAATGATAGGAGACACTATAGATACCAAAGGTGGAATAATAGGAAGGTTAATGGCAGTATCATCAAAAATAATGTCAACATCAAAGTGTTGTCAAATGACTACTATAAGGGCTTTACAACTCTCAGTATCATGTCCAGGTGAATGATGATATAAACACACTTGTGTATCATCAAACTAAGATGGCTTCATTCTAAGAGGACTATAAGTCTTAATGGGAGGAAGAGTTATTATGGAAGATTGTAATAACTAACATAAGAAAAAGCTCTGAGAGCTTACAAGTGGGCTCGTACTTGTTGTGTTAATAGAAGTGGACACCTTCTTGTGTTTTGGTGTTGGAAAGGTAATTTTACATGGTACTTTGTTTGGTAATGGTGGAGTTACATGTTTTGTTGTCAATTTCTAAGTGTCAGATGTGAGAGGCCTATCAGATGGAAAAGGTAGGAGTGGAGGTAGCTACACCTTTTGTTTTGCTTGGTTAGGCAATATTCTAATTAAAGTAGAGGGGTGTGGTCCCAAAATGGATGGTAAAGTTGAGGGTTGAAGAAGGGATCAATGAGATCTAGGGAGACTAACATTTTCTTGTAATTTAGGCCATAAATCTCTAATGCGTGGTTGAGGAGTTAAATCAAAATTTGCCTATGGATGAATTAAATTAGAAATAGGGCATACACCTAAGGGCCTGGTCTATTTTAATGTAGTATATTCTTGCGAGGGTGAGGGTTCTGACATAGATGACTAAACTTTAGGTGCTTTTGGTGAAGAATCTCTAGCTTTGTCAAAGATCTTGGGGTAAAGAGTAGTAAAAGGTTTGGTAGTAAAGGTTGACATTCATTGTGTTGGATAAGGAGTTTTTAGATGATCCCAAAATGTTACATGATCTAGCTTTATGGAGTCAATAAATTCTAGACTTTTCACCAAATGAAAGAAGGATTTAGATGAAGTTGGCATAGGCCTTAAGGTTGTGCATTTTGATGGTTGAGGTGTTTGGGAAAGAGGGAAATTATTGGTTTTTGATACTTCAAGCCAAAGATGAGAAAGAACCGCAATGGGGTCCTCTTCGACAAATACGAGAGAAGAGACATGGTCTACCATGGGTAGAGGGGAGGTAGGTGAGGAAGGTTCCTCAAGAGGGTAAAGCATAGGTATTATGGCTCCCTCAACATGTGGGTGAGGCATGGGTAAAGTATGATCCTCCATAGGTAAAATAAGGGGTAAGAGTGGGATAATTGGAGTAGGCACAATAGGTCTCTCGTCTATTGTGGGAGTAGATAATACTAACTCCTCTAAGTGTAAAAGTAGAGTGGGTGGGATACTACTCTCTATAGGTGGAGGAAAGGTAGGCAAAGAAGGTTCCTCAAGACGGTATAATATAGGAATGATGTTCCCTTCAACACATGGTTGAGGAATGGGTAGGGTGTGGTCCTCAAGTGGTAAGAGGATAGGTAATATTGGTGCAAGCAAAATTGGCATTATAGGCTCTTCAGGTAGTAAAAGAAGTGGTAAAGGAGGCTCTTCCTCTCAAGGGAGTGGAATAGATGAAATATACTCTTCTACCTAAGGAGGAAGAATGGGAAAAATAGATGCTACTGAATGTGGGGGAGGATTCGATGAAATGGATGTCTCTTATTGAGGGGAAGGTTAAACTAGAGGTAAAGGAAAGACCATATTAACCATATGGATATTATGATTAGTTGAGTTAGTTATGGACTGGAAAATATTTTGATTCAATGAATGGTTAAGAAAAGGGTGTTTGAACACATCCATACTTTGATTAGGGGATGCATTAGGATTATCCAAGGCAAGATCACCTCTATTAAGCATATCTTGAATAATGTTCTTGACTTTTTTATAATTATTAGAATTGTGGCCTTTAACTCGATGGTAACCACAAAACTCATCTTCTTTGTTCCAAGTTTGGATAAGATGGAAAGGGTCAAACTGTATAAGAGGTTTGATCAAAGGAAGGGTTATGGCACCTTGTTGCAATAGTTTTTCCAAGACAGATGTATATGACTCCCAAATGGGAGTGTATTATCTTTGTTCATATCATCATTGGAATTACTTGGTTAGATTTTGGGAAGTCAAAGAATTTGATTGGTTTTTGGTTGTGGAATAAGTTGAATTAATGACCACCACATTGGTGGAGCCTTTAGATTTTTGGTTAGAAGAAGTTTTAGAGGAGGAGTCATTTGATTTGGAATTGGGATTCTTATTGCAAAACTTGATTTTGCCTTCATCTAAAGTGTGAACCTTAAGTTTTCATGCCATTGTAAAGGCCTTATCAAATGTGTAAAAATTTTGTACCTAGAGTGTGGATGAGATGTGCTTAGCACATGCCCTTGAGAAGATATCAATAAGCTCAGGTTGGGGTAAGGAGAAGGAGAGTTGATTGATCAAGCTTCTCCAACGAGTGACAAAATTTGCAATAGACTCATCACCAAATTATCTGATATAATAAAGGTCTGTTATAGAAACCTTCTTAGAAATGTTAATAAAGAAAAGGTCTAGGAATATTTGTGTAAGTTGGGTAAACAAGAAAAGGGAGTGATGAGGTATAGAGTTATACCAATCCAAGGTAGCACCTAAAAGAGACATAGGGAAAGTGTGAAGTAGTAATGCATCATCATGCCCTATTAAATAACAAGCATGTCTAAATTCTCGTAAGTGCTATTGTGGGTCCTCTTTACTCTAAAAATGAGTGAATTTAGGGATTTTCCATTGGCTTGGATAAGGGTGAATTGGCACAGAAGGATGGATTATTTCATTGCATATCTGGTCATAAGATAACACATTCTTTGAACTAGAAATGGATGTCTCTAGATTAGACATCTTATCCATGAACATCTTAATGAGGTCTGGAGGGGGATTAGTTTGTGGAATACCTCCTAAGTTATAAGGAACCTGATAGGAAGTAGAGGGAGTGTATGACATAGCTTATTAAGGTTGTGTTGGAGAAACATAAAGATAATGAGTCATAGGCTTGGGTATGGAAAGAAAAGGGGCTTATCACATTGGGTTGGAGACTATGCCTTGGTTGGTTGTTGTTATTATAGGTTGAATTATTGGCATCGTTAGACTAGATGAAGGGTGAGTTGTAACTCAAGTAATTATAGGTGCAAGGGTAGATGGAATAGGTACCACTAAATTTTAAAATGGGGTGTGACTTGACTAAACTAGTTGTGGTTATGAAAGTAGGGAAGTCACACCAAGGTTTAGGTGGGATTGGGAAGTTGGAGATGCTACACTTTGGACATTGTTAATAGTTGGGTTACTTTATTGAAGTGATGGTTTGGGTAACCATGGGGAAAATAGTGGAGGCAACTAAAACTGAGGTTATCTCCATTAGAGAGGTCGGCATACCATAGATTGGGTCACCTAAATAATTAGGGGTTCATCTCATATTAAGGTAATGCTAAAGGGCTGCCACATTGTGATCAAGAAATTTAGCAAAATCTTGATCTCCCATAGGCACAATGGGAATTTGGTTAGGGCTGGGAGTATGCTCTATATCTGAAGTATTCTCCATAATAGAATTGAAAGCGAGAGCGGAAGGTGGAAGTTGTTTCCATCTTGCATAATCAGCAAGATTTTTGGCTTGAGCTCATGTCAATACCATGTAAGAGGAAGTATAAATAGTCTTACTACCCTATATTAGAAGTAAAATAAGGAAAAACCAAGTTTGAGTATGGGTGAGTGCGTTATTATAGCTTGTTATTTTGATCAGATGAAATTACATAGTCACTAACATAAGTCATTTAACCGATGTTAGTAGAAAAATTTTGTCGATGTCGATGGTTTAATCGATGTCGGTAGGTCAAATGTATCGATGCTGATAGGGTTAACCGATGTCAGTCGCTGTGATATCCTGAGAGATGGAAAATTTGATGTTGTAAGAAACTAGAAGTTGAAGCTAGGTAAAATAGTAGATTTAAGAGGCCTATGTAAGAAGGAAGGACACTCAAAAAACATGATATAATAGGTTATACAAACTGAGTATTAGAAATAGTATTGATTTTGTCAATTAATAGGAAGATGTCCTTACCAACTCCAAAATATAGAAGATAATAGAAAAACAAAAAAAGAACATATAGCCATAAACTATTAAGTCCTAGAGATTAATTTTTAGTCTCATGTTGTCTTATGCCTTAATCAGATAGTGAAAAGAGAACTTGGTTATCAAAGGTACTAGAAAGCAATCTAGAGTTGGTTTCAGGTTAGTTTTAGTGCTCAAGAGAAAATCTATGTAAGACCAATTACATGGCTTGTTATAGGAGCTTGCTCTTTTTACTTCATGAACTTAGATCCAAGCCAAGCCACTTAACTAAAATATACCTTCTGTCTATAGTTTATACTCCACTAGAGAATGGAGTGGGTTCTCCCCTTGGTGGTGAAATCTAAGTAAGATAGTCGAGTAGGGTAAGGTGATCCACTAGGTGATGAAATCTTAATGGGCCTTTTCTCAAGGGAGTTTATACGTTTATTTATATTAATGTGATTTGGTTTTGTAACATAGGTGCACTACGATTTATTCAAAAGGCTTGTAATTAACTAGGTGAGTTAATATGCAACAAGCAAACTATGAAATGCAGTAAGTTTTAAACCCAAATCTGAAATGTTTAGATTTGAATGAAAATAGAGATGAAATAGGAATAGAGAATGAAATTCACTATCCTAATGTGCATTCAAGAAGTAAAGAAGAGATTCATTTTTTTTAACTTGTAAAAGAAAATGATAAATTGCTTTTAGAGGCAAAGAGAAAAGAAAGAAAATTTTAGTGTAATGCTTTTTAAATAGAAAATAAAATATTGAATTTTTTGTTTTAAGAGAAAAGAGAAGGAAGAAGTGCAATAAATGAAATTTTCACTATAATTCACCTATATGAATGCTTAAAACAAGAAATGAACCCAAGGAAAACTCCAAGGTCCCACCGGGCATGCCAAAAATGTTTCACTAAATTTTGTCTATTTCAAGTCTAAAGGAAAATAGAAAAGAATGATGGGAATAAGTGAATAGAATGAAATCAGATTAGTTTTCACAGTGTATCTAAACATTGTGAGCACTCCTCTTTGGTTGGGAAGGACTACCTACAAGTAATAAAACACTACCACAAGATGTTTGTTGGTAGTTAAATGAGTGGGTTGCCAAGCTACGTGTTTGTTCTAGAAAGTATGAAACTTCCTTAGAGATAATAGTCCACTTTTGAGAGACAAAATAATAATGAATAACTAAAATAGAGGTAAAGAGAGAGTGAAAGAGGTATAATATTACCATGATTAACAACTTATATGTAGCAAAGAGTGACAGGGTGTAGGTGATGTATTTTATTTGTATTTTAGATATTGTTTGAGTAGGTTATAAAAAGGTTAGAGAATCCACAATCATCGACATCAGTAGGGGAGTGATCGATATCAGTTATGCTAATGAGGTTAGTAGTGAGGTGATCGATGTCGATTAGGTTACCGAGGTTGGTAGGGGCAATAATTGCCTAGGGACTTGCAGAAGGCTTTTTCATGTCTGGGAAATGATTTTGATCAAGTTTGGGAGGTTAGGGAAAGTTATAAGAGAGAGATTATGGTTTGGGTAGATCTTCTTAGAAGTTTGGTGTGTCAAGTTAAGGGGAAATAAGTAAGGAATCTTTATAACTCCCTCATGGGGGTTCAGTTAGAATTGTGTCAAGTAATGCATAGTAGATATAAAGTGATAGTAGAATAAATGTTTAAAAGACCTAAAGAATAAATGATATACTTAGTTGTAGTGGTCACTAAATGATAAGTGCTAGATTGATGCTCATTATCAGGGAGTCTGAACCTGAATGCCTAAACAAAAAGAACAAGCAGGTGTTGTTGGTCCTCAAGAGCTCAATTCTTGATCGTGATTGACTTACGCAAGATGACAGTAAACTAGGATGTCAAAAATAGAATGATGAGGGCTTGAATGCAAGTAATAATTAATTTTATTGATTTTGGTTGACTAAACTTTAGGTTGGTGTTTAGCTTTCTTTAGGTTGGTTTTTGGCTTATATTGCTGACATCAGTGATCCCAACAATGGCAGCCATGGGTTGATCGATGTCTGTGGCCCTAGAATAGGTAAACCTTACTATTTTTGGCATGTTTTCTATTTTTATTCATGCCAAGTGTGATACCCATTGCAAAATAGTAAAAATAAGTGGTTAAGAAGGAGGTAGTTGACTAGGATTTTAGTTTAAAAGTGGGAATAAGTCTTGGGTAGTTAGGATGAGGGGACCATGTCTTGAGGTGACTCATTAGGTGAGAATTAGTTATAAGGTGAGGTGGCTAGGTAAGGTGGCAATAGGGGTTTTTAATCAACTTAATTAAGTATTTTAAATTAATTAAATGTGTAAGGGGTAAAAGCATGGGTTAGGGAGGTTAATTTTTATTATTGAAAAATGGTTTGAAAGGGGTTTTGGCATAGGGAGTTACACACGTGTATGTGACGTAATTTTGGTGTCTACACATAGTTAAGATTTCTTTGATTATGCATGGAGTGTGTAGCAATGTTAGATTAGTAGGGGTCACATAACCTTCATGTTCTAATTTAGTATTAGATGAGATATGAATTACATGGACATCATGGTTTAAGGCATGTATTTTTACTAATATATTTTCATAATGTTATACATATAAATATTATGATTAGGCTTGGGACATGATATAATTATCATCATCGATGTGAGAAATAGTACATGCATCAGTTTTTATAAGAGAAACAGTGGTGGAAATGCTTATGTTAAATTTGTGAGGAGACATAGTTAAAGGATCTTGAAATAGTTTTACCACTCTATATTCATTACAGTTGAAATCATATTTTGTGTAAGAGGCTTCATATGCATTGCATGGAAGGGGAGTATCAATAGTATAATCAAGTAATGAAATGGTATGATCATGTCTGAGTAAGGAAGGAGGAAATAATTACACTATATAAAGAGGTAATCGAGTGGTATAACAAGTATTTTGCAATTCATTTGGTTTTTCATCATTTGAATCGATGAGAGTAACATGTAAATACAATGCATGCTAACAAATTCAGGTAGAGGTGGATTATTGAAATGGGAAATAGTAAGAATATGATATTGAGATTTAGGATTTTATAGTTGAACACTCCATATATTGGGATCA
Organism: Torreya grandis; assembly: GCA_037957365.1. Classification (NCBI taxonomy): domain Eukaryota; kingdom Viridiplantae; phylum Streptophyta; class Pinopsida; order Cupressales; family Taxaceae; genus Torreya; species Torreya grandis. The sequence continues at coordinate 2,066,969 of JARHVA010001482.1, read as the reverse complement.
ACTTCATGTTTGTAGCATTTTTCATTATGTATGAATTTGATACATTGACTACCTGAAGAAGCAATGACATGCATATGATGTATCAATGGGTGACCAAGGAATTTGTTGTAAGATAAGTGGAGATCAAGAACCATGAGCTTAGTTTGAACTATCTTGGGTCCTATGGTAAGTGGATCTAGATGCAACAAAGTGGTTTTTATTAGTTTTATCAAATCCTTTACATGTGAGGCATGTTTATTTGATATTTTCTTTGGTGTATCCAATTTGTTGAATTAACCAAAGAGAGGTGACTTAATTCTTGAACCCTCATCTACTAACACTTTTTGAATGAAGGTATTATTGATTCCTATTTTAATAAAGAGAGTTAGATCATCTACTCAAAAAATAATCTCATCATTAATCATATCTTCTTCAAGAAATTTTATGGATGATTTTAAAGATGTGGAAATTATTTCAATTGTGTGGACTTCTATAAGTGGAGTATCATTAGAAGGCATTTTTGAATTATGAGATTGTGGTTCTTTGATGTTTTGTAATTGTTTTATAAGTAATTTATGATGATAGGGATAAGTTCGAACTAATTCCATAAGGGAAATTTTACAAGGCATTGAATTAAGTTCTTCTAAAAAATTCTAATGTGATTTAGTTGATAAAGAATCAACATGAATTTATAGGTATGAAAATTTATTGTAGGTATAGGAGAGTTATATTGGGGTTTTGGTTATGGAAGTGGGTCATCATTTGGTTTAGAAGATGTGGGTATAGTATTTTTAGTATCTTTAAGTAATTAGTCATCAGTACAGGATTTTTTTGGTCTAGTGACAGGATCCTTTTGAGAAATTTTATGTCTATAGTTAACTTTAATTGCATTCACATACTAAGAATTGGTGTAATATTGGTCATAATTGACATCAATTACACATATATTATCATTTGAATGTTATGTGTTATAAGTGGAAGAGTATTTTTGAAGTTTTGAAGGAATGGATTTAATAACCTATTTCTTTTGAGAAGATTTGAGATAATCATGATGGCATAATTTGATCATAACATCATGGTCAAATATGTCACCTAACATGAAGGAAACTACAAATTTAATAAATTTTTGACATGTTTCTAATATCATCATGGAACCAATAGAATTTTTTATGATCATAACATGATGAGAGGGTGTTATTGTTGTAGGTGAAGGGTTTAGAAGATAATAATTACTTAATTTGTGGTACTATCAATGATGGGTGGGAAATAATTTGGTTTTATATTTTAACTATTCCTGATTATATTTGAGGATTAGCACTTATAATTGAAGTAATTGAGGTTTGTAAATATTCCTTGGTTAAACTATGGGTTGGCTCAAATTATTTCATAAGGAAATCTTGCATTTTAGCTTGATCAAATGCTTCATTTAAAGTTTGTGAAGAAAAATTTATAACCTTATATTGAAGGGAAGGTGTTAACTTGGTGATAAATAGTTTAAAGAGATTATCATCAATCATGTTTTGATATACTTTATGAGCTAATGATTTCCATCATTTGATGAAAGCATGAGTTGATTCTGAGGGTGATTTCCTAGAATTGATCAAATGACTAAGATAATTTTTTGGAAGATCATTTTGTTGAAATTTTTTTAACTAAAACATTGACAAAATATTTTAATTGTGAGATAGAATGTTTAGGCAATTGATTATACCATTCTAAAACATCTCTTGTGAATTTTTTGACTAAGAGTTTAGTAGTAGAAAAAATATTTGTTTGGACCCATTCCTTGTAGAGATTAACGAATGCTTTAAAAAAAGAGGTAGGGTTTTTAGTTCCATCATATTTAATAGTTGAATATATATTTCCAATATCGATGGATACTATGAAAGGGGCTAAAGGTTTGTTTTAAAGGTTTTGAAGCATCTTGTTATGTATAAGAGGTTGAGAAATGATATTTCCATTGGCATTTCTAAGAGGAGGAATGAAATTTAGGTTATTTTGAGGCATGATAATAGGAGGTTGATTGGTCATTTGTAATATGTGATTTTGTATTTGCATTATTTAGGAATTGTTAGTTTCTTGCATAACATTCATTTGTTAAACCATTTGAGAGAAATATTGAGTGGTATCAATTGGTGTATTTTGATTATTAGTGTTAAGAAGTGGTGGAAGAGTTTGATTATTAGTGTTGGAAGGAGTGGCATTCCCACAATTAGGTATAGGATTGTTTCTTATGGGAGGACTCAATGTGGGATGATTTGTTATGTTAACATATATTACTCCAATGGTGAAATAAAGAAGTTTAGATAGGGTATTATCATGAGATGTGTGAAATGGGTTAGATCCATCTAAATCATCACTCTGGGTAATTTGAACTATGTTGTAGTCAATAGATTTAGATGAAGGATGGGAATAAATGCATCACAAGATATTATTTTCTTGGGTGGTTAGGGTGGGTAGAAAATAACAATCCATGTATCTTCTAAATGGGTTAAGGTTATCAAGGAAGATTTTTATAGGTAATTTTATGATTTAGAATAAAGTGGGAATAAAGCAAATAATGTGCAGATTGACATTAGAAAAAATTATAAGAATAAAACCAAATCGGCTACTAATTGGACTAAATTGGCCAAGCCAGATTTGGGTTAGAAAATAAATTATGTCAGCCATAAGGTATAAATTCAAATAGGTTAATGTATTTTGTTTCTACACAATAAAATAACACATAGTCTAGAAAAAAAACTAAGTCATCTAGAAGGTATGAAATTGACTAGGTTGATGTACTTGGTTTTTGAATGAAAAAAGATGACACAATATGGAGATAAACTATGTCAGATAGAAGGTATGAAATCAACCATTTTAATGTAGTTGGAAAAAAATAGAATAATATTTAAACAAATTGGGTTGAACTAGTCAATTAAGTTAGAAAATCAATAAAATAGCTTAGTTTGTAATCAAATTGGGTCGAGTTGGTCGACTAAGTTTTACAGTCTAGTAAAAAAATTAATGGTCTAATTCTAAATGATTTAGTTCTAAATATAGAAACTAGAGTTTAATCACACAAGAAACTAGGTCAAACTGGTTGATCTAGTTGAAACACACAACACAAATCTTGTAACAATACTAGCTAATACCATTTGTAATACAATATAGAATAGAAAACAACAAGCATCAAGATCATAATTTAGATTCTAAGTAATTGTTTAAAAATAAGATCAAGAATTTTCACTAAAGGTTATGATTTATAGTGTAGGCTTCCAAAGATACTTGCTTATCCATTTGATAGTGTCAGTCTAAGATTTCAGAGCATTAATTATGGATGAAGTGTCATTCCCATATCTCACTAAACATGATTTCAAGGGTAAGTTAAAAGTAACTTCTCAGTACTTACCACTAACCAGTGTACCACATAATCAAATAGATGGTTGGATTCCCAAGGTTTAATACAAAAGAAAATCCTATGCATTTTTTAAATATCATGAGATATGTGGAAACAAAAGACTATGTTTAGCTATTTACTATGACTATGAGTATTAGGTTTAGCCCATCATGCTACAATATATATAAATGATAAATAAGGACTGTAAATAGAATATCAGGTAGACCTTCATGATAATAGCTAAGTAGTTTTAAAATTATTGGTACATTGTTTCTAGGTAAAACCAAACAAAATAAAAAAAATAAAGGTGAAAATCAATTTTTTGAAAGCCAAGTTATAGTTTCTAAAAGTAAATAAACAAGCACCCAACTAAAAAGTAAAGTGATTGTAATTACAATTAGATATAGGTTAGTTTCCTTTATTCAATCTTAAAAGTGAAATACATAGAATGAGATCAAGCTAATCAATCAAGTTGGACAAATAGAACAAAACAAAGTTGATGTGGTTGATGCAATCTATTAGAAAAATATGCCAAAACAAATAAGGTCAAATAAGTTGACTTAGTTATATGGGCAAAAAATAGACACAAAACTTGATCGAGCCAATCAATCTAGTTGACTATGTAGGTACAATTTTACAAAACTAAAAAAATTGTAAAAAAAGTATTGAATTTAAATTTTAACTAAAAGGTGGAAAAAAAATATTTTTCCTATAATTTGATAAAGTGAAATATTGAGCTGGTTAGAGTGAACCTAGCAGATAACGCAAAATTGATCAGGTTGATGTAGTAACTTTTCTTTAGCATGTTGAATAGATGTTTTAACTGGGTTGTCCAGGTGAGTGTTTGATCCTAAAAATACAAAAAATAAAATTATTAAATAGAATTGAGTCAGTTATTCTAGTTAAAATAAAATTTATAAATAACATGAGAAATAAAACTAGATAAATCATATTGATGTAGTTACCTAAATATGAAATGTAGAAATGAATAGAATCAAACAAGTAAATTTAGTTGGACATGGAAAGCTAAATAATATACTAGATCAATTATTCCATTCTAGTTAACTGAGACTAAAACCTTATGTGTAGAAGACAAAATTGGGTCGATACAATTGACAAATTTGGAAACACTACACATAGAAAGCTAAACTAGGTCGACATGTTTAATGAAGTTAAAAAATCTACACATAGAGAACTGAACTAGGTCAATAGTCTTGATAAATTGTAATAACCTACACATAAAGAGTTAAACTAGGTCAACATGCTTGATGAATTTGAAAAAATTGCACATAGAAAGCTAAACTAGGTCGACATGCTTGATGAAGTTTAATAACATGTGCACAGAGTGTTAAACTAGATTTATAGGCTAGATTCAATTGAATATAATTAAAAATTAAAGGGTTAGATTCATGTTGGGTTCACCAGAATGTATGTAATTGAAATAAGATAGATTTATGTATGTAATTGAAATAAGATCGATTTATAACTTATCCTACTCAGTAATAACCAAGTTCAGAGAAATTAATCAACTAACAATCTACTTAGTAATACTTTATTTTATTGGGGTCATGACCAATTATGGATCCACTAAACCTAACTAAGGGATATCTTACTACACAATATCAAAGGAGAGGTTTCTGATGCCTCTAGTCAAATGTCATCATGTAATAACCTTATCTAGATCTTATAATGTGATAAATGGAAATTAGTTAATCTACTAAATAAAAATATAAGCTAATCTAGTAAATAAACATACAAGATAATCTAGTGCTCACCAAAGCTTATGGCACAAATGGGAAAGATAATAAACAAGCAAAGATAGTTCTATTCAAGACAATATATAAGTAGTCTAAGCAAGGAGAGATTCAATTCAATCCATTAGTCATGCAACATCCATATATCAAAATGAAGGGATATAAGAATATTTACCTTGTTGAATTGAACCTGTTGTGACTCAATCTCTCACTTTGTAAGAGGTTGTTATGGCTTGTAAGGATCACAAGGATGGATCAGTTCTAAGCTACAAGATTTCTCCTATGCATCCAAGATCTCAACAAGACAAATGCTCCTACTTAAAGGCAAAACCCTAAGCCAGGAAACCTCCAAATGATATTATAAGAATATTTACAAGTTTGAATGATGCACAATTGAAAGATCCTCTCTTTAGAAATGATTAAGGAGGTATTTATAGCCAAATATTGACCCTAAACCCTCTCAAGAATTTAGCTAACAAATTTGGTTGGATCAATCTTGATTTTATGGGCAATAGATTTTTTAAGCCTTGAACTAGGTCAGCTTGGGTCGATGGAGTTCCATAACATGTGTTAGATTCCCAACAAGGTTGATTGGGTTGATGTAGTAGGTAAAAAATAGAAAAAGGGATGTTTGCTTAGGTGGGGGCTATTTTGGATGGTGAATTTCTTAAGGGAGTGTATAAGCAAGTTTTTATTGCTTAGGGAATTAGATAAAAGTAGCTTGTATTATTTTTAGGTGATGGTCTAGGGTGAATAATCCTGCAAATCACCAAAGGTTTGCCAACCCCTTTCTCAGTACACCCTTTAATAAATACACTTAGAGAGATTGAGACTCAACTAGTTCCTACCAGAGATAAAGTGTTAGTAAATGATAAAAAAATATTATGTGAATACACAACAAATTTAATCAAAGTATCTAAAAAAAATCAAAAATATTCAAATTTCCATATCTTATTAGCTCCTTGTCATCTATGTTTTTGGTTCCATGTTGGTAGATATCATATCATTTCTTTATATATAGACACGTATGTTTCATGCATATTTTGAGTGTGATACAGGCATACCTAGATATATGATATATGCACATATAGATGTTGGGCCTCCCCTCTATTCATGTCATTAGTACGTTGAGGACATCCTCTTCTTTGATCAAGATACACCTAAGTTACATTATTATACGATCATTTCTATTATCATGTTTGAGCTTATGTACTTACACATGCCTTTGTCCATGCTTATATCTTTCACAGTGTACTTGATATGCTATTTATTTAACATTTTTTTCAAACACATATATCCAAAGACAAGTATGATATGCTTACGATAGTTGCTTATGATTCCATGATTTCCTTTTTGCACTTCCTTGAGTGTGTTTCTTTCTTGTTATTGTCTTACATTTTATTTCTATTTGAACATTTTAATATACTCTATTACTTGTGGCCCTTGTGCTTTTATTTGCCTAATTTGACATTTACATATGTCATAGTTTATTGCATGTGGACATTTGAACATGTCATTATATGATTTGTGGACATTTTACTAAGTCTTTTCCTTTCAATTGTGTGAAAATTGAACATTCCCCTTGTATGAGGTCTCCTTTAACCATTGCCTTTGTCTTATTTTTGAGTGTTCTTCTGTGTGTACTTAATTTCTTATTGAGCTTGTATTTTTACTTTCTATATGTTTCCATGATTTAAATCATGCATCCTAGGACCATATGTTATCACATACTATGTACCTCATTACTATATCTACCTAGACATGCTACTCATATATGTTACATGATTTATACACAAATTATATAGTTATATTATCCTTTTGAAGTAAGGTAATTACTAGTTTCTACTTCCCCTCACCTCAAATGGGGAGCATATATGAGGTGCATATGCCATGCAAAGGGCACCTAAAATTATAAAATCAAATTAGATTTCTAATTTAAAATACTACTTTGGACTGGTATCATTTCTAAGATGGACTTTTACAGACTTCTATTGAGCCAAACTATTGTAATTGTTGGTTCACCTTTTGACAAGGTTGAGGTAAATAAATCACTCAATCCTACCAAGTTTATAAGTTATACTTGATTAAATCATCTAAAATCACTAGATTTATAGGATGGAGTGATTTAATCATCCACCCTCACCAAATATATAGTGTGATTTTAATGGATCACTCATACTCACCAGGTTATAAGTATGACTAGGTTGCATGATTGAGATAAGCTAAATGGTTGTGTGGAAAATCACCTTTTCACCAAGGTTTTTGGCATGGTATCCTCCAATCTATATATATGTGCACCTACAAGTTTCTAAATTATCCTAATATTAGATCCAAGGCTTCATAAGAAAGTATCTCTTTTAATCAAATTATCAAAAATCAAGATGGTTGCATCAATACATAGGTCAATCATAAGCAATGCACTCAAGTTGGACTCATATAAAGGCAAGGTGTGTTATACACACCTAGGTACACATTTCTTTCCTTTAAACTAGAAATTTCATTACTAGCTTAAAGGGGGGATGTAGACACTAAATCTAAACTATATAGCACCTAAGTCTTAGATACTTGGCAAATACCTATCATGGCTATACCCTTTGGTTCTAATACCTACCTACTACCAAAAGTCTCATGTTCAATATCTCTTTTTACAAAAAAAATTATCTCTTAATCTAACCATTGTTATTATGATGACCATGCATTTTGGATTATAAAAAATTCTCAAAACCTAATCATTGTCTCTCTCTACCAATTTTGGACCTATTCTTGTTTTCTAGCTTTTTGGACACTTACATCCAAGCTAGATGCATATGTTGATGCAAGTGTCCCTTTTTCAATTAAATGTCAAGTGCCCAAAAATCATCTAATTTTCAAATGAAACATATCTTAAAGGTCATCTTAAGTGATTTAGTGAAATATATTTTTAAAAAGGATTGTTATATATACAATATCAACCCTCATTCATTCCTTGCCTAGAAAATATCAAGAACTCACAAGGAAACTTACCAAGAGCATTCGATCAAAAATTCAAGTGAAAAAACCTATCATATTCATTCATATTTCCATATTAGGCATAAAAGTAGTATCCCCACAAGGTTAAAGTATTGAAGGATCATCCCATGAGCCATATTTTCCAAGTTACAAGTTAGGTCACTCTATGTACTTTATTATCACACATTGCATCCTTATTCACACACAACCCAACACATAAGAGATAACTACATAAGTTTATGCCCTCTTTAGAGTATTGGATATGTAGGCAATGTTCATTGATAGAGGGGTCCTTCGGGAAGCTCAACACCATGTACCCACTAACACATTTTTCTCATAGTAAATCCAAGAGTGAGAAAGCAAGGGTTTGATCATTTGACAAAGAGTAACAACCTATGTTGATCTATACACACCATAAGAAATCTAATAGAAAACCTATAAAGCTACAAGTGGTTACATCTATATCCAGTCACTATTCTATACTGGACACTTACGTCTAACTTAGACACTAGATTTAACATAATCATATATATTTTATGCAAGCATCTAAGGCCACATAATGCAAAATTTTAAAATCTAATGATTATTCAAGAATCTTGATCAAGTCTACTTCTCGCATGTTTCATCCTAGATCTATATATGCATAGTGAACTAGTTATGTACTCTTATTTTCAATTTATTTTAATATCAATCAATATTTATACTTTTTTATTTTTGGCATATCTCAGTGTTATAAATTTAGAATATTGTTTATCTAAGTTTGCAAATTAATTGGGTTACTATAGATCTATTTATCACCCTTGTACTTATTCATTTCTATATTTTTGACCCTATTTATCCTTGTACCATCAAATTTAGGGTTGAACAACATTATTTTCTAACTAAGTCATAATTTTCTATGGCACTTTCCTTATTTAATAAGTTCCCAGATCTAGCTTGTTTCAAATCAATGAATGCTTGATATTTGCAGTCTTATTATTTCTAATTTTACACAATAGTTTGTCACTTAGGGTAATCTAAATATTGCTAGGTTTTCCCAAATTTGATAAAATAGACTAATATAATATTGAGGCATTCCTAAAATCCATTATTGCAGGTAGTTCTTATTCATCTTTGTTCCCAAGCCAAACATCAGGTGCTAGATATTTTCTAGGTCATAATAATGAAGTGTATTATTGAAATATTAGAATTGGTTATTATGCAAATTACATGGAGATATAGATTTAAAAATTATAACATTCCCTTTTCAACATTTAATATATTTCAGAAGAGGAACAAGGATATTTTTCAAGTTAGATTACAAGTTGCAAATATTGAGAAACTCCAACCCAGAGGGTGAAGTAGGATGTTTATAAGATCCTTTCTATAATAAATTAGACTAGACTGCAAATATATGAAATTGAAATAGAAATAATAGTATAATATTAATTCAAGATAATAGAATTTCATTATGATAATAGAATTATTGGCTTCTTCAAGGGGGAAACCTCCTTTGAACAAGCTCAATTCAATACAATTCATTAATGCATTCATACTAGACTAAGCTCCTGTTTATAATAATATATCACTAGATAACTACTACTCCCCATGAATGTGAGATTATTCTACTATTCTACTATTGCATTCTACTCTTCTATAAATTATAATGAGCTTGAGGGATGTCTTACAAAGCATTTGCATCCATAACCTTTTATTAAATAAACAAACTACAAAAGGATGGTTAGAATGAAGGGTCCTAACATGCCCCCCCCCCCTTAAAATTTTTGTCCTCAAAGCTTAATGTGAGGAAACTGTTGTTGAATGGAAAGAAGAGGTTCCCAACTCGCATCTTCTAGGTGCATACCCTACCATTGTATGAGAAATTTAGTCATGACCTAGTTTTAGAGTGAATGAGAGTGCCTATTTATGATATAATACATTTTTAAAATGAAATACCCTTAAGCATCAAGTTCTACAAGCATGGTCTAAGTGTTGATATTGTGTCCAAGGACCTTCTTTAAGCAAGAGACATGAAAAATAGGGTGCACACATGATGAAGGTGGGAGTTCTAACTTGTAGATGACATGTCCAACCTGTTAGATAATTTTATAAGTTCCATAAATTTTTGGAGCTAATTGTTAGTAATTTGACCTATCAAGGCCAAATTACTACTCCTATCATACAAAACTTTCTAAAATCTGGTCATATCCTTTTAAAGTTGGTCAAAAGAAGGAATTGTGGCCTAAAAATCACTAATTTTAGTTAAAATTTCAAAAATAGATTATAAATGGGTCATTATAATTTTAAAAAGAGCATTTTCAAGTTCAAATATGTAGATAATCCGTGCACAAGGATCAATTTTGAGAGAAAATTAAACTTTCTAAGAGCTACAGGTAATTTTAGGACCTCAAATTTTGTACATAGAATCATTATGAGTTGTATAACCTTCTTAAAAAATTTAATCATCATTTTACAAGTTGATATACTCACTATTTTGTAACAGTCCTTAGTAGGTCCGTAGGAAATCACCATTGGACTAGGCATCATTCTTGAGTGCCACAAAGGTTTCTAAGTCTAGGTAAAAATTTGAAAAATATGGTATGATGTTTTTAACATCATAATCAGACCTTTAAAGAGTGTAAAAACTCTAAATTTTAAGCAAAACATGCTCATATAGACTTTTGCAAGCAAACAGACATAAAGGCCAAAAAAGGGTTTTTTGAAGTTTCAATCAAAATGTGATTTCAAAGTGTTTTGATAAAATGGTATAGATCCCATGATGATTTTTTCATAAATTTAGAGGTATTTGAATAGTTATTTTAATTTTGGTGAAATTTTTATTTTTTACAGTTCTAGACACCCTTCCTAGCCTCCTGTTCAGATGCTCATATCTTTCACCACGTGTGAATTTTGGATGAAATCTCTTAGTATGTTTTGATTAACCATATTTAATTATAATTAATAATAATTTGAGACAATTTTATTGGTTTTATTTTATGAATAATCATTAAGAGTGTAGGTAGCTCGAAATGAAGTCAAAACTCCACAGATAGATTTATCCACATGATAATTTTTTATATATTTTGAATGGAAACCCAATATTTTTATATATGTTTGGGGAGTTATTTTTATAAACATAAATGGAAAAATTTTGGGATTTGGAGGTATGTACTTCATGAACCATTATGTTGAAAATTTAGCTTCAAAGCCCGCCTAAACCCTCATAACCTCAATTTTGAAAAAAAATGATTTTATTACCATAAAATCATATTGTATCAACCTAAAAAAATTAAAAATGTCAATTAAACTTAGATAGGATTCTATCAATGTCAATTTTATGAATGGAGATGTATGGATGAGGGCATAAATCATGTTTTTTGTGGAAAAAAGAATGGAAAATGAAGTACAAGACACTTCAATGAAATATAATAAATGGATCTTAAATAATAATACTTTTTATTCATCAAAAAAATATTATTTGGTTATAAATAATCATATAAGTGTCCCAACTAACTCAATCAAAATGGTCAGTCTGTAGGAAAATAGAGCAAAATAGGCCTAGTCAACCCTGTTGATTGAATAGCGAGTGTTTTCTCATCAAAATCAAATATATTGTGATGATAAAAGTTTTTATAAGAATATTTAATTATTTTTTTAGGTTTCATGTCATCTTTGTATAGTTTTAATAGATTCCAAATGCAAGAAGATAGTTTATTAGGCCTAATTGGTCAATAAAGCAAGTAAAGAATGGCGTTGAAAATCTATAAAATGAATTAATTTTGGAGTTAACACATATAATATATGTTTTTTAAGTGGATATATCATTCTAAATTCAATCCAAAATTTTAAATTCATGCAAGTTGAGCTCAAGTTGATTTAACTAGTCCTTAAGGGTCGAATCTCTTTGATTGACTGGTTTGACTAGTTTCATGCATCTCCCATGCTTTTCATGAAAGATAATGACTTTAAACAACTTAAAATCACTTTAAATATGGATTTATATTCTAATTTATGATGTAATTTTCATATAAAGAAGTTTGAAAAGTCAACATGGGCCCACCACTTCTCAATTCTATGCCAAAAATGAAGAACATGCAATGTTTGAAGAATTAGAAGATTTTAAAGCCTTTATTTAATATTGTAAAAGGATTTTAGTCTTATTTTAACTCAAAGAAGACTAATCCTTCTATTTTCCACATGAATTTGGATTGATTTAAGGTTTTAGACTTATATATTGGCTTTTTGAAGCCATTTTACAAAATTCCCTGAAGCAGAGCAAAAATTGTAATTGAAACCATTTTCAAATAAAGAAGATTTTTTTGCATATGTTTTTTTTGGATCAGAATAGAGTGTATTTTTTAATTGTGTACTAGCATATAATTGAGATATATATCCCCTTTTTTTAGGTCCTTTCCTCACCTACTATGAAAATCTCATCATTTATAGGTTATTTGAAGAGCTAGGAATAGAATTTGCTTTGCAAGCTTCTTTCAAGCCTTCTTTTGAAACACTTATGTTCAGGATTGAATGCAGAGTTTTTTTTCAAATTCATATATGTATATTACTCAATTTTAGAAATCTTTAAAATAATATCAATCATTTAGGTGCATCACCCTATTTAGACAGGATTTTCCATTTTAGTTTCTTTCTCCCTTTTCATCCCCAAAAATCAAAATAATTTAGTTTTTAGAGATAAATCTTAAGGGAACCAACCCTCTCTAGAGGTTATTATTTATATAGAGTCACCCACACTATGATAAGTTCCAATTGTATCATTTGGAAAGAAGGTGTGCCTTGTACATCTTCAAATAGGATGCTTTCTAGAGTGATAATAGTTTTTGGCATGCCCAATGGGATCTCATTCAAAATATCAGTACAGCTTTCAGGCACTCAAAGTTGGTTACGAACATCAAGTATCATTTCAATATTGATTACTTTTAGAATTTGATTTACTAATGGTCTTCAATGGCTTGTTTTAGTATGGATCCATATTATCCTCACTGTAATCAATATGACTAACCACAGTATGATCCTCACCAGGAGTTTGACGATCTATATCAAACATATATGCAGGAGTACTACCCAAATCCTCCATATAAATAGTCATTCTATCATAATAATTACCCTTATTAGTCTTATCATGAGCTATACTACCCATCTATCCAACCTAATCATGGTCATTTTGTAGCTACCCAATCCATACCATCACTTAAATAAACTTTAGTGAGCCTTAATAAGCATGCACTAGAGTTGTACTCAAGAAGATATTATGGCCAAGATACCCCTACTCACCTGATTCATAATTTTAGGGAGTCATTGCAGCTATTGAAAGAATAATGGACACCCACTGAGAGGGCAAATGACCAAAACTCTCAGATACTATGTTGGATATTGGAGGTTTCATTGAAAGCATAAAAGATAAGCTGAGGAGTCTTGAAGGATAGCAAGTACATTGTCCTCACTATCATGTCCCTTCATTTGTTCCACCAAAGCCATCTTATATGTCATATATGCTTCCCTTAGAAATCAAGCCTCAAAGTTTTTCAAGTCATTCTTATCATACTCCAGCCTTCCCATCTTATAAGTCAATTCAAGAGACCATTGCAAGAGCTCCTTTGAGTTTGCCAAATTCTTCATATGTTTCTCAGTCCTTCCCTTCTTAGAGTTCTATCCAAGATAATTGTTGAAGAAAGAAGGAGATAGTTATGGTACATCCTGCTATTGAAACCATTGACCACTTTAAAGAGAAGATATTCCAAGAGAATATTGATAAGTAGATCAGAGAATTTGAGCTAAAAACAAGGAAAGAGGAGGAGAACCAGAATCAAAAGGTCAAAAAAGAGCCTTTATCTTTTCCATCTTAGAACCAAATCATGGAGTTAAGAAAGAAAAAAGAATAATCAATCATCATTCAAGATGATGAATTCAAGCAAGAGATCATTCAACCTTCATCCCTTCCTCCTCAAAATACTAAATCATTTCCTTCATGGAAAGCCATTCAAGAAAAAGTGTAGAGAGATGAGGTGAAGGTGATCCAAGAAGAGTAACCTCATGAGAAAATTCAGGCATCTATGGTTACTTCTATAGATCTTTTACATCTTATTGAATACTTCCAGGGGTCTACCATGCCACTCTTGGAGCAAGAGCCTCTTCTTTGTGAACCAAGTGAAGAAGATGCAGCTAAAGAGATAAAGAATGATTCAGTTTTCCATGATGCCAAAGAAAATGACTTATAGGAGGATTCTCAAGAGTTTGTAACTGAGATAGATGAAGTGCAAAAAAAAATTCCTTTAGAAGACAACCATGAAGACAACTCACATAGAGCTAGTGCTGAGATGGAGAATTTTCCTGACAAATATGAGACAAGTGTAGCAAATCAAGAATTTTCATTTGACTCCATCCAAAAGGTAAAAATGTGTGATCAACATGTTTCAAATGGTAAGAATACTGATGAATTTCATGTCCTTTCAATGGATCATGATGAAGAGGCCTTTTGGGATGATTTGGAGAGTTTTTGTGCAAAGTTTGATAGTCCATCTCTACCCCAACTAGATATTGATGAATGTCTTGTAAAAAGTAATGTTACAACTGTTCATCAAGAAGAAATTAATGAAATATTGCAGCCATGTTTAAATCCATACCAAGAGGTTGAATATCTCAGCAAGACACTACCTCAAATGGAGCCTAATGAAGACATCAATCTAGGTATACTAACTGAATTGTCAATATAATTATAGAATGAGAATGTGTCAAATCATTATCAGCCTATGAATGAGGTAGAGATAGCACTTTTGATGCAATAAAGAAGAATATGGGAGGAAGATGATTAGATCTTAGATCCATATCTTCAATCCATACACCTAAGAATGGAAGTTAGAGGCTTATTTGCATCATCCAAAATATATAAACATATAAGTGTTCCCATTTACAGAAGAGAGCTATCAAAAAGAGGCAAATATGTTTCAAATTTCCATAGTGCATCAAATAGCTTTCCATTTGATCCAGGAGGACCAATAAGGTGGAGGTTAGTTTGTACATAATAGACTCCTTGTGTTTCATTCCTCTAATTACATATTTGCACATGATTTCAGTAGTTATTTTTTCTTTTTTGTGTTATTGTTGTCTTTTTCTATAAGTGCACATGTGCAAATGTTTGTTGTCTTGTTTATGACTTTGCCCACAAAAGATCTTCCAATATTTAGTGTATATCCAAGTCCATCCTTGTCAAAGTTTTTGAGTTATGTGATCAAGAGGATGTTCAACCCCCAAAAGTCACCAAAATTGTTAGTAATTTGACCTATCAAGGCCAAATTACTACTCCCATCATACAAAACTTTCCTAAAACCAGTCATAGCCTTTTAAAGTTGGTCAAACCAAGGAATTATGGCCTAAAAAGAACTAAAATTTATTTAAAATATCAAAAATCTATTGTAAATGGGTCATTATCATTTCAAAAAGAGCATTGTCAAGTTCAAATATGTAAATAATCCATGCACATGGATCAATTTTGAGAGAAAATTAAACTTTCTAAGAGCTACAGGTGGTTTTAGGACCTCAAATTTTGTACACAATGTCATTATAAGTTGTATAAACTTATGAAAAATTTTAATGGCCATTTTAAAATTGGATATACTTAGTTTTTTGTAATAGTCTTAGCAGATCCGTTGGAGATCACCATTGGAGTAGGCATCATTCTTAAGTGCCACAGAGATTTCTAAGTCTAGAAAAAAGTTTGAAAAGAATGGGATGATGTTTTTTAAATAATAATCATACCTTTAAAGAGTTTCAAAACTCTAAATTTTAATTAAACCATGCTCATACAAGCTTTTGAAAGCAAACAAGCATAAAGGCCAAAAAGGGATTTTTTGAATTTTCAAGAAAAATGTGCTTTTAAAGTGTTTTGATAGATGGTACAAACCCCATGATGATGATCTCATGTATTGAGAAGTATTTGAATATTTATTTTCATTTTAGTGAAATTTTTATTTTTTATAGTTCTAGACACCCTTCCTAACCTCATGTTCAGATGCTCATATCTTTCACCACGTGTGGAGTTTGGATGAATGCTCTTATCATGTTTTTATTACTCATATATAATTATAATTAATGAAAAATTGAGATAATTTGAGAGTTTTTACTTTATGAATAATCATTAAGAATGTAGGTAGCTCAGAATGTAGTCAAAACCCCACAGGTAGATTTATCCACGTGATAATTTTTTATATATTTTGAATGGGAATCCAATATTTTAAATTATGTTTATGGGTTAATTTTTCTACACATAAATGGAAAAAAAATTGGATTTGGAGGTTTGTACTTCATGAACCATTATTTTGAAATTTCAGCTTCAAAGATCGTCTAAACCCTCAAAAAACTAGTTTTAAACAAATATAATTTTATTTCCATCAAATAATATTAGATAAAATTTAAACCTTTTTAAATTTCAATTAAAATAAGAGAATATTCCATAAATGTTAATTTTATGCATGGAGATGTATGGCGGAGGGTAGAAATCATGTTTTTTTATGGAAAAAAGTATGTAAAATGAAGTACAGGAGACTTAAATGAAATATAATCAATGGAGATAAAATAATAAGACTTTTTATTCATATAAAAAAAATTATTTGGTCAAAAATAATACCATAAGTGTCCCAACCAGCTCAACAAAATGGCCAGTCTGCAGGAAAATGGAGCAAAATAGGCCTAGTCAACCTTGTTGACTGAATGGTGAGTGTTTTCTCATCAAAATAAAATATATTGTGATGATAAAATATTTTATATGTCTATTTAATTATTTTTTTAGGTTTCATGGCATCTTTTTTAGGTTTAATAAAGTCCAAATGCAAGAAGATATGTTATTAGGCCTAATTGGTCAATCAAGCAAGTAAAGAATGGCATTGAAAATATATCAAATGAATTAATTTTGGAATTACAAAAAGGAATATATGTTTTTTAATTGGATATATAATTCTCAATTCAATCCATAAGTTTTAATTCATGCAAGTTGAGCTCAAGTTGAGTTAACTAGTCCTTAAGGGTCAAATCTCTTCGATTGACTAGTTTGACTAGTTTCTTGCATCTCCCATGCTTTTCATGCAAGATAAAGACTTTAAAAAACTTAAAATATCTTTAAATATGGATTTATTTTCTAATTTATGGCATGATTTTTATGCAAGTAATGTTGACAAGTCAACATGGGCCCATCATTTCTCAATTCTATGTCAAAAATGAAGAACATGCAATTTTTGAAGAATTGGAAGATTTTAAAGCCTTTATTTAATATTGTAAAAGGATTTGAATCTTATTTTAACTCAAAAAAGACTAATACTTATCTTTTCCATGTGAATTTGGCTTTATTTAAGGTTTTAGACTTATATATTGGCTTTTTGAAGTCATTTTTCAAAATTTTCTGAAGCAGAGCAAAAATTGTAATTGACACCATTTATCAAATAAAGAAGATTTTTTGTATATGTTTTTTTAAATAAGAATAGAGTGTATTTTCTTATTATGTAATATCATATAAGTGAGATATATATCCCCTTTTTTTAGGTCCTTTCCTCACTTATTGTGAAAATTTCATCCTCTACATGTCATTTGAAGAACTAGAAATAGAATTTGCTTTGCAAGCTTCTTTCAGGTCTTCTTTTGAAACACTTATGTTTAGGATTGAATGCAGAGTTTTATTTTAGATTCATATGTTTATCTTACTTAGTTTTAAAAATATTTTAGAGAATATCAATCATTTAGGTGCATCACTCTATTTAGACAGGATTTCCCATTTCAATTTCTTTATCCCTTTTCATCCCCAAAAATCAAAATAGTTAAGTTTTTAGAGACAAATCTTAAGGGAACCAGCCCTCTCTGGAGCTTCTTCTCAATACATATTCACCCACACCCTGATAATTTCTAATTGTATTATCTAGAGAGAAGGTGTTCCTTGTACATCTTCAAATAGGGTCTTTCCAGAGTGATAACACTAATTTCTATCAGCCTTTGAGCTTCAAAGAGGATTACTTGTAAGGTTACAGATGAAAAAAAACTATAGCTCCAATCTGAAAGGATTATTCAAAGTTGTGTTGGTCTGCCTATTGCTTCATGTGATTTTGTTCCATGTGAAGATTATCCTTGAGGAGTTAAAGGATATTGTCATGTGTACTAAGGGTAGAATCAACAGTTTGGATTGGGGAGCTTCTTGGTAAATACAAAAGAAGAAAAGGTGGATTTTGACCATATATGGCCTCATATGGGGTTAGCTTAGTAGCTATGTGGTAGGAGGTGTTATACCACCATTCTATAAGAGGTAACCATTTTACCCACTGATGTTGTTGCTCTATGAAAAAATAATGAAGATAGGTTCCCAAACATTTATTGACAATTTTAGTTTAGCCATCAGTCTATGGATGATATCTTGAACTCATTTTCAAAGTTGTACCAAGATGCTTGAAGAGTTCTTTTCAAAAATGGCTTGTGAAGATAGAATCATGATATGAGATAATAGAGGAAGGAACACCATGTAGTCATAATATTTGATCAAAAAATGTCTAAGCAAAGATGGAAGCAGTGTAGGGATGGGCCAGAGCATATAAATGAGCATATTTAGAAAGGCAATCCACTATAACAAGGATAATTGATTTGCCTTCAGATTTGAGGAGACCTTCAATAAAATCCATGTAAATTTTTTTTCAAATATGTGTTGGAATTAAAAGTGATTGGAGTAAACTAGGTGGGGTAACTATTTCACCTTTGTTGCATTGGCAAGTATCACATTCATCAACAAATGTTTTGATATCCTACTTGATTACTGGCCAAAAGGAATTATATTGAACCCACTTATATGTTTTCAAAAACCTTAAATGACTTAATAAAGGGGAAACATGCATCTCTAGTAAAATGAGGTGTTTGAACTTGGATTTTGTCATCAATAAAAGGCGACCTTTATATCGCAACATGTGTCCACCCCAAGCATAGTGAGGTTTAGTAGATGAATCAATGGATAGTTAAAGAATGAGTTTTTAGGTCGGGTGTCATTATTCCATTATTTTTAATTATCATAGATCCATGTGTAAATGGGAATAGAGACTACACAGAGGTGCATTGGGTCTTCGAACTAGAGAGAGAGAGCATCAGCCACTACATTTTCCTTCCCTTTTTTGTAAGTGACCTCATAGTCATATCCCATGAGTTTAGAAAACCATTTTTGTTGATCTAGGGAAGATACCCATTGATCTAAAAAATATTTGAGGCTTTTATGGTCAATTTTGATGCATAAATGTTAGCCAATCAAGTATGGATGCCATTTTTAGATTCCATGAATAATAACCATCATCTCCTTATCATAGGTGGAGTGTGCCAAATTATGCCCAATGAGTGCCTTGATAGTGAAGGTAATGGGATGGCCTTGCTTCATGAGTACTACACCAAGACCCTTGCCACATATATCACACTCAAGATTAAATGGTTGTGAGAAATCAAGCATGGCCAAGATAGGGGTGGTGCACATTTCTTGTTTGAGGCTATCAAATGTTTTAACATATGTTGACAATTATATAAAGGAGTCTTTCTTAAGCATATTTTTTAATAGTGCTATAATTTTTCCATAATACATGATAAAGTTCATGTACTACCTTATCAGGCCAAGAAATCCCCATAGACTTTTGAGTATTGAAGGTGTCATCTAGGTTGTCACAGATTTAATTTTGGTGGGGTCAACACAAACACCATTAGATGAAATAATATGTCCTATTTACTTGGCTTATGATTTATTGAAAGAACATTTGGAATTTTTGACACATATGTGGTTTGTAATAAGAATGCCCAAAGTTGTATCTAGGTGGTTGAAATGATCCTCCCATGTGTGGCTATAGATGAGGATGTCATCAAAGAAGACTAAGATAAACTTATACAAAAATGGTTAAAATACTTGGTTCATTAAGCTCTAGAAGGTGTAAGGGACATTGGTAAGCCCAAATGGCATGACCAAGAACTCATAATGACTATCATGTGTGTGAAACATCATTTTAGGAATAGTAGCCTCATCAACACGAATTTGATGATAGCTAGAGTGCAGTTCTTATTTAGAGAAAAACTTTACACCGTGTAATTCATCAAGGAGTTTATCGATGACTATAATAGGGAATTTGTCTTTAATTGTGAGTTTGTTCAAGTCCTAATAGTTAATACAGAGTCTCTAGGATCCATCTTTCTTATAAACAAATAAAATAGGTGAAGAATGAGGACTAGTGCTGGGTTGAATGATGTCTGCCTATAGAAGGTCATGAACCATCTTTTCAATCTTAGCCTTTTGATGAAATGGTTAGCGGTATGGCCGAATGCTTGGGGGTGTACTACCAGGAAGAAGCTAGATATGATGGTCTTTGATGTGGTGAGGTGGTAATCCTATTGGCTTTACAAATATAGTTGCATGCTTGACTAAAACATTTTATAAGTTTGAAGGTTGGATGGAATTAGGTGGAGTAGTGTGTAAAGATAATAATTGGTCAATGATGCCATGAGACCTACATTTAATAAAATTATCCATATGATGGGTGATGATAACACTTGTGAAGCCAAGAAGAAGGCCTTCCAGAGTGTATTGATGATCATTCTCAGTGAATTGCATCCATAGTTCATAAAAATCCTAAAGAATGGGTCCAAGAGTGTGTAGCCATTGGGAACCCAATACAACATCACCTCCACCTAAAGATAGAGAAAACATGTGAACCTTGGGGTTATAATCACCCACAAAAATGCGAATATTGTGACATTTTCCTTTACATGGTAAGGTTCCCCCATTGGTAATGATTACTTCAAAGCTAGAACAAGGGTGTATAAAATAGTCTGCTTGCTTAGCCACCCGAGGATCAATGAAGTTTTGAGTGTTTCCAGAATCGATGAGCATGGTGAGGGGTTATTTCTTAAAAAAACCTTTCACAAGCATTATTTGGGGAATGGTGACTCCAAAAAAAACATGCATGGATATTTTAGGAGGGGAATTTGAGTGCCTAGAATCATCAGCGTCATGTGCTAGCTCCTTGGTGGTATCCTTAGAATCTTTAATATTTGGTGGAGAATCGACATCTAGTAGGTATAATTTTTGTTCTATGAATTTATGTTCTAGAGCCCATTTATCATCATAATTCTAATATATCCATTTTTCATGACGTGTGCACATTTTAACTTCTATGAGATGTTTTATAGGGGTTGTCCTAGTGTTAGGCTATTGGAAAAGGACCTAGATGGTTCCCAATTAGAAGTGCAATGTTGGGAGGTGATTTTATCTTTGACAAGCTTGATGAGGCCTAAGGCTTCCATCATGGTGTGAGGTTGGAACATTTTAACATCAGATCGAAGCCCAACCTTAAGGCCACTAATGAAGTATCTTTAGAAAATTTTATCAGAGAAACCCTTTGTATGATTGGTAAGTTTCTTGAACTCTATTTAATACTCCTGCACAGTGTCAGTTTAATGCAATTTAGTCAATTCTCCTATGAAGTCATCATAGACACTAGGTCCAAAATGGGTAAGAAAGAGTTTGGGGAACTCAATCTACCTAGGTTTAGTGTGTGTCTTATGGTACCATTGATACCATAGAACATCTTTTTCTAGGTGGAAAGAAGCAATAAAGACTCTTTCCTCTATGGAATGCAAGTTGAAATATTGTTCAGCATGGTAAATCCAGCTAGTGGGGTCAGTGCCATCAAATTTTGGAAAATATAATTTAGGACCATGAAATGGTGCCCAAGAAGAACTACCATCAAATTGATGATCCCCATGATTTCTGAATTTGTGATTTTCATCATGGATGTTGAAAATTTGTTCATGGAGGTCTTAACAAAGAGCATCAATTTCAGATCGAAGGTCAACAATATCATTTACCATGGTGCCTTCATGGGTAACAACCATAATTAGTGTTATTTTATTTTATTTTATTTCAATGGATATTAAAAAAAAAATTAAGACACAATCAATAAGGAATTTTTTTAATTTGGACTAAATTAGAAGGGGTAAATGTGTTTTTACTATTTTTTTCACATCTTTGGGTTATGATTGATGAAGGCAAGGGCAATTTTGGAATTGTAATAGAAAAATTGGAAAATTTGTTCGAGATGGAAAAAATAGTATAAAAAGGAAAGGAACATTGTGGAAAAATTTCAAAGCAAGAGGACAAAAACTGAAGGAGTTATGGCAAAACCCGAAAAAATAAAAATTAAGATTTGGGGCTAATAAAAGTGGAATGGGGATATGGGCCCTCAAGTCTATACAACTGCCTAAGGGTTTTAATAAATCTATTTGGACACCAATGCTATATAAATGAGTACCACTCTCTAAAAAAAATTTGGCCACATATTTACCCCTAAATGACAACTTTTGGTTTACCTTACAGGTAGAAACTAGTCAATCAGGATGGGGCCATTGCCCTTTTCACTGGCATGTCCTCTAAATGGGCCAATTACTTTGGGGTTCCTATAGTAATCCTCATAATGATTTTTAGGGCCTATGAAAAAGTACTTCCCATAATTTTAGAGGGGTATTTACCCTTATCTGAAACAAATGATAGGATCCTGAGTGAAAAATCTATCAATACAAGCAAACATTATCAAATGAGACCCATAGTGATGATGGCCTATTGTCAAAAATAAACTGTAGATCTGGATGCATGTATAGCTTATAAAACATGGACTATGGCACGGAAGGGTTTTAAAATGATCTATTACCACTTTCTGATCACCAGGGTCTTATTAAGGCAAGGTGAGAGCATACATTGGGTAGCAAAAAAAAAAGCTCTAGAAAGTGTTATGATACCAGTTGATAGGATCTAACCTGCAATATATTAGAATAGACTACAAATATAATAAATTGAAATAGAAATAATAGTATTATATTAATTCA
Source organism: Torreya grandis (assembly GCA_037957365.1). Lineage (NCBI taxonomy): Eukaryota > Viridiplantae > Streptophyta > Pinopsida > Cupressales > Taxaceae > Torreya > Torreya grandis. The sequence goes on along the minus strand of JARHVA010001482.1, from coordinate 2,044,001 downwards.
ATAAAATATAATTACATAATCACTAGCCTCTTCAAGGGGGAAACCTCCTTTAAGAAAGCTTAATTTAATACAATTTATAGATGCCTTTATACTAGACTAAACTCCTATTTATAATAATCTATCACTAGATAACTACTACTCCCCATGAATGTGGGATTATTCTATTATTACACTATTACATTCTACTATTCTATCTGTTATAATGAGGTTGAGGGATGTCTTACAAAGCATATGCATCCATAGCCTTTTATTAAATAATCAAACTATAAAAGGATGGTTAGGATGAAGGGTCCTAATTGATGTAGATTGAAAGAGGTCTAAACAAGGTAAAAAGTTATTAGGGTTTTATAAAATTATGCATTAATTTTATGGTTATACAATAGTGAAAGTAGTAGACTATAGATATCCAAAAAAATATGTCGAGGTTAGTAGTTAAAGTAGTAGACTATGGAAAATTGAAAAAATAAGCTAAGATTAGTAGTTAGAGTAATAGACTACAAATATTTGAGAAAATAATTTGAGGTTGGTAGTTATATTAGTAGAATATAGAGATTCAACAAAAGAAGTCGAGGTTAGCATTTAAATTAGCAAACAATGAAATCTAATACATTGAGATTAGATAGGAGTAGGTAGAATACCTCAAATGCATCATAATGGAGTAGAGTTGTAAACACTTGAAGAGATATGGCCTTATATCTAAGTGTCTCAGGATGAGACACCTATATTCATCAAGAAGGATTATTAGCATATGCATAGGTGAGTTAAATTTAATATAATTTAGCATTATGTAAATTGTGAAAAGGGAGAAAAATTATGTGTCATGTAGAGACAAAGTAAAGTTGAAAAGTCATTTAGAAATCAAATAGAATTTGGGGAAGCCAAATAGATTTATTTTTGTTTATATAGATAAGGAAGCGAAGCCTTGTAGAATAAGCTTGTATGATCAATAAACATTAGCCTATGGCCTCTCGGCCATAAGACTAAGATTTATAAGCTTATAACAATGGAGTTCCTCATATTTTACTTGAGTTCATGTTTTGTTTTAAAGATCTATATTGCTCATATTTGTTATTCAATGTGATTTCCTTTCATAGTTGATTATTCTTCAATGTAAAGCTTATTTTTTCATGCTAACTCTTTAACTAGTTAATTTTAATACATTTAATTTCTAATTGTCCCCTAAAGTGACCAATAAGTTGTTAATTAAGATCAAGGTGAGCTCATAATTAATCATGTATTTTTTGCTCAAAAGTGTGCAAATAAAACCCACAACATCCCATATTGCATTCATTATATGACCAGTTAGATCCCAAAATACCCTTTAGTCTACCCTCCAATACTCAGCTTTAGAAAGCCTTCTCTCTCCTCTTCACAACTAGATGCAAGAGAGGCTCACAAATGACAAACTCAACTTTTATATCCATTTAGGTCCGCCTCAACTCATAATAGAGACCAATTCATTGCACTCTTCCTTAATTTAAGAGTCACCTCAACCCTTCATTATTCCCCCATCATTTCAATAAATGGAAAAACTACTAACCAATTTGGACCATGCCAAAAAATTTGGCATCCCACCCATGCATAGTGAGAGGCCATGGTCCTTCGACATGATGGGTGACAAGCTTTCAAGGCATTCCTTCCCACAAGTGGTCTAAGATTAAACATAACATCTCAAATATGAATTTTGAGAATTATAAAAATATAGGTTAAGTAAAGTTGAATATTTCTCTTTTCCAAGGTCCACTCCTATTATCAAACTCACATCTGGGTAGGCATCTTGTTTATTATCAATTATCAAATCAACATTCTGTGTAATGTTTTGATTAGCGATTAAAAAATTCTATTGAGTTGGCTTCTCAAAAATAGTGACTTATCTCCCAAATAATCAAGGAACTTAAGAGTTTCCAAACTCACTTCAGAATATTCTCAATATTCTAAGATTTGGCTTTTTAATTGCATAAATCCCAAGTGATTACTATCGAATTACCTTCAATTATGACATTTTCAATTCCTTATTTAATTCCTAGGGTAGTCCCAAGCACAAGGGTTGGTGTTTATGCTTCATTATTGGTCTTGTCCACCAACTTTAATGAAGATGATCTTATTAAATAAATTGAACATTCATTTATTATACATTCAACTCTTGAAGCTCCCATGTTTCCTCTAGTAGCTCCATCAAAATTTAGTTTGAACATACTGAGAGGAGGAGGGATCTATTCAAAGTGATCCTCCTTCTTATGATCTAAAAAAAATATGAAATACCCATTAACAAGATATGTTATCCCTCCATTATTATTAGGATTCTAGTCTAAGCAAAATTTGAAAATTGCACTCAATGTACTTCAACAAACAATTCATAGACATAAAACCTAATCTTATATAACATTGTATGCTAGCATGAACAAGTGACACAAGAAGATGAAATGCTTGAAATATTGATTCAAAATTATTATAAATGCTAGAATTTTGGTCTAACACTTGTGTAGAACATATAATATTACCTATGTTCAATCATTCATTATCATTTCTATTTGTATCCTCTTCTATATGTAGTAATGTATTTGTGTATATGTAAACTTCTTAAATTCAAATTAGGACCAAACTGGGATGTCAGCCAACACACAACAAAGAAAAAATTTGACAAACAAGTAGCATAAGGATCAAATGACTGCAAAAAAATGTCACAAGGGCCCAAAATAATATAGTGTATAATTTTGGGTAATAGGACCACATTAAAAACCCATACTTTAAATAAAAAGAGTGAAGAGAGAGAAAAATAAAACAAAATAGGGCCAAAATACAAATAAAAATATACCAATAAAAATCTAATATGAAGTGATAATTAAAAATCACATAAATACCCTAAAATAATAATGTAACTTAATATTTAAACCTACCCCTACGTAAAAATGAGCTTTCTACACAAGGCATAAATAAATGTGATGGGTTTATAAAATTATCAAACATAGTTATAGATGGCAAAGTTTGTAATGTCATATGCTTTGTGCATGGACACTGTTTGCCCTTGCTAGAGCATGCCTAGTTCTAATGTTAGCGGGTCTTCCACCTATTAAGCATGCACATGAATGTTGAATGTTGATTAGGGTCTTCAAATTGGTGTTGACTTGATCTCAGTGAAAATTTTAGTGATTATATTAGCATTTTGATCTATTGTTTGGATGTATTAGAGATCAATGACTTGCTCATGGATAAGATCCACAATGAAATGCATGTGAATCTTGATATGCTTGGTCTGTTAAGGCAGATTAGATTCGTGTAGATTTGGATAGTGATTTTGTTTTCATAAAAGATGATTATTGGTCACTAAAACTAAATGCCAAACTCAGTGAGAATCCACTAAATCCAAATAGCTTCAGTGGCAGCATTAACAACTCCTCTATATTATGCCTTTATAGAGGATAAAGTAATAACATTCTTCTTATTTTTTGGCAAACTAATCGGACCTAAACTGAGGCAAAATATCTAGCCTAAATTAAACTTGTTATTTTAAATGTCACTAGCCTAATCTAAATATGTATATCCAATCAATTCAATGTCGATGCATGCTCTATAGTGAATCCTAAAACTATGAGTACCCTGAATGTAGTGGAAGATCTACTTAACTTCTTTTCAGTGCAGCTTATGTGGTTTTTGCATGAATATAGAGACCATGCCCAATGCATATGAACTTTTAGGTGTAGTGTGTGTAAGGTAGATGAGACTGATAATAAGTTGTTGATATATGGTAGCATCAACCTATGGAGATAGATAATCAGCCTTAAGCTTCACACCAGATATAGAAGGAGTCAGAGTTGGCTTAAAGTCAACCATGCTAAACCATGAAACTAAATCAAGAGCATACTTAGATTTTGTAATAGTGATCCTAAATTTAGACTAAAAATTTTCAATCCTGAGGAAGTAATGCAATAAGCCCAAGTCAGTCATTAAGAATCTATTAGACAAAGCAATTTTCACTGCTACAATGGTGGATAAAGAATTCCCTATGGTTAATAGGTCATTCGTGTAGAGAACTAGAATCAATAGTGAATCATCCTATCATAAGATATAAACATTTAGATCATAATGGTATCTATTGAACCCAACCAAAAAAATAAAAGGGTCCATCTTGGCATACTAAGCTTGGGGATCTTGTTTGAGGCCATAAATAGATTTTTGAATTTTTCAAAATAAGGAAGAATCTTCCATAAATCTTTGTGGTTATTCCATGTATATTCCTCTTTGAGGTCACTGTGAAGAAAGGCACTCTTCACATCCATCTGATGAACATCCTAATGATCTATCGTGACAATGGAAAGAGTGAGTTGAATTGAGTTCATTTTGGAAACTAGGGTGAATGTCTCAGTATAGTCAATGCCAGGTACCTAAGAAAAACCCTTTTCTATCAAACATGTTTTGAGCTTGTCTACTAATCCATCTATTACAAATTTTGTTTAGTAGATCCACTTACATCAAACAAGTTTTCTTCCCTTAAAAAGTGGGATAAGATCCCAAACATTGTTCCTCTGTAAGGAAATGCACTCCTCTTCCATGGAAATATCCCATTTAGGAGTGTTTGATGCCTCACAAAATGATTGGGGATTGTAAGAATATGTAATTAAATCATGTGGGGCATTCTAGAATTGTGAATGGGTTCACTTGTTGTTTGATGGATATCTAACCAATTGGCCAACACTTTTCAATGTCTATCTATCCTAAAGAGGATTAGTGCTCATAGGGTTATGAGGAAATTCTTCATCATCTAAAGATAATCTAGGAGGAGGAGGGGAATCCTCATCACTACTCATTGTCATAACTAGAAGAACAATCAAGATCATCAGGAGGTTAATCAGGCAGATCTGAATCATCAAAATTGTCATCAAATCTAAATGCATATAAGGAAGAGTGAGAGGTGTCACGTGTGGATTCCGAATGACCCACTATAAAATGAACACTTTTCTCAATGAATAACTCATGATTGGTGAGATGGATAAGCCTATATCCCATAACACCCTCATGATATCTAATGAAGATGTAAGTCTGACTCTGAGGTTCTATTTCCTTACATTTCTTCTTCAGAATGCAAGCCATAGCAGGCAAACCAAACACTTAGAAGTGCTCTATTATGGGTTTTTTATTGCTCCAAGATTCAAAAGGAGTGGCTCCCTTCAATTATTTATGATTAAATTAATCTGAATGTAACATTCATAGTTGATGGCCTCAGCCCAATACTGAGGTGCAAGAGACTTTGAATATACCATAAAATTTCCTACTTCCTTCAATTACATGTTTTTATGCTCTACAACACCATTTTATTGAGGATTAGATGGAATTTTACATTTTAGTTCAATCCCTTCTAATGTATAGAATTGTTCAAAATGGTTACTTCCATACTCACCACTATTATTAGTGCACAAAATCTTGATGGTTTTACCTAATTATTTCCCTATAAGCACCTTGAAGTCTTGAAAATGGTCAAAGACCTCTGATTTTTCCTTTCAAAAATACACCCTAGTGTACCTCAAAAAGTTATTGATGAAATTATGTACTTTGTAATATTGAATGAAGGTTTTAGAAATAGACCAGCTATGTCACTATGAAAAATCTCTAGTATTTGTTTAGCTCTCTATGATTTTCCCTTATTATACTTCTCCTTTGGATGCTTACTAAGAAATCAAACCCAGCAAACTCTATCAAAAAACTTAACTTGTGGTAACCCTAAAACCATGTCTTGATGATTGAGTTACTCTAAGTAGCGATAGTTGAGATGGCAAAATCACTCATACCATAATTTATTCACCTCATCTGAATGAGTGAGAAATGCAGTAGAAGGTTGATCAAGAGCAAAATGTGAGAAAGCATACAAATTAGATGGATGATTTGCTTTGCCAAATGCAAAAATGGAATCACTATTAGCTTCCCTAATAACCACTGAATTAGGTGTGAACTCAACTCTCTTGTTTGAACCCATGTGAGTGATATAATAAATAGATAGGATATTAGTGGATAAAATGGAATACATCGAACATCATGGAATGTCCCATTATTTATTCAGCATATCCAATCCCACTAACTTCTACAAAATTATCATCATCTAATCAAATGGATGGCATAGAACAAGACTCTAAGGATGAGAACATGTCCTATGATGAAGCCATGTGGTGTGATGTACCAAAATAAATAACCCATATGGAAGGTTGGGATGTAACTACAATAAGTGATTTTCCCTTATTACTATCTTTGGCCTTATAAGACTCTTGTGCTAATGAACTCTAATTAGAAGAATCAAGGACATTGATATTGTACTTATCAAGCATTTTTTTTAGTTGATCAATCTACTTCTTCATGCATTTAGATTCATCATGTCCAGGTTTCTTGTAGTAACCACATATGAGTCAATATTTCTTAGATTTCCCATCTAAAGAGGAGAACTCTTTTGATGCTTTTGACTTAGAATCACATTTTTTGCCATTTCTTTACTCTAGGTCCTTTTTTTGCTTCTTCTCCTTGATATTATAAGCCTTTTATTTGTCATGATTCATAATCGAGAAATGTGATTTAGATGACTTCAATGTACCCATTTGAATGAACTCATCTTGATTCTGAGTCAAATCAGTAATAAAATCATCCAAAAATGGTGTAATCACCTAAAAATGGTATTTAAGTGCTAAGAGTGCTACTTGAGAATACTTATTCATATCTTAACCCTAGATCTATCCCAGAGCCTATTATCACACTTATTCAACCTTTGTCTAGACCATAGGCATCCCTATTCATCCCTAAAGCAATCTCATACCCTCATATCTTGATTTTGGGCCTTCATACCTAGTGTTCTACCTCTTAGACACTAGTGCCATAATAAGGACACTAGTGTCACATGGTGCTAGTGTCTTAATAATGGTGTTAATGTCTTTTTCCTATCTTTTTAACAAATAGATATCTTTTTAAATTTAAAACCTCCTAAGGTTCGCCTAAACCTCTTTTAGCACCCACATAAGCATCAAAATGGTATATATACATGAATTTTATCCCTCTAACCACTAGATGGAAATTAGATGTAAAATACACATTCAAACTCAGAATAAGTTGTGCATAATTAAGGTTATCAATCCCTATTTTATCCTACTTATGTATACTACCATGTACAACAGTCTTAAGCTTAGACTACCCAGATTTTTAGTCTCAAGCACATTCAAAGCACTCAGATACACTATCATACTACCTTCACTTGCAATTGCACCAGCACTTAGGTGGGGAGAACTACATTGGGTTTGATCCCTCCTTAGATTATTGGTATGTAGGCAACTCTCATCACAATGGGGTGTTGAGGATGTCCAACCTACCCTACTAAAAAACACACTTTTCAACTTGTATCAACTACGTACCCTAGCTACATGGAGGATTATGGTTTGCTCACAAATTCAGTCAAAATAGGCAATATACAGAGTTTCAAGACTCATGCACACAAGAATAGACCTCACGTATCCAGACACATGTACACCCATAAACTCAAGATAGTCCTACATAGAGGACACTATCACCAATACAGGGACACTACTACCACATTTATAATAATGGTGCTAATGTCCAATTAAGGCACTAGTATTTAGGGATGGCTATAACATCAAGATCCTATTTGTGACACTTTTACCTTAGTTTATAGCCTCCATATCATCCATCTCAATTATTTTCTAGCTAAGTTATTATTTGCACTATTTATTACTATTTTTAGAAAGGTCAAAGTTAGTCAATTCTATAAAAAAATTAGTGGTTATATTTATTTCATATTATTACCCTAATTTAGTTTACTCAGCTCATTAACAATATAAGATTTACATACACTAAGTCTTAAAAGGTTAAAACATTTGGTGAACCCAAATTACTTTGAACATTGCTCAAATCCTAACCCTTGCTCAAATCCTAACCCTAGATACTCCTAGGGTTTGTATCATTCTTTTAATATTTTCATTGGTTGTTTTAAGCTTTACAGATTTCATATATTTTGTTTTAGCATCCCTATTTCAATTTGTTTACTATATGCCATCTCAAAAATCTATCTCTCTTCTATTAAGAAGTATTAATCTAGGTGGTAATCCTATTGAGCATATTCATATTCCTTCTATTCAAGCTTATGCCATAGATAAGGGACCAGTTGTAACTCTCATCATTGATTTTTCACACCCTAATTATGTGGATTTCAATGATAATGCATCTGATGATGAGCAATATAATCAAGATCAAGTTGATATATAAGGTGGAAATCAACATACTCTCCCTCCACTTAACAATAAAAACATAATTTTCAATAAGGATGAGATTCTATAGAGCTTCAGAGATAGACTTTGGGAACATCCCCTTGATCATGCACATATTCTACAAGCCATAATGGAAATAAATAATAAATTAAATAATGGTCAATCTTCAACTCCCCCAGTTAATAACATTATTACACTTACATTGGGCCCAACTCAGTTAACACAACAACTAATTATAACTCAACAACCTTTAGTGACAGCTATACCTCTTATGGCTAGTTCCTCCACTCCAGATGTGCAATCCCTTATGAACAAGGTTCATACTCTATAGCCTAAGGTGTTACATCTTGAGTAGGGAGCCACTAGGCCATCACATGCCTTGTATTCTCATGTTATTTACATATAACTTTGGCACATCACATAGTGGAAAAACCTTTACCATCTGGATTTGTGTCACCTAAGCTTACATTGTATGATGGTAAGGGTGACCTAGAGCACTATCTCCAAGATTTTCACACATGTTTAGACTACATGTCCAATGTATCCTCACTAAGTTGTTTCCACATATTTTAAAGGATTATGTCTTACATTGGTTTTATGATCTGCCAAATCAGTCTATCATTGTATTTGATCCATTGGTAGATGTGTTTTTAGCACACTTCTAAATAAATAGCAATGATAATATCTCATATGCTCAAGTTGCATAATTGAAACAAAAATCAAATGAGCCTATTGTATAATACATCTTATGATATAAGACTATATTGGCCAAATTAACTAGCCCAATGGCAGATAAAGAGCTTCAGGACATCTTTAAACAAAATCTTCTACCAGTATTACATAAATCTATCTTGTTTAATAAGTTTCCAACCTTCACAGGTTTATACCACATAGTGAAAGAAATATAATTCAAGCTTCTCTCTATGGGCAAACTGAAATATATCAATGGATCATAATCAACTATCAAGAGTTATAGTAAGCCTCTATACAAGGTAAGGGCCACTAAAAACAAGAGTGATGAAAAAGACATAGTTAACACATCTTCATATCCATCTCCTCACCTAGTTTTATCAACTCCATGAAGAGTTTTCATCAACCTTCCAAAATCACCAGCACATGTTTTATAGTAGCTCTTACAATGCAATGTCATATCTCTCCCTCCCATCAAATAGGTTGATAAAACATGGCCTCTTCTAAACAACTATGATTTCAATGAATTATATGAGTATCACATGGCACCATGCCATACAACAAACATATATATCAACTTGAAACATAAGATACAAGATTTGATAGAGGTTAATAGTATTGATGTGGGCACACCCATAGAGGCACCCAAAGTAAAATAAATAGAAGCTAAGACATTGAAAATATTCTTAGATCTATTTCCAAAGCATACAATAAATGAGGCAAGTTCACTACATGTATTAGGCACATCCACCACCATCATCATATCACACTACTACAAAGGAGGCACACCCACTACATAATATCATTGGTGTGTACCACACTATAGTTCTAGCTAGACCATTCGTCACCTTCTTAGAGTAGGAGATTGTTGATGATGATTCAGATTTATATGCACACTTTATGCAAGTCTACATAAACCATCATCCTATCCAAAGTGTTATGGTTGATAATGGGTCAAGTATTAACATGTGCACTATCACACTTATACAACATTTTGAGTATTCAAAGTAGGATATATCTCCTAAAGACACAATTATCAGTGGTTTTAATGTCCATGTTTAGAGCTCCATCAGGGAGATTTTACTTCCACTACAGGTTAGACCAACACATTTGGCCACTAGATGTTAGTAGTACCTAGTGCAAGCGTATTTGACATGTTACTGGTTAGGCCATGGATACAATAGCTATGAACCATACCATAAAAAATACATAGATGCCTAAAATATATACATGCAAATTAGGTATTCATAGTTGAGGGTCTTCTATATGAGTATCCTCTACCTATCTCATAGGAAGTTACATCACAGTTACCAGTTACAACATAATTACCAATTGAAGCTCCAAGCACAATTCCTATCACTACACCATAGAGTTTAGTGGAACCACTAGTGCAAGAAATATCTACTCTTATAGTGCTCCCATGTATGCATACTCTCCCATAAAGACCATTACTAGAGAAACCCCTACGTTATATATATGTTACAAATTCTAGAGGGCCTCCCTCTCCTCACTTTCTTCTAAGATAGATCTTATTGAGTTATTGGGGTTCTCAACATATCATCCCTAAGACCATTAGTCAAATTTTAACCCATCAAAGGGCTCCCAACCCAGCCCATAAGTTCATCAAAAAATGGCCATAAAAAAATGTAAAATCCAAAAATTATGTGATAACTAAAAAGTGCATAGTCATTATTAAAATGACAAAAGAAGGGTGAGGTTTGAAAATGCCTATCAATTAGTCATGTAGTTTCCATGTCACTACCTAGTGTGCCTACATGATAGACCATTTCCTGATTGACATGCAAATAAACAAGTTGACATAAAATTAAATGTGACTTTAACTTTATATATTTAAACATTTAATGCATGTCATAATTCTGATATCAAATTGAATGTGTAAGTTTGTTTAAGTTTTAAAAACATCCTTTTTTTATGGACCAAAACCTATTTTTAAAGGGCACACCTTACCTGGGGAACTCAGCTTCTTGGAGAAGGCTTTGAGCCATATGGGCATTAGGGAGATCGTATATTTTTTATTTTGGGGTAGTGGGCTGCATGGTAAAGGAAATAAGGGTTTTGGGAGCCATAATAGGGGTGATAGAGAAAAGGAGAAGGGATAGAGAGGAAGAGGAGGAGATTTGATGTAGGGAAGGATGAGAGAGATGAGCTATGCAAGGAGTGAATTCTATGAACCATTGGGAGACACTAATAATGATGGTAGGATTTGGATGGCTCTTACTCTGGTTTTGGGGATAAAACTCATTACGCAATCAGACATTTTTAACTTTGCTCAACCTATTTTAATCTTGCATAATTTGTGAAGAGAGAGAGAGGATATGGTAAACTCATCTTGAGCTCAACCAAACCTTGGACTTCATAGGCTGTGGAGGAGGAAAACCCTTACTAGCAATTTTAGGCATGTTAATTTATCTTTTAGTAATTTAAGTTGGTTTATTAATGAATGGTCTTCCAAGCCCTATCTAATCCATAGGCTTATATGGGCATATGATAATATAACCATAGGATCTTATGCCATGGTTAGGGCATGCTTGCTTGTGA